>CM062805.1:570494738-570925760 GCA_031772625.1 Pinus tabuliformis | reverse complement strand
AAACAATAACAATATGGGGGCTACATGGGCACAACAATAAACAATATGGGGGCTACATGGGCACAACAATAACAATAGGGGGGCTACACGAATAATAACAATAAGGGGGATACACTAAAAATAACAATAAAGGGGGTACACTAGTATTGTAGGACCTGACATGCCCCTCTCCTTCAAAAAAGTGTTGTCATCAACACTTGAGTAGTTTTGGATACTTATGCATAAAATTCTCATCCTTGCATGTGGAATCTTTAGCGGGTAAGTTCTTCCACTTAATGAGATACTGTGAAATTGATTGATCTAAAATTAATAATGAAGGTTTCATGTAAAGTTTTGCAAGCTATTTTATGTCTTTCAGGAAATGGATCATGATTGCAAAAGCACACAAACTAGCAGATTTTTAACAGTTAAAATGGACAATAAGCAACATCAAAACACAATAAATTGATGACAAAGTTCACCCCTCCTCGGCTACGTCCTGGGTTCAACCTCCAATGGTGACCCTTTATATTATATGATCAAATGTTCAAATACATCAACATATAATGCTCAAATTGCAAAAATAACAATACCATTGCGTCCATAATGCCCAAAAACCACTATATAGGCTCTTCTTAGGCTAAAAAAGGTTGAAAAATGGCCAACATAGGCCTCCTTCTCCAAATTGTCAGCAAACAGCTCTGCAAAATTCGTTCCCTTTGCAAAACTAGTAACAATAGACTCCTTGGCGCATTGGTAAGGTGCTTAGTTGAATTTCTGGAGGTCGTGAGTTCGACCCATGAATTTCATGACAGTTAGTGTGCTTTGTTGAATCATTAACTAAATTTTTTAATGGTCGAGTCCCTTGCGCTGATTCTGTTGCACCTCCTCTCGATCATATGGCAAGCTTGGTGACCGAGGGGCGTCGCCTGTAGGGACGCGCCTTCTTTGCCCTGCTCCTGGTATCGTGGCGGTGTTTGTGACTTGGGGTTGGCGCTAACTCTGTGTTGTCCTCTTCGATCTTGTCGAAACTCTCGCCTGTGATCTCCGAAGGACCGTGGGTTGGGGTGTGGGCAGGGTGCCACACGCCTCGCCCATCCAATCATCCACCTTTGGTCAGGAATCTATGATAAGACCTAGGGCTTGGACAGTCGGGCATGTTCGCCTGCCCGACCCTCCGCTCATCCAACAAACGACATGACAATAAATAAAAGGTTGTTACCTATTTATAAAAAGGAACATCGACGATGCAACGATAAAGTAGTCAATTAGTTTGTGGGAGGTCGATAGTTCAATCCTTATGGAGGTTGGTTGGTCTACCTAACCAATTTTGGCTTCATACGGAGTTCCATGTGGTGCCCTGGGATTGGGCCATGTGTCACTCCATGATTAGCCCATACCAAAACACCTTCAACCAATAAGAGCGTGCCAATTGTCTACGTACGATTGGGCCATGTGGCAACTCCTAATTGGATCCATATACTACTTGGTCATCCTGCTAAAGTGAGAAACACATTAACATACGAACTACCATGTGGAATCCGTACACTACACAGTCAACCCTGCAAGTTGACTTTTTTTATTGTTTGCTGAAAACTCCAGATTGAGATCACTTCCTCATGTGATGTTGGATTGAGGTGATTCAAACGTTGTTGGAATCAGAATGACGAGATCTATGATTTGGCACCGCTTTTGGGACATTTTGAGCACTTTCATTTTTAGCATATTTTTGATCCCCTGGATAATTGATCATTTTCGCTGTCGGGTTCTTGTTTCTGTGACTACTTTAGGCTCCAATATGATTTTTCCTTCTTCATCAAGTTTTGGAAATATTGTTTGAATTGAGAGCTTGTCACCAATAACTTTCTTTAAACATGAAACGTGGAAAACTAGGTGTACTCGGGAAGATGAAGGCAACTCCAATTTGTATGCCATAGTACCAATCTTTTGCAACACCTTGTAACGACCGTAATACTTGGGTGATAATTTATTATCCTTCTTAGCTTGCTTGAGGGACATTTGTTTGTATGGTTGTAGCCGTAAAAATACATAGTCGCCGACATCGAAACTTCTTTCACTGCGACGCTGATCTGTTTATTGTTTCATTCGATTTTGCGCCAGAGTGAGGTTATCCTTTAAGATTTGGAGAACTTGTTGTTGATGCCTGATTTGATCTTCCACTACATGAACCTTAGAATTTTCTCTTAAAGATGATGTGATGGATGGTGGATGATATCCATAAAGTGCCATAAATGGGGTCATTTTGGCTGCAGTATGGAAGGAAGTGTTATATCACCGTTAAGCCAGAGGTAACCACTTGACCCATTGTGTTTGTTTATCAGATACAAAACAACGAAGATATCCTTCCAAACATTTGTTCACTATCTCAATTTTCCCCTCAGATTAAGGATGATAAGATGAGCTATGATCCAATTGAGTACCACTTGAGTACTAAGACAAAAAATTAATTCCGTCCAAAAATTTCCAGTGAAAATGGGATCTCTGTCACTTACAATAATGTTTGGGTTTCCATGTAACTTTTGAATTGTTTCCATAAATGCAATAGCAATTGTAATAGCTTTAAAAGGATGAGATAATGCACAAAAGTGTGCATACTTGGTAAGTCTATCAACTACCACCATGATGGAACTCTTTCCTCAGACTTAGGAAAATCTGTGATAAAATTCATTGAGACCTCCTCCCAACACTAACCTGGAATGGTTAAAGGTTGTATCAGACTCAGAGTCTTAACTGTCTCAACTTTATTTTGTTGGAAAACCAAACATTTTGCCACAAACTTATGAATATCATATTTAAGGCCATCCCAAAAAAAATATTCTTGATCCTCTAGTAAGATTTTAAAAATCCTGAGTGCCCTCCTAAGGGGGAGGAAGTGCAATTCCAAAAGGATCTTTTGTTTGTGTTGGGAATTATTACAAATATATTCTTTGTACCACAATGAATCATTTTTCCACATAAATGTATCAGATGTACAAGGATCTTGCTGCAACTTTTGAATGAGTGTCCCACCTCTTCGTCATTCTTCCAATCATCCCTTGCTTCAGTTATCCAATCAAGTTGGATAATAGAAATGGAACAGAGCAATGACTCCACATCCTCATCCTTTCTTGAGAGCGCATCTGCAACAACATTTTGCTTCTCTTTGTTGCAGACGATTTCAAAGTCATAACCAATATTTTTGTGACCCATTTTTTCTTCTCTTTTGAAGATAATCTTTGTTCCAAAAAGTATTGAATACTATCATGATATGTTTTTACCTTGAAGTGCCTTCCCATTAGGTAAGGTCACCATTGATTTAGTGTATGTATTATTGCCATCATTTCCTTCTCGTAAATAGGTTTGTGTGAATGCATTTCCTTGATTGGATGACTTTCAAAAGCATCAGGCCTTGCTCCATGCATTAAAACAACACCAATTCCATTTCCCGATGCATCACATTCCATAATAAAGGTTTTTGTGAAGTCTAGTGTAGCTAAGATCAGTGCTTGGCACATTGTCTCTTTATGATGTTTAAAGGCCTTAGTTGCTTTTAGATTCAAAGAAAATGCATCGTTATTTAGTAATGTTGTTAGAGGTGATGTTATTCTTCCGTAATTATAAATCAACTTGCAATAATATGTTGTCAACTTGAGAAATTATCGAAGATGATTTAGGGTTGTGGGTATTTTCCATTCCTTAATGCCTTTAATTTTGTTAGGGTCTACCTTAACACTCTCTTGAGATACAATATGACCCAAATATTCCACCTCCTGTACTCCAAAGAAACATTTGGAGGTTTTTGCATATAATTGTTTCTCCTCCAATATTTTGAGTGCCTTGTCAACATGTTGAACATGATCCTTCCAAGACTTGTTGTAGATTAGTATATCATCAAAAAATACAAACACAAATTTTCTAAGGAAGGGTTTGAAAATGGAATTCACCAAACCTTGAAATGTGGTAGGTGCATTAGTGAAGCCAAAAGGCATGACCAAAAATTCATAATGACCTTCATGAGACCTTAATGTTGTTTTCATAATGTCTTCATTCTTCATTCTAATTTGATGATATCCTAAACGAAGATCCAACTTGGTGAAGTAAATTTCTCCTTGTAATTCATCAAAAAATTCATCAATGATAGGAATGAGAAATTTATCTTTAATAGTGAGCTTGTTTATCTCCCTATAATCCAAACACATGCGCCATGATCCATCCTTATGTGCACCAATACTACTGGAGCAGAGAAAGAACTTTGATTAGGTTGAATTATACCAACCTGTAACATTTTGCAATCATACGTTCAATTTCACTCTTTTGGGCATAGGGATATCTATAAGGCCCGATGTTTGGAGGAAAGCTTCCTGGAATCAAGTGAATAACATTATCATAATCATGAATAGGTGGGAGGCCTTTGGGAGTCTCAAATACCTTAGAATGTTTGTCCAAGATTTTTTGGATATATGGAAAAATAGATGATTTCAATGTTTGAACCTCTAGTGAGCATAATTATGCAATTATGACCTGTTGTTCTTTCTTCAAAAGCGTTTTCATGCCATTAGAGTTGATTATATTCCTTGGTTTCCTTGCAATACCCCTTAATTCAATTTCCTTTCCTTCCCAAAAAAATTCAAGAAAAATTCTTAAAAATTAAAAGTTATCGTCCCCAAAGATTGTAACCATTGGACTCCTAGTACAACATCATCACCACCCATTGGAATGGAAATCATTGGACTATTCAATACATATCCCCCCATGGTTAGCTTGATATTATGACACTTTCTAGAGAAATTTATAGTTCCTCCATTTGCAACCATCACTTGACACTCTAGTGCTCAATATAGAAAGAAATTCAATTCCTTGGCTATCTTACAATTAATAAAATGATGGGTACTACTTGAATCAATCAACACTATTACCTTTTTTTTTTCTTGATATATCCTTTTATCTGGAGAGTTTGAGGAGTGGTAAATCCCGCCAATGCATTAAAATATATGGTCAGATTCATTTCTTCTTTCTCTAGAGTTGGTTCCTGGTGTATATCCTCTTCTTTTAATGTTTCTTGTTCCTTTTATTCTCTCTTCATAATCTATGTAAAATAATTTATTCTCAACATGCTTATGACCTTTATTGTATTTTTTATCACAACTTTTACAAATCCTTTTGCTCTTTTTTCTCCAGTTGTTGTGGTGTCAACCTTGCAGGTTGTGGAAGGCTAGGAGTAGCAACACTTCCATCATTATAATTGTGAGTGGTAGACTTCATTATTGCCATAATTTTGCTTTCAACTTTTCTTGCCACCTTGAATGCCTTCTTCAATGAATCAGGTTCCCAAAGGCGAACCTCACGTTGGATGTTATCCCTTAAAGTCCCTATGAGGATATCAATCCTATGATCCTTTGCAATATCAATTATCCTGATAGTTAATTTTATGGAATTCCTCAATGTGCTTTGCCATTGAACCCTTATGTTTGAGATTTATCAATTGGCTAAAGAAGGTCTTACTTGTCTATCCACATAATGTGTTATCATTTCCTCCATAAAATTTGACCAAGTGACAAGTGGTTTACGAGAACAAAGCCATCGATACTATACAAATTGGCTGGGTTCTAAATATAAATATGCAATGTGTACCTTTTGTGTCTGTTGCACATCATGTAGATCAAAATATTGCTCCATCTGTAGTATCCATTTTACTAGATTATTGCCATAAAACTTCCTCATATTTATATTTGGAATGTGGTGGGTCTCAAACCCAACATTGGAGTCTCTAAAATCATAATTCATATTCCTTTTTTCCTCATCATGATTTTTATGGATTACCTTGTCACCACTAGGAAGTCTTTCTTCTAGCAACTTTGCCAAACCTTCCTTCAACCCTTCTATCTTGACATTCATCATTGTTTCCATGTTTTCTTTTAAACCATCATTCAAAACTCCATGTCCCTTTTTATACCATCTATCTTAACATTCATCATGGCTTCCAATTCATTTTTTATTACTTTTTGCGAGAGTGAAATTTGTTGCACTTGGTCTTGTAATTTTGATATATCATGTTGCATTTCTTCCTCTTCTTCATGCATCATAGTAGAGATTTCTGGTTGCTTACTAGGTGTGTCCATTTTTTTGTTTTGAGGTGTTATGGAATCGAAAAACGATATCTATGCTTCACTATGCCCTTTGAATCACTTCAAACTGATTTTTCAAATAAAAGTTATGCAAAATTTAAAAAACAAATACACACATTTTTCTTACTTTTAGGAGCTTGATCTTGAAACTGTTGTATCCCTGCAATTTCGACCTCCCAAGGTCTGAAATTCGGTCTTGTGGTAGAAATTTAAGTCTTCTTTCCAACACCACACCAATATTGGATTCTTCAATATAAGGTTATGTCTAATCTCCCATGATGACCTAATTAGGCATTGGTTTAGTGGAACGAACTTGTATGAGATGCCACATGTCGTTTCAACCTTCAAACCTAAAATTGATACATGAAAAATTATTTGGACCATATCTTAGAACATATATTGAACCAATATCTGAAATTTCTACACGAAGTTCACCAAAATTTTAGCTCCATGTGGTTGAAATTTCAACTTTTAAATTGTCATAGAAAAAATGTTATAGTGAAAATTCCAAGACGACATGTTTGAAGCAACAAAACCTTGAATCCAAAGCTCTGACACCAAATGTTATGCAACCATATCACAAAACAAAAGAAAAGATAGATCAAAGACTTGAAAATTATTGTCTTCGAGGGAGAAACTTTCTTTACATCACATAAATGAACAATTCTTTGATGATACAAACGGCAATACCTCGTTGGTATATATAAGAGTCTAAGGGGTCACAATATAATCAGAGTATGCATAACAACAATAATGTAAGGGCACAACAATAATAACAGTGGGCTTCTATGGGGCATAATAATAACAATATGGGGGTACATGGGCACAACAATAACAATAGGGGGCTACACTAATAATAACAACAAGGGGGTTACATTAACACTAACAATAAAATGGCTACACTAGTATTATAGGGATCTAACACATTAACAATAAATATTACAATTCATACATTTAATCAAAAGGTAATGATATTAAAAAGACATATATTCAAAAAAATATCATTAAAAAAAATTAAGGGACCACAAGAGCTTTAGGTTAAATTAGTAGAGTTATAAAGGTAAGTGATAAGTTTTTTGATTTATTATAATTTGAAAAAACCATTGATATTAAAAAAGGAAAAGATTGGATAATTAAAACAAAAGGAAAAAAATTAATTATAAAAACAATAAAAACTAAAAGGATTAATTTTAAGACTAAGGTAATTAAAAATAGTCCTAAGTTTATTCTGAAAGCAAAATGGATTACAATTCACAAATGAAGGAAATCTGAGTCCCACTCATAAGTCAACATTTTAGACTAATTGTCTATTTTGTGAAATGAAATTTGAGCATTGGTCGTTTTTTTAAAAATTCCAAAACATATTGTAAAACATACAGAAATATATTTATTATGAAAAAATACCACGGTAATGAGCAGATACAACTGGAAAGATTAGAGAAAGAATTTGCAGAACTTGAACAAAAAAACAAGGTAGTGGGAAAAAATAAAATAAATATCTTGAGGATTTGTTTTACAAAAAATCAACAGAAAAGGACAAGGAATTTTTTCATCTAAGAGACCATATTCAAAAATTACTTGCGAAGGTACAGAAGGTACAATATTCCAAGGTTACGAAGCAACAATTAGAACAAGAAATTGAAGGTCCCAAGAAGAGATTCAACGAGAATATATCGAAAAAAAAAAAAAATAAATAAAATAAAATAAAATAAAATAAATAAATAAATAAATAAATAAATAAAATAAAATAAATTGCACTTAAAAGACCTTAATCAAAGATTATTATAATAAATTAAAGTTTCAAAAGATGAAAAGCTTGAACGCCAAAATAAAGTTGAATCAGAAGCTGAAGAATTTTACATCTCGTAAATCATAATCAAAATATACTCAGTTAAATTGAGATACTTAAAAATGATAAACAATCATTGGAGAACAAATTAGAAGAACTTATCCCAAAAGAAGCATCAAAGTCTTCAGACATAATAGTCCAAGTTGAAGAAAAGGGAACAAACACTGATTTAGAAAATATCACGATTCAAAATGATTCCAATCTAGTTACAGTGAAGTCTTACTTAGAGGTTACAGTTTAAACAACAAAAATTTCAAGTGAAGATCCAAAGATTAACCAAGCAAGTTTCGTATAAGAAGAAAATCAGATACCTCAAGTAAATTAAGAGATCAACACAAACATATTAGGGGGGAATCAGATAAGAAGAACTCCTTATCAACACCCAACTCATAAAAGCATGTACCTTAACCTGTATACATATCCATTAGACCAGAAACAACTGACTCGCGTTCCCAAGAAGATCGATTCACTATCATCTAGTCTTATGATAATAATTCATCCCAAGTTTCCAGTAATCACAAGATCACACAAAATATTTATTTGGGATGGTTAGATCATTTCACAGTACAAAAATTATGTACCAGACTTAGAAATTCATATCGTATTGTATCATTGAAAATGTTAGTTTTGAGAATTGAGAAACACGAGAATAAATTACAAGACAGAAAAATATATCAAGCATTGCCATCAGTGACCTTTGAGGACAAAGCTTTTCTAAAGGGGAATACAATATAATGAATATAAATAATTAATAGTTAATAATGATTAGTAGACTGAAGAGGCATGTCTCTAATGACATGGCTATTGGTGACGGGGCACCTTGCCTAGTATATAGGTAGGGCCCTCACTTGTAACATATATCATATCTCTTGTACATTCAAACATTTCTTATAAAATACATTGCTTGTCCTATAATGGATACTTACATATTCCATATATTTTGAATATTTTGTTGCATATACTTACATATTCAAGATATTTTGAATGTTCTTGTGTATACAAACCTTGTTTGTTAGAAAGGGCCTTACAACTAAGGTCTTTATGTGCTAATATAGATAAATAATTTTCCAAATATTTTGTATCTTTGGTGCATGAGCACCTTTGGTTTGGTATTTAGTCTCCTAGTTCATAGTCAACATCTTGATTTAGATTTAAATAGGAACACAACAAATTACAAATATAACCATAAATACAAAAATGTTGTAGAAATAACACTTCATTTCATTAATATCAAATACTGAAATATGCTTACAAACAGAATGGAAATAAGACTAGCTCGGGCGATTGTAGCTTATCTCTTAGAAGAGATGTGGCGGCTACATGCCTCTGAACTGCGTTACAATGAGGCTCAAGGGCCTTTTTATTATTGAACAATAAGAGAAAACCCTAAACAACCAAAACCCTAATTCGAGGAGATGTAACACCAAGAGTTTATGGGCCTCATTGGGGTGAGTTGGACAGTGAACCTCCCGGGGTCGCAACTTGGTCATATTATCTTCGTTTGACGCGCATGATAACCTGTTGGAAAGATCTCTCTGAGGACTAAAATGTAAAAAAAAGATTTTAGATGTCCAATCGTTGGCTGTAGATTGCCAAAAAAAACGTTGTTTAGGGCCTCAAAATGGCTCCAGAAGTTTAGGACCCGAAAAAATGCTAAAAATAGTAAACTATGCTACAATTAAGAAAACTAAAAAACTGAAAGAAACAATGGTGGGGGTCTAAGTGGAATTGGCGGGTGGCCACCAATATCCACCTGGATCATTCCTCCCCCCTTAGGAAGCAATGGTCCCCATTGCATTGTGTTCCTCCATGAGATGAGGGAACTTCTGCTGAACTTGGTCCCTGGTGAGCCACTTGCCCTGGTGAAGGAGTTGGCCTGCTTTGACAAATCAATACAGTGGGATCTTCTATTGGTGAGTGTTCTTGATCTGCGTGTCCATGATCTGATCAGTTGTGGCTTACTCCATGCAATATGGATTAACTCTATAGGTGTGAGTTGTTCTCCAATGTCTGATGTGTCCAACAATGGTGGGAAGTATGGTCGAAGACGATCCACATTGAACACTAGGTGTAGGCCAAGGAATGGGGGAATGCTAAGCTCAAATGCATTGTCGCCCGTAGCCTTGGTAATGGTGTAAGGACCATATCAGAGTGATCCAAGTTTACGATAGGCTCTGGTAAGGCATTCCTTTTGCAAATGCAACCAGACTTTGTTGCCCACTCGAAACTTATGTGGCACCCAATGTTGATCATGTCGTTGCTTGTACTTGGAATTTTATTTCTCCAGAATGTCATGGACTTGCTGGCGGATATGTTGGATGTGCTCAATGAAGATGTTTGCCTTATCGACTTCCGACTGGACATGAGCCGAATCTGCCTAAGTAGCTGCAAATGGTATGGCCACATCAATGGGACATAGTGGCTAGAATCCCAAGGCCACCTGAAAAGGACTGTGGTGAGTTGAGATGTGGAGAGCCCGATTATAGCTGTGATGGACATAGGGAAGGCTCTCATCCCATGTGCGTGGATGCTTTGAGTTGTACATGAGCATAATGTGTACGATCATCCTGTTGACGACCTCTATCTAGCCATCAGTTTGGGGATGAAAAGTTGTGGACTTAGTGAGCTTGGTGTCCAGCATCGACCAGAGAATGGACCAAAATGTACTAAGGAACCTGCTATCTCGATCTGAGATGATAGACTGTGGGATCCCAAAGTGTACCCACACTCATTCTAAGAAGAGTTTAGCGGTGGCTTCTATTGTGATATTCTTCTTGCAGGCCGCCAGAATGGCCATCTTCGAGAATCTATCGATGACCACAAAAATACAGTCATTGCCATGCTTAGTAGAAGGAAGGATCGACATGTAATCCATGGAGATGGATTCCCAAGGTCGACTAGGGGTAGGCAGCGGAGTATAGAGGCCTTGCTTCTTGATGGTCAGTTTGGTAATGGCGCAGGCAGTGCAAGATCTGATGTACTTCCCGACATCTTGTCCAAGATTCGACCAGTAGAAATACTTCTGCAGTACTGCCATTGTTTTCTCGACCCCGAAATGCCCAACAGCCCGATTGTAGTGCGCTTCCCAAATCATCTTGGCTCGCTCGCTTGAAGGAACACAAAGGTGTCCCAAGTGGCATCATAGGGCATCCTCGAGGTGAAAGTCTGGAACTTGTTGAACCTCCAAGAGCATCTGGTATGTGTGGCCGAACTCTGGGTTGCTTTTATAGAGAAGTGGCCAATCAGAAGTCTCGTTCCCACAAGAGTTGAGAACGTTGGTTAACACCATGATCAGTGGTTGGCTGAGGCAGTCTGCAACATTATTGGTGCTACCCTTCTTATACTTGATATTCAAATGGAACTGTTATAGGTATGTGGACCACTTTTGATGGTGATCATTCTGCAACTCCCCTTGTGTCTGTATGAACTGCAGGGATCGGTGGTCTGTGTGGATGACCATTTCCTTCCCCAAAATGTAATGCTTCCATTGTCAGCAAGCTTGCACAATGGAATACATCTCTTTGTCATAAGTGGGATACTTCTGGACTGTATCTGAAAGTGTCTCACTGTGATATGCCACTAGATGCCCCTGTTGAGTAAGGACTGCCCCAATAACATAGTTAGAGGCATTTGTCTCGATCTCAAATGATTGTTGCAAGTCTAGTAGAGTGAGCACTGGTGCAGAGCAGAGGCGATGCTTCAACTCTATGAAAGCCTTCTGTTGAGATTCAAACCAAAAGAATTTTGCTTTCACTCCTCCCTTGGTGACTTGACTCAAGGGCCAAGTGATATGAGAGAATCCCAACACGAACATGTGGTAGAAATTGGCAACACCCAGAAAGCTATGTGTAGAAATTTTGAATAATATGACACTTATTCACAGAGATTATCCCGATTATACACTATAGCGGAATACATGCACAATACATAACCTCCTCTACGTTGATCATCAATTTAGCAACATTAAAAACAATGAAACATCAATCGCATGCGCACATTAACACAGTATGTAACCCGGGGAAGCATACAGCTGAAAACCCCACACTATCTGTATATTATAATGATAGAGAACATGTAACAGTACATAGTACAATACTCCTCACAAGTACTCATTACTATCTCCACCTCTAGCTCAGATCTAAAGCCTCAAATCTCCTCCATTGTTTGCCTGCCTCCACTACACAATCCTGCAAGAGAATCAACCACTATGTGAATTTGAATTCCCTTGGTTATACTACGCAAGCCTCATGGGCAATCTCCATCCATGCATGTGCAAATCTCATGCACAACTATAGTCACAACTGGTAGCAATCTCAACCTCTAACACCTGTCTCCACTGAACTGTACATGCACTGAGTTAACTGATGTATTCTTTAGTTGCTTTATGAGTTAATAATTAGTGAATTAATTAATAATTAATTCACACGTGTATTCTTTAGTTAGACTAAAATACAACTAGTTCAACCAAGTCAAACTGAACACAACTCCATCAACTCCACAATCAACTCCACCAAACTCAACCACATGAGTTCTAACTGAAGTCCTGCATGCAATAGCTCAACTGACCCACAAAAAAAGCGTATTTCCTTCTGACAGCTGCATGTGCCACATCTGTAGCTCAAACTGAAGTGCTCCAAGACGATAAGATAATGTTTATAGTCCAAATATTATTATGAGCTAATAATATTCGACTGTTCTATTTTTAGCCTGGCAGTCTAAAAATAGAAACCGCCCATATGTCTAAAAATAGAAGTCCATCTATTTTTACCAACATGACCAATCATCCACAAATAGCATCCTGCAACTCATAGACCATGATCCATATGTCTAAAAATAGACATAGTCTAAAAATAGACTTTGCGCCAAAAATAGCCTGCGGGCCCACTTAGTGAAGGCGACTTCTTTCCACTAAGCTCCATCATCTTGTTGCATTCTCAACACTATGAAGCTCTGTCAGAGTGGTTGGGGATGGAAAATCCCGAATGACTTGGATCTTGGTTGGATCCACAAGCACCCCTCGTTGATCAATAATGTATCCTAGGTACTGAACCTGGGTCATGCGAAAAGTGAATTTCTCCAAATTGGCACACAACTTGTGTTGCCGCGGTGTTTGGAGAACCTGTTGGATGTGGTGGAGGTGCTCTTCCCAAGTCTGGCTAAAGATCAGGGTATCATCCAAGTATACGACTACAAATGAGTTGGTGAATGGCCACAAGATGTCATACATCATCATCATGAAGGTTGCAGGAGCACGCGTCAACCCAAAATGCATAACCAACAATTCGAAAAGGCCCTCCTTGGCTTTGAAGGTAGTCTTCCACGCATCAGAGGGTTCGATTGGTACCTGGTGATAGCTGGACTTCAAGTCGATCTTGCTAAAATATTTTACCCCCTTCAATTGGTCCAAAAGGTCATCAATCTGCGAGAGCGGGTACCTATTCCAAACAGTGATCTTGTTCAGCACCCGGTAGTCAATACAGAGTCTCTAAGTCCCATCCTTATTCTGTACCAACACGATCGGGCTCCCATAGGGCGATGAACTTGGATGGATGTGACCTTTCTGCAACAACTCCTGAATCTGCCTCTTGATTTCGTCGTTTTCCAGAACGAAGCGCCAATAGATTGGTCCATTGGGCAGCGGCGCACCTGGGGTCAGATCGATGGAGTGCTTGACTTGATAGTGCAGAGGCACCCCTATGGGGGAGGTGAAGATGTCCTCGTACTCCTCCACGACCTTGTCCATCTGTTGTTGCCGTGCGGAGGGACTCTCTATGGAGGTCGTGGCCACCGTCTTCTTCTTTCCCTGAGGGCATATCATCAAGAAAACAATTTCCCAATTTTGGAAATGAGCTTACTGCATTGTTTTGCAGTAACTAAACAGATGGCGGTAGCCGGTGCTACCTCCATTATCCTGTACAACTTATTTCCCAAAGTAACAATAACAGCACGAGGCCTTGACTCATACACATCATGTTGCTTCCATAAGTATGTTTGGCCTAATAATACATCACAAACATCAATGGGAGCAACGTCACATAATACCTCACCCGTGAAGGGCTTGATGTTGTATGGAAGGCGACACTGCCGGCTCATGCGAAGATCCTATCCTTGGTGAAGCCACCCGATGGTGTATGGTTTTGGATGTGATGTGGTCGGTAAGCTCAACCACTTCACGACCTCTGCTGAAATGAGGTTCTTTTGGCTCCCGCTGTCAACAATGAACTGTAGCGAGGAACCCTTTACCCATATCTGGGAGTGGAAGAGGTGCTCCTCCTCCTCTGGATCTTTGGGTTCCTCCTTCTGGATCTTCGTGGTGGTAATGGCGGCGTTGGGCTCTACATCGATAATCTACTTCCCTTTATCATTCCCCTTGTCGGATTCTGACTCAGAGTCGTAACATGCATCTAATTCCGAAGCCTTTAGCTTAGCCACCAGTCACTGCTTGGCCCGACACTCACTTGTGTTGTGAGTGGATCTCTTATGGAACTCACACCACTTTCCCATGTCCTTCTTCGGCTTCGCGACGTTGTTTTTTTCTTGCGGCTTTGGCAGGTTGTCTTGGGCTGCCCCGCCTTGGATTTGTCCTTTGTTATGTGGTTTGGGGGCACCTTTCCCTTGCTTCGGATTCATAGATCCAAAGTCTCGCTTCTTCTGTTTAAACTTTTGCTCGATCTTGACCGCATATCGGTATGTCGTGCCGAGCGAGGAGATGTCTAGGAATTCCATCTCATCCTGGATGTACCTGTGCAAGTAGCTGAGGTACTTGAGAACCAAATGCTTCTCAGAATCCTTGATACCCAACTTCGTGCGAAGGGTATGAAAAACATTGGTAAACTTCGGCACATCTTGGTCCCTTCCCTGTCGCAGCGTTGTCCACTTTATGTATTTAGCCTCATAGCTCCTGATAGGGTAGTACTTCTCCTTAATGGCATCTCGAAACGAGTTCCAAGTGGGTGTGGCTAAAAAAAGTGAGTTTGTACTTTCATCCTTATGCCCATAGTAGGTTTCCTACCAGTCCTTGACATGGGGGGATGCTTTGAGAAGTGCAAAGGTGATATTTTCCCAGCTGGAAAAATCATGAACGGAAAAATATCCTACTAGTAGATTTAACCATTTATCTACAATGTTTGCATCTATCTGACCCTCAAATATGGGAATGTCAAAGTTAACTTGTACCTTAAAGGGTGTGGTGCTTCCAGAGTAGCTGCAGGAAGTAGATGCGTCGCCCGTGGGTAGCCGCTAAAGGATTTGGGCAAAGTTGTCCATCATTGCATTCCTTTGTTGCTCAAGGGCTTCCTCGAGAAAGATTTTGATAGGATCTCCTGCCCCTCGTCTTTCTTTTCATTTGCCATGGGAGGCCGTCGGGATTTGCGTGGCCGGTCTTGCAAATGTTCGACTAGTTCAAGCCCCAACTCCTTATATCCCAACCTCGTTGGGGACATGCAAAGAAAAACAAAGAAAGAGCAGACTGCTCTGATACCACTAATCAAGATTTAAACAGGAATGCAACAAATTACAGATATAACCATAAATACAAAGATGCAATAGAAATAAATTCATCATTAATATCAAAAACTGAAATATGCTTACAAAAAGAATGGAAATAAGACTAGCTCGGTAGCTTATCTTTGAGAAGAGATGTAGCGGCTACATGCCTCCGAGCTGCGTTACAATGAAGCTCAAGGGATTTTTTATTATTGAACAATAAGAGTAAACCCTAAACAACCAAAACCCTAACCCGAGGAGATGTAACACCAAGAGTTTATGGGCCCCGTTGGGGTGAGTTGGACAACCAACTTCCCAGGGTCGCGACTTGGTCATATTATCTCTGTTTGACATGCATGATAACCCGTTGGAAAGATCTCTCTGAGGACTACGACAAAAAAGACGATTTTAAATATAGAATCTTTGGTGGGGGTATATTGCCAAAAAAAACGTCGTTTAAGGCCTCAAAATGGCTCCGGAAGTTTAGGACCCGAAAAGCTACTAAAAATAGTAAACTGTGCTACAATCAAGGAAAGTGAAAAACTGAAAGAAACAATGGTGGGGGTCCAAGTGGAATTGGTGGGTGGCCACCAATATCCACCTGGATCACATCTAGATCATGAATAACTCCTATTTCTCCCCAAATTTTCTCTTCAATGGACCCAATTTCCTCCATATGTGTTGGGGATTTGTTCCCTTTACATTAAGTTGATCGTTGTGCCTGTGATCTTATGCAATGTCAATGGAACCAACACAAGCACCCCCAACACTAACCAAGCTAAAATGACCTATCTGAGAGACACGTTCTCGAGACATTGTAGAATACCAATAACTAGAGGCCTGATGAGACATAAAAAAGCATTGACAAATTGAAGGCATAGTATACTTGTTTTACATTTTGGATTTTTTCGTTGGAATTCAATGATGCAACTTTTGGCAAGATTGTGATTTTTTGTTGTTTAAAATGCGTTTTTGAGTGCATAAATGGATTCAACACCTTGAAAATCCATAAGGCACTTAGGTTATGTAGGAAAATTCCACAAATTCCAACAATTCGTGATGCCAACAAATTCCTGTTGAATTTCGAGCAAAAAAAAATCGGTAAAAAGACAAAATGTAAAAGAATTAGACTACAACAAAATTAAATGCCCATCCATAATTCTCCTCTTCACCATCACATGAAGGCTAGGAGTGGGACCAAAATTACTATATTGTAAAATCATTGACACATTTGATGGTCATCACTGCAGAAAGGAATTAGACATGTATTGGGTTCGTTGACATCAATGATGGTTGTGTGTTGTTTCCTTTAACACTGCCTTGAGTTAATCCATTTCCAAGTAAGGTGTGTGAATCGTAAGTTGGCTCATAATGACACATGCATTGCCCAACTGCCACATGATGCTCTTATTGGTAGTATTGGGCTGTTTACGTTGGGTTACTCTTTCTCACTCACCCCACTTGGAAATCACAATTATTAATCACAAAGTCTAACTAATTTCTTGGATGCTTTTTCTAGTCAATTTTGCCCAAAATCTGGTTGAGAATTTTAAGAATCATAAGTTTAACTTGTTTAATTTGCAAAGTTCGAGTGCCTTAGAGTTTTTTAGAGCGTTGAATCGAGTTTTTTAGAGTTCTAAATCCATATATACATTCAAAAGTGCATTTAAAAAAAGAAGAAGAAATCATGATCTTGCTCAAAATTGTATTGCCAAATTATGGCCAAAAGAACCATTTCGTCTATTAGTTAGAATACACCATTACTACCAAGTTAGTCAACATATTCCTAGAGAATTTTTGCCTCTTCTCCTTGATTACATTGTGCAATTTTTAAACCTGGTCATCAAGGTATAAATTTGACATACACTTTTACTCATCAAGTAAATTTTTTATGACATGTTTATTTTTCACACTGCCCTTCATATAACATTTTATATATATTTAAGCCTATCATTTATATATATATATATATATATAATTTTATTTTATTTTATTTTTTTATTATCTTATCAATTATAGGTAGACCATAAAATAAAATAAAATCAAGTAAAATCATAGATATGCACATTAAATAAGAAACACATTGAATCATGTTCGTTACTCTAAAACTAGTTATTGATTTAGGAAAATTATGTATTTTGCAAGTCATGTTGAATTATTCTACAAAAGTTCTCAATTAGCATGTTCGAACCCATTATTTGTAATGTATTTTGAAGATGAGCAATTGATCTCAACTTTCAACACGATGACTTGGACTGAATATGAACCTTATAAATAATAATAAAACAAATTTGAACCCAATTTTACTTTTAAATAGGGATTTGGGAGACTTTTAATAAAACAATAATAATATATAAGGTATGAGTTTTGAAAAAGTTAATGATTGGTTGACAAGGACAAATCTTTCCAGCATGCATCCAAGATTTGAAATGTCTAATCTGAGGAAAAAATGGATCCCCGCTCTGCAATGAAGGCCGTCGCAGCAAACCCTACACACAAGACGGAGATAGCTGGAGATGCACAGTCGAGGCAGACAGCGCAAAAGGCCGATTCAGAGCAGGCTGATACTTTTGAAGCCGAAGTGCCGAAGCAGTCATCGAACAACCCAGATGGAGCAGAGGCGATATTTGGCGCCGACACAGAGGACGGAACCGAGTTGGGT
Source organism: Pinus tabuliformis (assembly GCA_031772625.1). Lineage (NCBI taxonomy): Eukaryota > Viridiplantae > Streptophyta > Pinopsida > Pinales > Pinaceae > Pinus > Pinus tabuliformis. The sequence continues at coordinate 570,907,660 of CM062805.1, read as the reverse complement.
CGATTTATCCATGCACAGGGAAAGGGAACAGGTTCCATTTACAAAACCCATAGCCATTGCTGGAGGAAACCTGCACATCTTAGTTGCCTTACCTGTAGCTCACGAACTGGATACAACAGGGGAAATGCCACGGACGACAAATACGATCCAGGCCACGTCGCTCCTCTTTGCAAGACGATATACAGGTACCTACTCCATTACAAGCTACATAAGGAGCTCCCCTTAGCTGCTGAAGAGTTGAACCCGGCCCAACTTATTTATTGTGGAAAGAAGACTATTATGACTATTCCGGAGAGCGACAGGGGCTCTATGGCTAGGGATCTTGGAAACTTTGCCATTAAGGATAGCGATACAAACATTTACCCTCGGAGATTGGTGGACAACAGAAAGGAGTCTGCAAAAGAACCAGAACCTAAATCGATGGTAAGCCCTCTCATTTTTCAAGTTTTTATAAAAACCCCTAATGGGAGGACACATCTGGCCTGGGTACAGAGCACCAAATCAGTATTGCTATTGAAGAACAACATCTTCCAGAATACTGGATATCCTGCATAATCACAGGTTTTAATCTATGGAGGCAGAGTACTCCAAGACAACAAAACCCTTATGGAATACAAAATCCTACTCGAGTCTTCCATCACACTCAACCTGTGATTGAGAGGTGGTGTGGCAGACCATCACAAAATAAATCCCTCAGGCAGCGGCATAGGAGGCAACGCTGCAAAATTCCCAGAAACACAACAAAAGCAACAACGTGCAGGGTTATCATTCAAAGACATCCTAGAAGGAAACAAACCAGCTTCAACCACAACAAAACAAGCTGGCACAACACCAGCCCCATACATAGTAGAGCAGCTGAGTTACACCCCAGAAATAAACACGGACATACCAGAAACAGACGATGATTGTTCTACATTCGAAAAACAAGCTTTAATTTGCAGATTCAACTGCTACTGGCCCAAATCTATGGATCTTTTCCTTTGGGTTTTTAGAACCTGGACACCTACATGTGACATTCGTCTCTGTTCCAAAGGTTTCTTCATTGTAAAATTTCAGACAACAGAGGAAAGGGACATCATCATGAGGGAAGGACCATGGTTCATGGGATCCACGGGTCTCTTCATCACTCCATGGTTTCCAGAATTTGATCCAAATACAATGGTTGTATCTCGGATGTCGGTCTGGGTTCGTCTTCACAACCTACCTCTACACTTCTGGAGCCCTCAAGTCCTGTCTATTATAGGCAACACCATTGGGCGATTTATCAAAATGGACACAGACATAATGGAGGAAGGAATCTACACATTTGCATGCATATGTGTGGAAGTAGACCTCAGCAAAGGATTGCCAGACCAAATACAACTCAAGTACAAACATAAATACTGGACATAGATACTAGATTATGAAAATACTGCATTCAGATGCAGAATTTGTCGTCAAACAGGGCATCTTCAAAACACATGCCCAGAAGCCAAAAAGGATATGCGTAGGAAGAAGAAAGTAGGAAAACAGCCCAAGGGATGGCAATTCTCCCCACCAGAACCTGAAGATGTCCTAGTTAAGGAGGAAGATTCGGAACAAGAACCCCCCAGTCCCCAAGAGAACGATCAAATCCACAAGGAGCCAGAAACTGTGGATCATGTAACAACAGATTTGATGGACTCTTTGCCGGCAAAGTTACCAGACACATCGGATACCAGTGGTGCCAAAAGACAACATTCTTCAGACCACTCGGATTCTGACAAGGATACTCCTCATCCGGAGGAGGACACCCCACTCGTATTATTTTCTTCCTTACCGACTCAGGGGGAGTGGCGGAAGGTTGAAAAGAAAAAAGGGAGAAAAACATAATTTTCTCCCCATTGTACATTAATTTTCTTGTTATTTTCGGTCTGATTCTTACTTTGATCAACAGTTTTTGACCAGCTATGGGATATGCGCTTCAACATCTACAAAATGTAATTTTGTTATCATTAATAAAATTACGATTTTTCTTACAGGAAAAAAAAGATTTGAAATGTCCAAACCTTACGAGACATCCCAATATTTGAAAGGTCCAAACCTAGTCATGTTTAGATTCAATTATGAATTTGTGGAATGCATAGGTGTTGTTTACCGAGGCCACAATTTCACCCAAATGACAATGCTTTTGGATGATTTGTTTTTTCTCTAAAATTTTGATGGTTGGAGTGTTTGAATCGCTTATTTGATGGTGGAAATGGATTCAACACCATCAAGAACCTCTAGGGCACCCAAAATCCTAAAGTTTGATAGTTGTAACCCACATTTCCAAAAAAGTATAACAGATTTTGTCAAAATCTTGCAGGAATTTTCATTATTTTTCTGAGCAAAATTATGGCCTCGTTAGACTACTCTTCAAATATATCTATTTTATAAAAATTGGGATCTATCATTGACATACTAACATTAAACAAACTACATGAAAACTCTCAAAGTCAAACAAAAAATGTTGTGACTTTTATTATTTTTATTGAATAAGTAAAAACTCTTCAATCTAATTACTCTATCTCCATAGGTTTTAGATATAACATACTTTCTCTACCATGTCCAAAGACCATAGTTAAGGTAATGACTACAGTGTTTATCTTAGAGTTTATAACCAAGTTTCATCTTGTATCCAACCTTTTTTATTATATTTTTTGGAATCCAATTTCAAATTGCTTATATTTATGCTATAGTATATGCTTTAGTTTATAGAGTTTCATATTGTGTCCAATTTTTTAATTTTATTTTATTGACTGTAATTTGAAATTGTTTATATTTATAATATAAAATTATAAATATATATGTAATAAATATATCTCTGGGTCTCAATCTCATTCATATATATATATATATCAAATTGAGGGTTCAGTGAAGTGCTTTAAAATGACGAGTATTTGATGGTTAAAAATGGCGGAAGTCAAATTTAAACAGTGCTGGTCATTCCTTCGGCAACTTAGAGGGCATTCACATAGGGAGCGGGAAACGAAAACAGATTAGTGCATCAGATGGATATTGCGCTCCAATTTTAGCCCATTTTATCTCGATATATGAATTTATATGTCCGTTTCAAGGAGAGAAAGCAAGACAATTTTGCAGATGAGGATGGCCTACGTTTACATGCCTGCTCCATAGTCACGATGCGGAAGCAATTTCTTTGTGGACATTGAAAAAAAACACACATATATATAATATATATTTTGGTTTTATGGCAGCTACGGTGAATATCGAGAGGGTACGTTTGGCATCACCCGCAGGAGACAGAGACGGAGGAGGAGGAGATAGTGCAGAGTTGGTGTGTGTGCTGGAGACTGTTCAAGGTCTTGTGGATGCCCTGTCTTCTGTTAGATGGAAAAAGCAACAGGTTCTTTCTCAGGCCTGCCTTTTTTTCTTTTCTTAACACGTTCCTATTGATTTCACTATGGTTGTCTGATTCCACACACAATTCAAAAAAACAAATTCACTGCCAAAGTTCGCAAGGCTCATCTTCCAATTTTTTTCTTAAAGTTAAATTTACAAGAATATTTCGTAAAAATGTTTATGTGGAGATCAGCTGTAAGGCTTTTTCACGTAGTTGGTTTTGCCAAGGTCAGGCTAGTTTAGGTCAGTTCCCGTAGAACTTCAAAAAAGATCTAAAGAACTTCAGTAAACAAGCTGGAAGAGGGGCTTCACTGCAAGGAATCTGGCATAGGTGCGGTGCATGGGGCATCTGTTTTGCCAAAATTACTCGGGACTTGCATTTTGCCTCATCGCTTTGAAACTCATGTCATGCGTGTGGGGCATACCTGTTGCACACCTTAACACTTCTTTCACCTCACCAGCGAACCAACGTCCCATTGGTAAACATACCATAGATATTTATGTTGAGGTAATTTTTCAGTAATAATTTGGTAATCAATTACTCCATGGCATGTACCGAACTAGTGGAAAGTGGCTCCAACATTGTCAGCTGAATGCCTCACCTCATAACCGTTTAAATGGTACTCTTTCATTTTGACGTGTGACCCATTGCATTAGGACCTATAGCGTGTGAGAGTAATATCAATTTGTCTTTTTTAGGATAACCTAGTGGTTGGTACAATGAGATGTTATCCCCTCTACCTGGTTTCAAATCTTACAGTGAACATCTTTGACCTATTATGATAAGGCTCAAGGAGTAGTCTACCCCACCTTTGTGGTGTCTCGACTCTTGCTAAGTTATAAATTCTTGGTATATCTGGCTTATGGGCTGTTCGATATATTCTTGGTGTTATAGTGGTAGCTACTAGGTTTGATCTTGGACTTTGCCCAGATTACTCGAGTGAGTTACCCATTCACCATGGTAAAAAAACAGGAAAACAAAAAAAAATATAGGAATTCAAGTACTGAACAAGGGTTGCATTTATGATCCTGAATTCTTAACCATTTTGCACATTTCGCTCAGGGTGGCTTTGGGCAGACTGTTTTTTTTTCAAAAGTGCTTTGAGAAATGCCTTGAGGTTGAGGGCTATGCTCTCTACAAGAGACTGCGTGTGCAATCTAGAATTCTTAACCATTTTTCCAATTCCAGTTAGGGTGGCTTTGGGCAGGCTGTCTCTTTTTTTGGAAGTGCTTTGAGAAACAGGCCTCGAGGTTGAGGGTTGTACTGTCCAGTGTCTACTGCAGACTGCCTTTGGCTTAGTGCCACGTTTGAGGGTATATATTTTTCAAAAGTTGCCAGGACATGCACAAGGTTTCAAACATTTGAAACTCATGCCATACAAGTGGGCTTAAGTTGCACTGAACAGACACCCTGCGGGAGGTGGGGCGGCAGTTTGGATATGACAAATTTTCAAAAAAGATTTTTTTGAAAGTTACACACGCAAAACTATGTGTGCGTGCAAACTAATGAATGATTTGAATAAGTATGTGTGTGCACACAAAATAATGAATGATCTGAATAATGTGTGTTTGCGTGTGTGCGCAAAATAAAATAAAATGAAATATATATACATATATATGTTGCACTAGTTTTCAAGATGCGGGGGATGGCTCCTCAAGATGGTTGGAGCATACCTTCAAATTTTTCAGGGGACAATGGTTGGAGTCTATATATATATGAAAAGAGTATTAAAATTTAGAATTCACCATTGTGGCTTCAAGCTTGTAAGAATAACATGCTATAATATATAGTATTATGCACAAGTACAATTGTTATGCTTGCGATTCTAAAAAAGCTTTAGCACTTCAAAAAATTGGCGGAGTAACATTCTCTTATTGGCCATTAGACATGAGCAAAATGCAATTTAGCTTTAGGAAACTTAAGTGTAACTATTTTCTGTTGTGTATAGTCTCATTTGTCCCCAAATATCTTTAGCTCCTGGTGCTAACTAGAACAGTCCATAGGACCAACGTTGTGACAAGGGCTTAAAACCAAAGGCGTTAGGCCTGTCAGCTCCTCGTGACCATCGACGCATGCTTTGTTTTACTCGAGAGTGGTGGATCAAAACTGAGCAATGATGGCGGTAACAGAATTACCCCTGTAGTGAAATGTTTTGTTTGTCGGGCCTGTCCGTTGATGGGACCGCCTAGCACTCATCAAGACTTTACAACTTTCAACACCCCAACATATGAAATGTTTTGTTTGTCGGACCTGTTCGTTGATGGGACCGCCTAGCACTCATCAACACTTTACAACTTTCAACACTCCAACATTTGGTTGGTGGCAGTGACAGATGAAGTTGTTGTGGAAATATTACATCTGCAGGGTTTGGTAATTGATGGGATTATCTTGCTGCTTGTTGGCGCTTTACAAACTTTCGATGCTTTCCTAGTAGGGCTATGGCGGTATATGAGATTACAACTGACGTGAAAACTTTTGTCTATTAGGCTCGTTAATCGATGAAAAATTGATGCTTATCAGATTGGATCGACAAAGGTGTTGTCAACAACTCTTGCTAACCCCCGATGGTCGATGGCTGGTAGACGGAAAACAGAGACAGGAAAAAGTCTGTTAGTTGGTATGATTGCTAGCTAATTGTCAAATCAACCTGGGAAAGGTTTGTCTATGCCAAGTCTTCATTAACTTTGATGGTCGATGGGCGACAAATGGAAAAGGTTGACAGGAATACTTCCGTTATAGTCAACTCACAAAATGTTGAAAAAGACAAAATTTGCTAAGTGTTTATTCGTTGAATCTGACCATTGTGACTCGAACCTTGCGGCTTCTCTCTTGCTTGGTTAACCTACAAAAGCACTGATTCTATGCTACTACTTGATCCACATTCAATCAAGATAATTTCATTCAACCATATGACATACACATGCACAAATTTGATATTATTAACAAAAACTTTCAAGATTGAATTGGCTCAGCGCGGTGGCCAGTTTCTCTCCTCTCTATGCCTCTTCTCTGTGTTTTTTTCTACTTTGATAATTTAATTACATATGAAAACGCTTTGTTAGAGAGTTCTCGTATAATCCAACAAACTCAATTTGTTCCTAAGTTATCTAACAAATCCCTAATTTAGCTAGTTCATCTTCTTTACATAAAGATTAAGTGACATTAATTTAACTTCCTAACAAATTAAATTCTTTATAGACTATAGCTAAATATTACAAATTAAATGACTTAGAGAACCCAACTTCCCTTGGTAAACAGATTTGGGAGCCAACTCCTTAGTAAATGAGTTTTGACCCAGGAGGTCAAAAATGATCTTGGCTTGTAGATGCTCCTGCATTAGACTCCCAGGGAAGAAAAGAATTGTTCATTAGCTCCTCAACACTTGTGCCATACTTGATAATATTTGTTGTTGTCATCCATGTAGCATCTTCTGTTGGTTGTTGTTTCCATTTAACTAGATACTAAAGATACTCTTTACCTCTTGTTTTCTTTACTACTTACTGACCCAATATTGCTTCAATTTCTTTCTGAGTTGCTTTGGGTAGTTACTTCTTCCACTTGTTGGTTTGATCTTCATTACTTACAGGTGCATTCGCTGTAACACTGTCTGATTCCTTGAAGGAGTGTAGGTTTGCTGCATTGAAAATTGGTGATATTACAATGTCGTTAGGGAGTTCCAATTCATAAATATTTGGACCAATTTTCTTGAGCTTAAGTTTGTTTTATGTCCCTACTGTTGAAATATGTAACTAGGTTTAGTCTTCATAATGACATATATAATCATGATTTTATGTATTTAATGAAATAAGAAAAATAAATTTATTTTTGCTACTCTTGAGGCATGGGTTTCATGCTCAAGGAAAATTTATTTTTAGGTCAAGCTCCCATTGTGAGCTCCTAGGGCTTGTCATTGAGTCTACAAGTCATTAAGTCATTGTCATTTATGAAAGGCCCATTTGGTTGTAAAAGAAAATAATTTCAGTCAAAATAGAGTCAAAGGACCCTCCAAGACCAAGTCAAAATGCAAGCAATAAGTCGGCCTTCCAAACATGTCAAGTTGGCCTAGAAACAGTGACAAGTTAGCCTATTTTGAAGGGACTAGAAGACTATATAAAGGAGACTAGTCAACCATGTTTGAAGGCATCAATTACATAAGAAACTTAACCAAGAACACACAAGGCAATGAAGGAAGGAGAAGATAGAGCGGAGAAGAAGTATCTTTTTAGGATGGTTTTTGGGTAAAAACTCTCACACGTGCGGGCTGAAGCTAGGGCATCCACTGCAGAATATAGATCGAATTGCAGTCATACCTAGGAGCCAAAATTTGGTGCCAAGATAGTCTAAATTGAAGGTTGAAGCCTTGAAGAGAAACAATCTAGTCAAGTGAAGGAGAAGAAGGGCTAAAATTGCCCTAATTACCTCACACATGTGAAAGTTGCAGGAAGCTACAGGAGGCTGAGAATTGCAAGAAGAGAAGCAGTCTAGTGTTGCAGGGCCGAAGTTAAGGAAGAAGGAGAAGTTGCAGTGGTTTGAAGTCAAGGTTGACTTTGTTTGACTTGACAAGAAAAAGGGCGACATTTGACTTGGTCTTGGAGGAGTTTTGGTCAAGGGTGTAGGTCTTGGAATTCATCAATTGAAGGTCTATAAGAAGAGAAGAATTCTTGTGGGTTTTCCTCTTAGTTGGAGAGGTTTGGCGTTGACTGATCACCTATATCTTGTGTCCTTTGTCTTATTGTTTTTTATGGTTTGGTAGTTGTTTGATGAAGAAAAACACTAATAATAAACAAGTGAAAGAAGAAGCTAATTAAAGTAAAAATATACCACAAACAATTATTAAAGCAAGAGAAATTATCTTATGTTGCTGCCCCTAGATTTCTCAACATGGAATCAAAGCGGTGACAAGACAAGGAAAGACAGCTTAAAGAAGGACACTCAAGGGCTGAAGTGTGAAAATTTCTAAGTCTGACACATTAGAAATCCCAACTGCATTATCTGGTTTATTATCTCCTACTTGTTCATTCCGTTAACAAGTTATTTATTAGTATAAATACCGAAATAAACACAAATGCAACCTTCACACATATACAGATCAACAACTGAAATAACTGAGACAATCACACAAGGGACACTGTTATTTTTGGACAATTGTCCTCGGAAAAACCCAATGCGGGAAAACTGGTGCAGCAGATATGAGGGTTTTATTATTATGTAGTTTTTGAATACAACTAGGGTGCCAGAAATGGCTCACCCTTCAGAGAATTTCCTTGGCAGAAGTACCTCTCCTCGGAGACAAATATTCTGGCTGATCAACAACTGGATGATTGATCCCACAACAACTTCGACAGTTCCTTAGCTGGACAGTGAAAGCTGCTCCAAGCTTCTCTTTGGAACTACGTCACCCTCTTCTGCTCTGCGTCTACCTCTCAGCTCTCAGTCTGCCCCACAAAAGTACCTCAGCACTGCCTCTTCAGCCCATTGTCAGCTCTACTAGTCTCTGCTGCTTTTGTGTCAGCGTCTTGGCGCTCTTCGTCACTTGCGCTAGCCTCCTTAGCCTCTGCGTCAGCCTTCCAAGGCTCTGCGCTGTCTCTCTGACACTTTCTTTGCCTCTTTGATATGTATTCTCGGCCTTTTGCTGAACTGCACCTCGCTGCAACAGATCACTAACTCGATTTCTTAGCAAACCCTGCCCCATAAAATCGAATTCTTGATCAACTTGGTGTGTCTCCAACTGACCCTCAAGCCTCCTCTTATACTTTTCCTGTTGACGATTCAACGACTGAGATTAAGTCCCTAATCAACGGCTAAGATTAGATCTGGCTTGATCTTCGTTATTTAGAACTTTCTCACCCATATTATATTAATGCACATTAATATTTAATTTTCCTAGGTTTAATCTTAGGGTCTCATTAAAAATATTAATTATTTTAATATCTCTTCATCTGGGTGGAATTTCTCCAAACGATTTCTGGGTCTTGGAGATCTCATGTGCCTTAGCCTCTCCACCAATTTTCATGGCTAGAGCACATTCGATGCTACCAAAAATCAACACTTCCTCTTAGCGAGGAATGTGCTCTAGTAATGCTTCACCATAGAAGCATCACATTGATCCTCCGCATCGGTACCTGTGTTGATGCTTGGCCTACTGTCTCACATCCACTGCACTGTTGCTTCTTGTACTGTTGCCCATGACACTGCGACTGCCACTGCTACATCTATACTGATGCTCCCTCTCAAAATGCTGCATCATGCTGCCCATAGCATTGCCACTACTAACTGCTGCACTGCAACTCAGTTACCGAGAAGTAGGTAATTGACTTCCCCCAAATACTGACATCTCGGTCAGTCTGGAAGCCTCGTGATGCTGAAGCTACCTCTACTGCTATCCCGTGCTTCCTCTGCTACCACTACGCTGCTGCAAACACCTCTGTGCCTCTCGCATTGCTGCAACCTCTACTGTGTTGCTACAGACTTCTGCACTCTAGCATTGCCTTACCGCTCCATCACACCTTGCTCCACTCGACACCTGTCATCATGCTACTGTCTTTAAGGGCTCCCATAGCCGGATGTGATCCAAGAGTTTGGGTACCTCAAGGATCCTGCCTGTGCATGTAGTCCTCCTGACTACAACTTGATGTCACCCCACCTCTTCTCTAGAGGTGCATGAGCACTCATGGCACAATCGTCATCAGTCTCGACATCCTTCTCTGCCTTTGCTAGAGCTACCTTTGAGTCAGAAGCTTCTCCCTTGCCTTTCTTCCTGGGGCACTGAGATGCATAATGTCCCAGCTCCCCACAGTTGAAGCACTTGACCTTGGAGATGTCCTTCTTCTTCCTCTTCCCTTGCTGTCCCGTAAATGCTAGAGCCGCATCCTCCTCCTCCTCTTTCTTGACTCGAACTCCCTTGCCACTACTCCCCACCTTGGTCAACCTCCTGATCTCTTCTCGTCGAAGCGTTGCCCACATCTCTTCCCAACTGGGGAGAGTCGCTCTGCCCAAAATGCTTTGGACAAACGTTTTCTAGTCCTCGGAGACTGCATTCAGAGCAGTCCTGACCATAAACTCTGGATCCGGTGTAGACCCCACGGAAGTAAGCTGGTCGCGAATTCCTTGCAACCTAAGGAGGAAGTGATCTATCTCCTCTCCTTTCTACATCTGATATGACCTCAGTTGATTTTCCAATAACATCTTCCGTTGCACGAAAGAGCCTTGGTATAAGGTGGTCAACGCCTCCCACATCTCCCTTGCTGTGTTCTTCTCAGCAATATGTGGTATGACATGATCTTTGACCCTGTCTAGGATCATGCATTTCGCCTTTGCCTTGGCCTCCTCATACTTCTCATTAGCATTCGGGTCAACTGGGACAGCTACGGTTTTCAAGGCATAGTCCTTGATGCAATGTTTATCCAAGATTGCCAGGATCCTGGCCTTCCAGATGACAAAATTGGAAGCCCCGTCCAATTTGTCTTGATCCCTCAATCCGTTCACTGCCATCTTTGCTCCTCTTCTAGACTCCCTTTGAGTCTCGACTTCCTTCCTGGAAATCAGCCAACTGTCGAATCACTCCTCTCCAATCCCTCTTTGCTGTTGCAACTCGGATCTGGATTTCTTGGCTAGAAATCCATTGAGGTAGTGCTTCCCTCTATTTTTGGTTCTGTCTCCTTAGACACTGTTATGCACAGACAGAAACATCGTCCCACCAACTCCTCAAATCACAATCTGCATAGCTCCCTTAGCCCCGACAATTGAAGAATTTGAGCCCTTCTGGCTCTGTGCAATCACAGTGAAAGCTGGATCAGATTCTCCTGGCCTCAACGTTGATCCTTCCTGGCTGAGAAAGATGACCGGGCACTGCGTAGACCTGATCTGCCCCCCTTCTGCCTCTGCGCTGGCCTGGACTACTGACGCAGCTATTGCGTGGGCTCCTCCCAGCTACTGCATCTTCCCCTCCTGGCTCAGAATGCTGACGCAGGCTTTGCGTGAGCCTTTGCATCACCTTCTTTGCACTGCGTCACTCCTCCTCTTGCCTCTTCAGCTCTGGAACAATGCTGTCTCTCGGGACAGCTACTTCTCTGCTGCAAATTCTCAGATTTCTTCTGCTAGTGTCTTCAATCCTCCTTGATCTGCAATCCCTCTGATACCATGTGAAAATTTCTAAGTCTGACACATTAGAAATCCCTACTGCATTATCTGGTTTATTATCTCCTACTTGTTCATTCCATCAACAAGTTATTTATTAATATAAATACCGAAATAAACACAAATGCAGCCTGCACACATATATAGATCAACAACTAAAATAACTTAGACAATCACACAAGGGACACCGTTAGTTTTGGACAATTTTCCCCGGAAAAACCCAATGCAGGAAAATCTGTGCAATAGATATGAGGGTTTTATTATTATGCAGTTTTCTGAATACAACTAGGGTGTCAGAAATGGCTCACCCTTCAGAGAATTTCCTTGGCAGAAGTACCTCTCCTTAGAGGCAAATATTTCGGCTGATCAGGAATCGGATGATTGATCCCACAACAACTTCGATAGTTCCTTCGCTGGATAGCGAAAGCTGCTCCAAGCTTCTCTCTGGAATTGCGTCACCCTCTTTTGCTCTGCGTCTGCCTCTCAGCTCTCAGTCTGCCCCACGAAAGTACCTCAACGCTGCCTCTTCAGCCCAACGTCAACTCTACTAGTTTGCTGCTTCTACGTCAGCCTCTTGGCCCTTCGTGTCAACCTCTTGGCCCTCTTCGTCACTTGTGCTAGCCTCCTTAGCCTCTGCGTCAGCCTTCCAAGGCTTTGCGTTGTCTCTTCGACACTTTCTTTGCCTCTTTGATATGTATTCTCGGCCTTCTGCTGAATTGCACCTCGTTGCAACAGATCACTAACTCGATTTCTCAGCAAACCCTGCCCCAGAAAATCGAATTCTTGATCAACTTGGTGTGTCTCCAACTGACCCTCAAGGCTTCTCTTATATTTTTCCTGTTGATGATCCAACGGTCGAGATTAAGTCCCTAATCAACGACTAAGATTAGATCTGGCTTGATTCTCGTTATTTAGAACTTTCTCACCCATATTATATTAATACACATTAATATTTTAATTTTCCTAAGTTTAGACTTAGGGTCTCATTAAAATTATTGATTATTTTAATATCTCTTCATTCGGGTGGAATTTCTCCAAAGGATTTCTGGGTCTTGGAGATCTCATGTGCCTTAGCCTCCCTACCAATTTTCATGGCTAGAGCACATCTGATTGTATCGAAAATCAACACGAAGCACTAAAGGATCATCAAGAGCTTCAATCATCAAGAATGATCACTCATCTCAAAGGAACCACAAGGACAAATATTACATCATCATCTTGAAGGAAGTTACTAAAGAAGACCTCAAAACCCTAGTTCGTTCAAAGAAGGACTCTACACTTGAAGCATTCTTGGGAACCTCGCACAATCATCACCTCAAGGAAAAGGAGACCTCAAAGACCCTATCTCTACTCAAAGAAAGAAGGACTACAAATTGAAGCATCTTGAAGTCCCTACATCCAAGGAAAGCAGGTAGAAGCATTGTCATCATCATCAAGGAATCAAAGTGATCTCCCTCTCTATGAAGGATCACTTTTGAAGGAAGACATCTTCATCAAGAAGACATCTTCTGTTATCATCTCCATCGTCAAAATCAAGAAGGCATCAAGTTGAAGATATTGTCATCAAAGAGTATCTTCACAAGTAAATATCTTTATGTCCACATCTGAATCTATCAAAATGACTTCATTTTGCAAGGAAAGCAACAAATTGGTTGGGGCTTCAAACTTTCTTGCATGGAAGAAGAGCACTGATTTGATCCTCATAGAAAATGAAGTCGTTGATCATGTAAAGGGTTCAATCACGAAACCTCCTAAGGAAGAAGCTCAAGCTCTTGCAAAGTACATGAAAGGAGAAATAAGGGCACAAAGGATCCTTATACAATCCATCAAAGATCCCCTCATACCCTATGTATCAAAATTGGAGACATCAAAAGAAATATACGATAAGCTAGTAGAATTATTCTTCGTAAGTACTGCTGGAGAAGTGATATCATTAAGACAAGAACTCTACAAGATGAAGATATTAAAGGAAGATGGAATAGCCTCATACTTTATGAGGGTATCAGAAATAAGAGACCAACTACAAGAATTGGGAGAAATAATGTCTGATAAAGAAATGACCACCATTGTGCTCAATGCACTACCAGAAGAACGGGGCAACTTTACATCAACATCTGTGGAAAGAAGGAAGCTACCCCATTCAATGAACTTTGGTCATTGTGAAAATTGAAGAAACCAGATTGAAGGCAAAAGCGATGTAGGATCAAACAAACAAGTACAAGCATTTGCTGCCATGGCTAAGAGGAAAGGAAAGTTTGGAAGGTTTGGTCCTCAAAAAAAGAACAAGAAGGATATGTCGAAAATCCAATGCTATGGCTATCATGAATATGTGCACTACAAGAGATATTGTCCTAAACTCAAGAAGGACAACAACAAAAGAGGAAGGGAAGAGGCCCATATCACCGAAGAAGCTGAAAAGAAGAAGTGAAAGAAACAAGAAGTAAAAGATCTCTACTATGATTGAGATAATCTCGTCCACTGAGTCCTTTTCAATTTTTAGAAAGTATAGCTATCATGTTAGAAAACATCAGAAGCATGATAGAATGCATCATTTAAGGAGATGGCATTATAGTAGCATATCGTTAAAGCAAGAGCTCATGATGTCATTAGAAAAGCTTGAAATAATAGTTGAAGTAGAAGTCTACATGGATGTAGCAATCATCATATAAAGGAAGCAGCTCCTGGTAACCTCATTGCAAGCATGTGTAGTACATATGGTTGAAGGAAAGTCATCGAGCATGATAGAAGGAATTCATCATACATCATCATCATGAGAAAGGAGCTTTTGCTAGATGAGGATAATCTAGATCCTCTATTGGAATCTTCATTAGAAGGTTCACCTCTCTTGGAGGAAGCAAGTGTCTTGTTGAGAATTCCACCTTGTATGGGATTCATTGTTTAGAAGGATGATGGTATGGTGACAAAGGAATGCAGCATGTCGAGATGGTTGAAGTACTCTCAATCAAGAAAAGGAAGCTACTGAAGGAAGCCTAAATGACCAAAAGAAGGAAAAAAGTATGTGTGCATGTATTTAATTGAGTCATGTCATCATATGGTTGCATGGGTAAATGCTCTATCTCATGAGCATGATCAAAGAAAAGGGATCTCCTCCTTTGGAAAGATGCATGAAGGCATGGTTCACATATTGACTAGATGAAATCAACATAATATGTCCTCATATGGAATATGAGGTGGTTGAAAAGATGAAGGAACTATGAATGAAAGTTCATGGGAAGCAATATGTGGAGGAAAAAAGAAGAGATCATGAAAGATGCAACTATGGTCACATAAGAAAAGGCAATCAAACATCCGATGACTAGAAGAATTGATTATAACATCTCCATAGAAGGAAGACTATGATAAGGTTTGTAAAGAAAAGGAGACCTTTGACACATGAAGTCATCGAGATGCGTTTATAAATGTGCAAGATGTTGCAGGCAAGCTAGATGTCATGATGAAAGGCCATCACAAAAGGTAACTATGATTTGATGTTCATTTTCGATTTGTGAACAAACAACTTGATGGGTTGATACATGGCTACCAAAAGAAGGTTGTAGATGTCACCTACAATTAGCACTCATGTGGTTGGATAAAATATCCTAAAGGAAACAAGATTTAGACAAAGTAGCAGTATGAAGAAAAGACAAATGTGGACTAGAAGATCACTTTCTGATGAAGAGTAGGATGACATGACTTATGTAGCTCATGAAGGAAAGTGATGGATGGCTGATGCCCTATGAACTTAATGACATTGAAAGAAGGAGCCCCACAAGTAGCTGAGAGTCCCATGATCTCCACCTATAACAAAAAGCTACTGGAAGCAAGTCCCTGATTATGAGGGAGCTTTGACAAGTCCTTGGATAAGAGGGAGCTTGGGTAAATTCCTTTTATAGGAATGGGTCATTCCTTTATAGGAATGGGTATATCCTCCCTAGTTGAAAAGGAGAGATAGACACATCATTCTTGGCTTCACTTTGGGAAGAAAGAATGGAAGATTGGGTAAGCATCTGACATTCCATACTCTTTGAAGATGAGGTAGGGCATCCAAGATAAGAGTAGTCAAAGAGGACCGATATTCTTTGAGGACTAGGAATCCAACATAAGAATAGTCCTGGAAGGACATACTCTGTGAACACCCGAGTGGGGAATGTACCTTGAGAGACAATGATGATGGTGTCTATAAGTCATTGGTCTCGCCAACATTATGCTTTAGGGTTGTTAGTCAAGGCCTTGCTATGTGACAATGCTGATGATATGATGCTAAATAAATGGGTTACCAATCTGACTCTTCTTATGAGATTTCTTTAGATTGAGAATGTCCAAGTACCTTGTATGGATTATGAATACCTCCCTAGTTAAGAGGGAGTGTTGAAATATGTAACTAGGTTCAGTTTTCATAATGACATATGTAATCATGATTTTATGGATTTGATGTAATAAGAAAAATAAATTTGTTATTGTTCTTGAGGCATGGGTTTCATGCTATAGGAAATTTACTTTTAGGTCAAGCTCCCATTGTGAGCTCCTAGGGCTTTTCATTGAATCTACAAGTCATTAAGTCATTGTCATGTGTAAAAGACCCATTTGGGGCATGTTACATTGTAAATTTTCTTTTTACAAGTCAAAGATAGTGTCAAAAGACCCTCCAAGACCTTGGCTATGGGCTACAATCAAATTGACCTCCAAAAGAAGCAAGTCGTTCTATCAAGAGGACAAGTCGGCCTAGGTGCTATGTCAAGTCGGCCTACAAGCATGGGTAAAGAGCCTATATATATAAGAGGACTTAGCGTGATTCGTGTATCATCATAAATCATCTATCTCAAGAAAATAAGTGTGAGTAAGAGAGAAAGGAAGCCTCTTGAGAAACGAATAAAAGAAGGAGAAGATCAAAGTCTTCTAGTATAGTTTTTGGGCTGTTCATCTCACACGTGTGACTGCAACTAGGGTTTCTGCAGTAAGGTATTGCAAACATTGGAAAGAAGACGAGATATAACTCAAGAAAGGATCATTTTGCTAGCCGAATTCACAAGGAAAAGAATCCAAGTCAAGTGAAGGAGAGAAACCACTTATTTTGTCTTCATCATCTTTCACGTGTGGCCTAGGGTTTCTGAAGCAAGGGTTGAAATATTGTAGAAGTTGCAGGCAGACCAAAGTTGCAGAAGGAGAGGTCGAAATTGCTGTCAAGGTGTTGTAGGGGCGAAGTTGAAGACAAGGAAGAAGCAACTAATTTGACTTGGAAAAAGGAGGCAAGGTTGACTCGGTCTTGGAGGAGTCTTGGTCAAGGGTCTAGGTCTTGGAATTCGTCAATTGAAGATTCTATAAGAAGAAGAATTCTTGTGGGTTTTCCTCTCAGAGTGGAGAGGTTTTGGCCCTGGATGATCGCCTATATCTTGTGTCCTTTGTCTCATTGTTCTTTATGTTTAGATAGTTGTTTGATAATAGAAAACACTAATAATATCTAAGCAAGAATAAGTTCATCAAGTAAAATAAAAACACATCACAAGCAATTATCAAGCAAGAAAAATTACGTACACTTGCTGCCCCTAGATTTCTCAACACATTTCTCTCTTTTGCATCCTCCTCCTCTATATCTAATGTAATCTCTGTATTCGTTGGTGTAGAGGATGACCCCTCAAGAGTGTTGCCATCATCAAACGTGACAAACACTAGCATTGGGTCATTAAGATCCAAGTTCGCCAATGCCAACTCAACACATCTGTCTAAACCCATGTCATCAGGAAAGACATCCCACATCTTTGTCTTTCCCTTCAACTACTCATCCCTCTTCTTGTAAATAAGACGAAGGTTGGTGTGCAGATATACCATTGTCTCTGCCCTGGATTACTCATGCCTGCTCCTCTTCAAACTATACAGATTCCCATATGTGCTCCAATTCCTTTCGCAACAAGAGGATGAAGTAACCTAAGAGAGGAGCCTCATGCCTAACTGCTGTAGAGGAGGGCATGTTGCCCCATGAGTTTCTCACCAAGAATAGGGCTTCTTAGCCCCCCTGTCTCTAATAACATCATAGCTTGCAAATCACCCAATGCCAATGGAAAAATATGCAAAGGCATCCTCCACCTCACCAAGGGATACTCTATCTTGAAATATTCGTCTCAGTACGTCCTTCTTCCGCTGTGAAATATCACCATTCATGTGAGGAGGGAATTTGCGTGAAGGTCCACCATTCAGACGCTCATGGCTGTAGTATTTTTGATTCAATGAGTGAGCCAAGCAACGTAATGGTTTGCAGTTCTTGTCCCACTTGTTGACAGAAATATCCTGTATGGTGGTGAAGAAGGCCTTTGCTGATGTCTTATACTCAGGGCACTCACTTCGAAAAATAATGGTCCTCACAGACTAAATCATGGAATCCCATCCCTCATAAACTTCTCCTAGGATGGGTTGGTCTGTATCTGCAAATTGCAACAAAGCAAAGGGATATTTACTTTCTTGAGCTTGTTGTCATGCTAAATTTTTGTTTCTCCCAACATTTGAAATTGTTGTTGTAGGCCCACTCCCATTAGATGGAACACTAGCAAGCCTTGATGAAATTGAAAGAGGGGGGGCATCACCAATGGGGATATTCCTACCCTTTTTTTGCCACTTCCCTGCTGCCCTTGATTGAGCCATGATTGCTATAAAATGAATAAAAAATGTAAACAAAATGACAGGCACACTATTGTAGCAAAAATAGAAAAAAAATGGAAGAGAAATCCACATACATGCTGCTTAAATCACCTCCAAAACAAGCCAATCTCCTTTGCTGGTCATTGCCATACTCCCACAACTCCAAAACCACAATGAAAGTGAGGAAAACCGGCCCAAATTGGCCTTTTAGCAACTGTGTGGGTCCCTTTTTTCTGGATACGTGTCCGAAAACCGAGATCCGTTGAGGGATCGAATCTGATTCTCGTGGGACACGAATCCCGATTTTCAGACATGCAATTGCCTCGAATCGAACATGTGTCCCTTGAGAATTGTGTCCGATTCACCCGATTCGTGACACGTGGGGGAGGATGAATCCAATTACTTAGAGTATGAGCAATCATGTGAAGATGAAGAAAACAATGGCTAGTAGATTGTTCCCATATGTGAAGAAGGCCAATAAGAAGAGCACTCAGAGGTGCATGAACAAGAGGAGTATGACATACATTGTGTGCATGATGAGTCATCTTTGGAGAGCTAGTTGAAGGCTCAAGTTGGAGTTGTGGTTAAGGGAGTTGAGCATCTAGCCATTGATGACGTGCAAGTAGATGTAGAGCTATCCAACAAGGCTACAAGACTCCCTAATGATAGTCACCAGGAGAAGATTGAGCATATAAAGATAGATCTTATGGCAGTGAAGAGAGAGGCCCAGACACTTTGAGACACCATCTTGCAGCAGATCAGTGAGCTTGAGGTCCTCGGAGTTAGGCGTGCCAAGACAACTATCGAGCTTTCTAGTATCAAGGAACAACTAAATTCCCTAGTGAGGCAGAAAGAGGGGTATACTTGGGAGTTTTAGAGCAACCCTCTTCAGGAGTACATCAATAGGACTTGCAACATGATCAACCCACCTCTGTGCATTGGAGAGAGGGGCAGGGTTTTCTAGTTGGACCTTATGGGTTGACTAGACAAAGCCTTCTGTATGGTTTTTTCAAGTTAGCGAAGATCGAGCGACGAGCTGACAATTTAGGAGCATCCCAATTATGATTAGAATGGCACAACATCAACATGGGTGGATTATTTCTTGTGTGGATATTTATGCACAAAATCCATGCCAGGGGATGGATTGGAGAGAAGTGATGAGTTGGTATCCTACTGAGTGGATAATTTATGGAGCATCATCCATAGTCAGGGGCATAGCACAACAGGAGCCCTTAGACATGGGCAATGATAGATGACCAAGGTGGCATTGGGATCCAAGTGGATCTATTAGTGGCAAGTTGAGTCAAAGGTTTGTTTGGGATCCAGGTATTGAGGGGTCCATTCATAATTGGGTGGCACGAAGGCATGATGTGACACAATGGTTCATATGGGATCTTGGTATTAGTGTACAAATGCCTTTATAGTTGGCAGATGCAGATTGCTTGAGGGTAAGCAATCTTGGGGCAGGAGGATCTGTAATGTTCCCATTTTTGGTTGACCTAATGATGTAGTTAGGGTGGATTTCTAGGGTTTGTGACAACGAGGTCACAAGATGTAATGTTCCTGTTGACCATGTACATGTCAACAGTCCAAGAAGCAGGGTATAAAGCAACAAACAATTTTTTTTCGTCAATGTCATCATTGTAATCCCAGATTTTGCATTTTTTGTAAAAATGATTTCAGTATGACTATTAAGCCATGTAACAACACCTAGGTAAGCCTATGATTTTTCTCAAAGGGTTTCACTCTAGGGAGATTTTTAACCTCACCAAATTATGTGTGTTTGTAAACACGGATAATTGACAGAGTTTTTCTCCCAGATATACCACAAAGCTAGGGTGGAACTCATTGATGAGGTCTTAGGTGAGTCTTAGTGTTTATCAAGTCTATGTATTTTTCATACTAGATCATGTGTCTTGTCGTAAAATTTGGTTGAGTCTCAAGTGGTCTATGTGTATGTGTATTTCCCTTTCTAAGGGTTGAATTTGTAATATTTGATGTAAAAGTGTGTTTAAAAATAATTTGGTGAATGGTTCCTCATAATTTGAACACCATTACCAAGATATTTTTTAGATACACTTAGAGGGTGGAAAAATAATTAATACCCTCTTGAGTCCTTTTTATTTTAATTTCTGGCAAAAGAAAATTTACAAGAGCGAGAAGTTATCCAAAAAAATAAAGCTATTTTCAAAGGAAAAATTCAAGTCAAGATAAAATGCCTCATTTCCATGGCAGAAGGACCCAATCTAGAAATTCGTTGGGGGAGAGAAGAATATTTTCCTAGCAAATCGAATTTTTTGGGCCAAACAAATAATTATTTTGCACAAGTAATGAAGATTCTATATTTTGGAGGTCCTCCATGGTCTAGAAGTCAAAGTTTGACCCCTCCATCACAGTGAACAAGGAAGGTCAATTTTTTTTGGAGATTTGTGCGAATTAATCAAGGGTTAGAATTTTTTCCTCCAAGATCAAGCCATGGATCGATGCAACTAGCCATTATTTCCACTTGGAGGGGTTATTCCCTCTCATTTTTCTATATAAGGAAGCTCTCAAGCTCCTCATTGTATCTTGATCTCACTAGATCGAAACTTTTTGTACTGAGCTAAGCTCTGTTGGAATTTTTGCATTAATAAAAAGACTTTGGGGTTTCAATTCAAGGTGTCTTTCGCTTAATGATTGATGGTATGTGTTGAAAAAATTAATGCTTTAATTTCGTGCCATCGTTGAAGATTGTTGTTTCATAGCCAGTGGTTGGACTATCTATTAGCACAGTATCTTGCTTTAGGTTTTGGGCTAGAATAAACACTTAGAAGCTGGTGGATCTAGTAGGTATCTCTAGATCATTGGTCTATTTGTGTGAATTGAACCCTTATGAATCTAATGATCTATTTTTCAAGTGTATAGAGATCTTTCAGGTGATTCAGCCCTTGGGGAAAGCCCAAGTTCATGGACTTTGAGGTGATCACATTTTGTTTGGACCCTGAGCTTATCTAACAAATCTATTTTGCAGAGTTTGGGTTTGTGCATTAAAATTAAAATTATTTCCATCAAATTATCTTGCAAAATTTATTCTTGGGCTATAAATGAATTATTTGCTAATTAGAGCCAATATTCTTTTGTAGATTATTGTAAATAATTTTTAAACCTTGTGAATTATTTTTCTTATTTGTAAATAATAATTTTGGGGTTTTATTTGAGAAATTTGTAGATCTTGTATCTTGGGCTTTATTTATTCATCTTGCAGGTGCCAAAGGACTAAAATTTCAAAGACGAGTTTAAGTGTGAAGGTCCTAGCCCTCACCTAGCTTAGACGAATAGGGTTTGGAGGGGTTTCTAGCCTTGGAAGGAGCCATCCAGGCTAATAGAGCAAGTCATTCAACCTATAAGGGTTGATTTGGGGTCTAGACACCTCAAACTACAAGACCCTAGTCATAATTTGCAACGTCCAGACTCCTTGAGTCAGCCGCTAGCCCTAGAGGGCTTTTCTGTTGTTGCAATTGGGGTTTTCTTGAGCATTTCTCTTCTGAAGTTGTTTTGCTAGTGGATTCTCAAGTTTGAAGTCATTTTTTGGACATTTTTTCAACATTTTGAGGCTAGTTTGGCCTAACTGCAAGGGTTAGAGGCCATTCTTGACCTAGCCGCAGGGGTTTGAGGGCTAAAAGCCCTAGCTGCAACCTCTTTTCAGCCTCCACAAGAGGGCCACATGCCTAATTAGGTCTTTAAGCCTAGGCCGTAGCCCTAGAAGGGCCTAAACTCATTTTTGCAAGTGATTTCAAAGGCTAATAATTTGTTTTGCAGGCCTAAGGTGATTTCTGGCAAGGATTTGAAGGGTTTCTCATTGTATTTGTGTCATTTTGTGGACTTGATTGAGTCATGTCATCATATGGTTACATGGGTAAATGCTCTACATCATGAGCATGATCAAAAGAAGAATCTCTTCCTTGAAAAAGATGCATGAAGGCTGTTATGAATAAAAATATTCATAAACATCAATTAAATAATAAATATTAAAATAACAAATAATAATAATAATAAATTAATTAAATTAGTTAATGTCCCATTAGTTGTGAAGAGACACGGGTCAAAAGTTGTGACCTTCTATCTTCGTGGCCAGTCAATGCCTATATAGGCACATTGCCACGAAGAATTGTAAACACCATTCATATTTTTATAAATAATACAACTACTACTTACTACAATACAAGTCTACACATACGAATTCATGCCTGCATATAGGTTTAATTGCAACAGTGGTATCAGAGCCCTTGATTCTGTCCCGAGAACGCTCTCCACTACCAACCGCATTTTGTCCACCTGTTCTGCTCCACCACACTGTTCCCCTCTGCCCCATCACGCTTCTCTTCGACCGCACCCAATGCTACATTGTGCCGCCAACCCATTCTGTCGTCTATATCACTTGTTTCCGACCAATCCCCTTCTCCATCGTCCCTTGCGCAACGCTCCACACCCTGTTCATCACGTCACTCCCTAGTCTGGCACAACCAACATACATATTAAAACGGATGCTGTCGGCCCGGGTCGTTTGCCTGTCGTGACACCGCGACTTGCACTGTAAGGACGCCTATTGACAGGATCCTTGCCGCCGCCAAGACCATTGCCCAATACGCAGTCAACCCCACCAACATTGATACATCTACGCGCTTTGATTGCCACTGCTCCTGTCCGTTGGGCCACCCTCCATGTTTAATTGCCGGATTGGTCAAACAACGTGACCATCAATTACAT
Source organism: Pinus tabuliformis (assembly GCA_031772625.1). Classification (NCBI taxonomy): domain Eukaryota; kingdom Viridiplantae; phylum Streptophyta; class Pinopsida; order Pinales; family Pinaceae; genus Pinus; species Pinus tabuliformis. The sequence continues at coordinate 570,884,784 of CM062805.1, read as the reverse complement.
TTGCCATCGAAACGTTGTTAAGTTGTGAGGCATGCCGGTTAAGTCACCAGAGTCGTGAAAGCACGTTTTTTTTGAATCATGTTTTATATTAAGTTTGATATATATTACATATTCATTAAACATAAGCTATATTTTAATTTTAATAAAGTTATATGTTTATTTAAATAAAAAAAATAATAATAAAAATTATTATTATTATTTAATTAAATTAAAAAAAAATTGGGTCTACAAGGAAAAAGAGGAACAAAATGGGAAGCAATAATAATGACGACAATTCGAAAAAATTTCAAGAAGAACTCGACAGAATGCGCAAGCGCCTTGACGATATCGAGAGGAAGCAAGATGATTTCGGGAAGAGTCAAGACCAAATGGCAGAGGATATCATAGCAATAAAGAGCATGATGAGCCAGTTTATGGGAGGAGCCAATCCACCTTTTAACCCCTCGGCTATGCAAAGTCCCAAGACTCCGGAAGGCGAAACTTTTCCAAGTCATGAATTTTCGTCGATGCACGAAAAGCCACGAGTACCGCATATACAGTTCGAAGGAAGTCAATACCATACAAAGTTTCCCGACAAAGACTACCTTAAAATTAAAAGAGAATTACCTAAATACGATGGTAAGGACCATAAAGGTGCCATTGTATGGGTAAATAAAATGGATGCCATTTTCGGAACAACCCGCCAATAGGGGAGCAAGAGAAGGTCATGACCGCATCCAACTAATTTGGAAGCAGAAGCGTATGATTGGTTCCTATGGTGGTCTAACAAATGTGCAGCTCGCTCGTTCAATTGGCAAAATTTTATAAACGCCTTGCTAAAAAGGTTTCATGACAAAGAAGGGGATGATGTTTATGAAAGATTCGTTCACCTCAAATAGAAAGGGTCAATAAGTAAATACATTCACGAATGGGAAGTATTAGCTATAAGGCAAAGGGGATTCTCATACGAAGAGTTGTTAAAAATGTATCGTTGTGGCCTTAAGGATTATATTCGGGAAGAATTAAAATTATATAAACCCCAAACCATTGAAGATGCTAGACATGCAACAATAATTATTGAGAGAAAATATAAGCTCAGAATGTCATCATTCAAGGAAGACGAAGACCACCAACAACACTCGGGAAAAATAAAAACTAGCGAATGTAGGTATTGTGGAGACAAATGGACATTAGGACACAGATGCCTTAATAAGAAACTGTATACTTATGAAGTCGAGAAGGAATCAGACACTTCAAGTAACGAGCCAGAAAAAAAGATAAAAAACAATAGTTGTCGCAAATGTGGAGAAAACTAGACGCCAAGCCATAAATGTGAAGACGCATCCTTGCGCTACTATAAAATAGTAGATGGGAAGCAAATTGAAGTACAAGAACATGATGAAGGAATCGTTGTCACACACAGTGAAGATTCAGATTTTAAGGAAACGTCATTAGTTGCAATCTCATGTGATGGGAAAAACCTTGATGAAAATAGTAACTCTTTTAGAGATCAAGAACAATAAGCAACTGCAAAATACATTCCACCACATCTTCGAAAGAAGAGCCAATTTCCAAGAAGGAACATTAAACTTACTACTCCATCAACAAACATTAGGAAGACACTATGTCCTAAAACCCCAAGGCTCAAGGGACTCATAAAAGGCAAAAGTGAATATACTTATAGATTCTGATAGTACTCACAATTTTATAAACATTGATCTTGCTAAACAACTTGGTTTTTGTATATGCCCAATCAAGGACCTGACCATGTTTGTCGCTACTGGAAAAAAATAAAGGAAATAGGAGAATGTCAAAAAGTTTCAATCCAAATACAAGAGTTGGTACTACAAATAGATCTATTTTCTCTACCACTCAAAGAAATGGATGTAGTTCTAGGTGCAAAATGGTTAATACAAGTAGGGAGCTATACTGCAAACCTTGAAGAACAATTCATGGAGTTTAACTGGCAAGGACAACATTATAAATTAAATGGTGTTAACACTCCCAGCTCCAAGGAAGGTACAAGTACTCATGAAGAATGCACCAGTCAACGAAAGGATGCCATTCCATCACAACAATGTTCAACTAGAGAAAACCCTTCTGGTTGTGCTTTGAGGACAAAGCATCTCTAAAGGGGGTGGCAATGTTATGAATAAAAATATTCATAAACATCAATTAAATAATAAATATTAAAATAACAAATATTAATAATAATAAATTAATTAAATTAGTTAATGTCCCATTAGTTGTGAAGAGACATGGGTCAAAAGTTGTGACCTTCTATCTTCGTGGGCAGTCAATGACTATATAGGCACACTGCCACGAAGAATTGTAAACACTATTCATATTTTTATAAATAATACAACTACTCCTTATTACAATACAAGTATACACATACGAATTCATGCCCGCATACATGTTTAATTGCAACAAAGGCATAGTTCACATATTGACAAGATGAAATCAACATAATATGTCCTCATATGAAATATGAGGTGGTTGACAAAAATGAAGGATCTATGTATGGAAATTCATGGGAACAATATGTGAAGAAAGAAAGAAGAGATCGTGAAAAGTACAACTATGGAAATCAACATCTGATCACTAGAAGAATTGGCCATGATATCTCCATGGAGAAGGCATGAAGACCCTAGTAAGGTCTGCAAAGAAAGGAGACCCTTGACATTGAAATTCTTGGAGAAGTGCTTATGAGTGTGTAGGATGTTGATGTTGCAAGCAAGATGTCATGATGAGAGGCCATCACGAAAGATAACTTTGATGTTCATTTTTGATTTTTGAACAACATCTGGATAGGTTGATACAAGGCTACCAAAAGAGAATTGTAGATGTCACCTACAACTAGCACTCATGTGGTTGGATGAAAGATCCTAAAGGAAGCATGACTTGGAAGAGGTAGCTGTATGAAGAAAAACCAGATGTGGCTTAGAAGGTCACATTTCGATGAAGAAGAAGTATGTCATGACTGAAATAGTTCATGAAGGAAAGTGATGGATGGCCGATGCCCTACGAAGATGTCCCAAAAGATGAAGGCTCCATAATGTTGAAGATGAACTTCATGACATCAAAAGAAGGAGCCCCACAAGTAGCTGATAGTCCCATGATCTCCACCTAGAGCAAAAAGTTGCTGGAAGCAAGTCCCTGGTTAAGAGGGAGCTTGGACAAGTCCCTGGATAAGAGGGAGCTTGGGTACATTCCTTCATAGGAATGGGTATATCCTCCCTAGTTGAGAGGGAGAGATAGACACATCATTCTTGTCTTCACTTTGGAAGAAAGAATGGAGGATTGGGTAAGCATCTAGCATTTGATACTCTTTGAGGATGAGATAGGGCATCCAAGATAAGAGTAGTCGTAGAGGACCGATATTCTTTGAGGACTGGGAATCCAAGACAAGAATAGTCCTGGGAGGACATACCTTGTGAACACCCGGGTGGGGTATGTGCCTTGAGAGACAATGATGATGGTGTCTATAAGTCATTGGTATCGCCAACATTGTGCTATGATCTTGTGGAGAGATAGAGCTGTTAGTCAAGGCCTTGCTATGTGATAATGTTGGTTGGTATGATGCTAAACAAATGGGTTACCAATCCGACTCTTCTTATGATAATTCTTCAGATTGAGAATGTCCAAGTACCTTGTATGGATTATGAATACCTCCATAGTTAAGAGGGAGTGTTGAAATATGTAACTAGGTTCGGTCTTCATAATCACATATATAATCATGATTTTATGTATTTAATGAAATAAGAAAAATAAATATATTTTTGTTACTCCTGAGGCATGGGTTTCATGCTAAAGGAAAATTTATTTTTAGGTCAAGCTCCCATTGTGAGCTCTTAGGGATTGTCATTGAGTCTACAAGTCTTTAAGTCATTGTCATGTATGAAAGACCCATTTGGGGCATGTTACATATTGTAAAAGAAAATTATTTGAGTCAAAATAGAGTCAAAGGACCCTCCAAGGCCAAGTCAAAATGTAAGCAACAAGTCGGCCTTCCAAACATGTCAAGTTGGCCTAGAAATAGTGACAAGTCGGCCTATTTTGAATGGACTAGAAGACTATATAAACAAGACTAGTCAACCACCTTTGAGGGCATCAATTACACAAGAAACTTAACCAAGAACACATAAGGCAATGAAGGAAGGAGAAGATAGAGCGAAGAAGAAGAAGTATCTTCTTAGGATTGTTTTTGGGTAAAAACTCTCACACATGCGGGCTGAAGCTAGGGCATCCACTGCAGAATATAGATCGAATTGCAGTCATACCTAGGAGTTGAAATTTGGTGCCAAGATAGTCTAAATTGAAGGCTGAAGTCTTGAAGAGAAAGAGTCTAGTCAAGCGATGGAGAAGAAGGGCTAAAATTACCCTAATTACCTTACACGTGCGAAAGTTGTAGGAAGCTACAGGAGGTCGAGAATTAAAGGAAGAGAAGCAATCTCGTGTTGTAGGGCTGAAGTCAAGGAAGAAGGAGAAGTTGCAGTAGTTCAAAGTCAAGGTTGACTTTGTTTGACTTGACAAGAAAAAAGGCAAGGTTTGACTTGGTCTTGGAGGAGTTTTGGTCAAGGGTCTAGGTCTTGGAATTCGTCAATTGAAGGTCTATAAGAAGAGAAGAATTCTTGTGGGTTTTCCTCTCAGTTGGAGAGGTTTTGGGCTTGGCTGATCGCCTATATCTCGTGCCCTTTGTCTTACTGTTCTTTATGGTTTGGTAGCTGTTTGATGAAGAAAAACACTAATAATAAACAAGTGAAAGAAGAAGTTAATTAAAGTAAAAATATACCATAAACAGTTATCAAAGCAAGAGAAATCATCCTAAACCTTTCCTTCCTCAAGTATACCATTACTAGGTCACAAATTTCAAAGTGCAGTTGCCTTCTTTTCATGTCTACTCTCTGTTTGTTCCTGCTGTTGTTCTCTTGCAATTGTTGCTTGACTCTTTCTTGCAATTCTTTCATACTCGCTAAAAAATGTTCACCATCTGCACTCCTGAGCTCCTACTTTCCCAAATTCCTTATTTCATACACTTCTGTGGGGTGCATTCCATATGATATTTGGAATGGGCTCATTCCTGTACTTTTGTTAGGTGAGTCATTGTAATCAAACTCAACTCGAGCAAGTATCTGATCCCACTGTTTGGGATGTTCATTCAGTAAACTCCTCAAAATGTTTCTTAAACTTTTATTCACCACCTTTGTCTGTCCATCCGTTTGTGGGTGATAAGCTGAACCGAAGTTCAAATTGGTGCCTATTTTCTTCCACAGAGTTTTCCAAAAGTGGCCTACAAATCTTGTATTCCTATCTGATATAATGCTTCTAGGCAACCCATGCAATCTTACAATTTCCTTAAAAAATAGATTTGCAACACTGGTTGATCAGTAGTTCTTGTACAAGCAATAAAATGTGCCATCCTAAAAAACCTATCCACAACTGTGTTCGAGGTAATCCCAAAACAAAATCCATGCTAACAGAATTCCAAGGTCTGATAGGGATTGGCAGTGGTTGGCACAATCCTCTATTTTGGCTTCACCTCCCTTTTTCTTGCTGACATAGTCTTTATCTTTCCACAAACCTTTTTACATCAACTTGCATACCTGGCCAAAAATAAAAAGAATTTAATACAACAAAGGTTTTATCAGCTCCAAAGTGTCCTGCTAATCCTCCACTGTGCTTCTTCTTTATTAAGTTGTCCCTCATGGAACATTTGGGTATGCAAAGCTTACTTTCCTTGAACAACAAGCCTTCCTAAATCATATAACTTGACCATCGAGTTGTATTCATGCTAACTGGGTTTTCACAGGCTGCATATGCTTTTTTGAAGTCTGCATCACTCTTGTACATTTCCTTGAGTTCATCAAATCCCAAAACATTGATTTGAAGTTCTTTTAGAATTAAGTTAATTCTACTTAAAACATCAACTACTTTTTTTGATGACCCACTAGTATGTTTAGTTACAAAAGTAAAGTTCTTTAAAAATTCCACCCATTTGCAATGCCTTTGACTCAACTTTGGATAGCAACCTATGAATTGCAGAGCATGATTATCAGTAACTTAAATAAATTCTTTGGGCATGAGGTAATGCCCACTTTTTCAAAGCTTGAACAATAGCATAAAATTCTTTATCATAAGAAGGATACTTTTGCTTTGCTTCATTCGACTTTGTATGGAAGTAAGCAATTTACTTTTCTTCTTGACTCAAAACAACACCAATGGCAGCTCCACTTGCATCTGTTACAACCTGAAAAGATTTACTGAAATCTGGTAGGGCTAAAATTGGCTGCTCAATGATCTTTTGCTTCAACAATTTAAAATTTCTATCAGCTGCTCTAGTCCATCTAAAAGGCTGGTTACTTTCCTTAATAGTTTCTGTAATGGGAGCACAAATAGTGCTAAAGTGCTTGTAAATTTTCTATATAATCTTGCAAGCCATGGAAGCCTCTTACCTAATATTCTTTGGAACAGGCCAGTTAATAATTACCTTCACTTTTTCTAGATCCATCTTCAGTCCATTCTCAGAAATTACAAAGCCCAAGTATACCAACTCTTCCTTCATGAAGCCACATTTCTATAAATTTATCAACAATTTCTCTTGCTGCAGGGTGCTCAAAACTAACCTTAGATGTCTTAAGTGTTCTTTGTCCGGTTGTACACCAAAATATCATCTAGATACACAATAACAAATTTTGCAATTGCCTTCACTTTGTCCTAATCCATTTTCAACCCATTCTCAGATAGTACAAAACCCAAATATACCAACTCTTTCTTCATGAAGCTACATTTCTTTAAATTTATCAACAATTTCTCTTGCTGCAGGGTGCTCAAAACTAACCTGAGATGTCTTAAGTGTTCTTCCTTTGTCAGATTGTACACCAAAATATCATCTAGATACACAATAACAAAATTGCTAGTGAACTCCTTCCAAACTTCATTCATTGGCCTCATAAAGGTACTAGGGACATTAGTGTTGAATTTTGTAGCTATTGTCGGTCTTCATAATTAATATTTTTACTCCTGATGTATTTGTAATAAATTTATAAAGCATGTTCTTCATGCTTGGATTTTTTCTTTTGTAAAGCATGTTCTTCGTGCTCTTTTCAAAAGAAGAAAATTTGAATTTTTAAAACAGAATTTTTGGCTCCAAAAAAAGCCAAGTCGGCTTCCTCCTAGTCAAGTTGGTCCCTTCAAATGTTCAAGTCGGCCCTAGTATAGATGCACCCATTTGGATAGCCAGTCCACTATATATATAGACATCATTCGACCTCCCTCCAAGAGCAATTTGGATCTCTTGTGGCAGATCAATCCAAGGCAAGGGAAGACCCCAAATCTGAGGCAAGCAGATAGCATTATCTGAGGCAAAAAGAAGATGGATCTGTGGTAGTTCGTTGGACAAATCTGAGGCAACTTATTGGACTATTCTGAGGCTAACCAAATTACATCCGAGGGAGGCTATTGTTGTAGTCAAACTGCATATGAGGAAGGCTATGTTGATTCTATGACATACAGAGCTGAGGCAAACCACGATAATGATCTTTTTTACAAGATCGAATTTTCTAAGGCAACAACAGACGTAATCAGACCATGGGCAAATTTATGACTTGACTAGGAGGCAGTGGACCAAGTTTGATCTAGCTACATTGTTGGTTTGGTTGACCTTGTATTTGACTGATGTATCTTTGTTGAACTTAATGATTTCTCTAAGAAAAAGGTTGGTAGGTTTTTCCCCCATGTGGGTTTTCCTACGGTAAGCACTTGTGTACTTTGTGTGGCTGTCTTTTCATGATCCTATTGTTTTAAATGTTATTTTGTTGATGTCTTCTGTGTAATTTCTTAATGATGAAATAATGGATAAGAATGTGAAAAAGATTTAAATCATTTGAAGTAATTTGAAGTATAGAAGACACTATAAAAACTCAACAATTAGTAAAGACCAAAATGCATCACTAACCATACATATAGTCCATGATATGTTTTGAAGGCTTTCTTCAACTCATCCCCTTCTCTAATTCTGATCTAGTGTTATCCATGATCAATTTTAGAAAAGTATTTAGCACCACTAAGACAATCAACTACGTCATCAATGCGAAGGAGTGGAGATCTGTACCTGTTTGTGATCTTGTTGATGGCCCTTGAATCAATGCACATCTTCCATCCACTATTCTTCTTCGGAATGAGCACTGTTGGTACATCATAGGGACTTAAATTTTCTTGGATAATACCTTTGTCCAATAACTCTTGAACTTTCCTTTTTACTTTCTCATTCTTCTGTGGAGTCATCCTATACACTGCTTTGTTTGGAAGAGTTGATCTTGGGATTAAGTCTATGTGATGGCTAACAATTCTAATAGGAGGCAAACTATTTGGTATCTCATCAACAATTATATAAGCGAACTCATCCAACATGCTTCTAATTTCTTTAGTAAGGATTACTTGAGGCTTCCCAATTAGACCAAAATGTACCTCCTTTTTCTTAATCACTTGTAGCAACTCTTTTCCACTCATTATTTATACACTTGAACCTGTTTAAAGAGAAACTAGGCTCGGTCTTCATAATGACATGATCTTTGTAAATGATGTAATAAAGAGAATAAATTATTTTTGTATATCTTGCTTCATGTGTTTCATGAGCAAGTAGTGTCATTAGGTCAAAGACTTCTTGATGTCTTTAGGATTTTATTTATTTTTCAAAGAGTCATGTCATGTAATGAAAGCTCTTCTTGAGACTATGTAAATGTAGACAAGTCCTCAAAGTTGTGTATCAACCCTCCAAGACCAAGAAAAATCCTCCAAGAGCAAGCACACCGAAATCTGCAAGCAAAACAATGAAGAGGTCTTCATGTTGGCTCCAACAATGAATTAAATACATTAATAAAAGTCATGTTGGCTTGGGTAGGAGACACAATGGTTCATGGGCTCACGTCGGCTCAAATAAGAGCACACATTACTATAAATACCCCGTCATGGTATCAACAAAAGGCAGATCACAGTTTCGGATTTCTCTCTGAAATTTCGTGTGAAGATGGGTGCAGGTCTCCGCAAATAAGGAGGGACAGAACTCGCAATTCCTTATGTGATTTCAGAACAGATCCGCATTAGGGCAAGGAGAGTCTGACTGCACCTTGGATGGGTATAAGGTGCAGGAAGACTAGCTCTCGGATGGAAGGAAGAAGACCTCGCATTCCAGGAAGACAATTGATCAGGACTACGAATGGTATGGCATCACTGTAATATTCACATGGGTAAACAAGAGGCACAGTCTCGGCATTACAGTGATGAGTACTCAGTCTCCTGGCAGCCTTAGAATATACGTACATTGATGCTCTAACTACAACGTATTATCATGACACTAATTTCATACGCAGTCACCTATGAATGGATTAGTCTCGACATATATAGACAATCATGAATATTGTCTCAGCGTAATAATGTTTCGGTAATGACTGTGATCATGATTAAGCTATGCATATCGAGGAGCAGTGACAAAGGTTATATATAATGGAAAGGGCTGCAGTCGTGGTATGATAAAAAGGAACAGTAATAACCATGATAGTCAAGTCTAGGCACAATGATGATAACAAAGATCATGATCTCTTAATGCTACAGATAATCTCAATCTACAGTAAGGTGCAACTGATCTTGTTCCTGAAGATAATGTTCTCGATGAAGGCATAGAGATCACCTTGGTGGTAATCTCTGGAGCAGTCATGATGCAGTAGCAATGTTGTCAATGATACAGAAGAAGTGAGGATCTCAATAATGCAGCAGTAAAGCAATGATGGAGATCTCAACAGTGATGGAGAAAAGGATTGATGTCTTGGTCTTGGAGAGGCAGATTGTGTCAAGGGTCATGGTCTTGGTATTCATCAATGGAATCTCTATAAGAAGAATTTTGCGTGGGTTTTCCTCTCCAAGAGGGAGAGGTTTTGGCCCTGGCAGAAAGCCAAATATTTGTGTTCTTGTCTCTTTTTATTTGATAGCAGTTTGATGAAGTAAACATATACACACTAATAATAAAGGAAACATTAAGCTAAGATAAAATTGTATAAATCAGTGTTGAAAATATCGGTATCGGCAAAATATCGGCGAGGGTCCAGAAAATATCTTATCGGCAATATCGGCGAAAATATCGGCAAAATATCGGCAAATATCGGCAAGCATAAAAAATAATTTTTTCAAATTTTTAAATATAGCCGATATTTTCAAAATATCGCGATATTTTGCCGATATTTTCCGATATTTGCCGATATTTTGAAAATATCGCGATATTTTCTCGGCGATATATCGTTTTGCCGAAAATATCGCGATATTTCTGAATATCGGCGATATATCGCCGATATTATCAACAGTGGTATAAATACTTCACAAATTGTTATCATGAAACGAAGAATCACTCTAATTTTTGAATGCCCTAGATTCTTCAACATGGTATCAGAGGGATGGTTTCTGAAGTCTAAAAGAGGGCTAAAGAGAGACATGCAGAGATCAAGGTTCAAGCAAAAGAATGTCAAGAACTACATCTTGGTCAAACACTAGATCAAGGGATTCAAAGATCAAGACCTAGATCAAAGAAGGCAGCCTACAACAATAGTCTACAACAACAAGGGTCTTGAAGGACGACAGACAAAAGTATGAAGCAGTCAGATCTCAAGATTCATGGCAACATCCTTGGTGACTTCCACAGTTTTGGTCTATGTCATACCACAGTGATCTCAATCATTTCAGAATCAGATCATAGTAATGGGTCTCACTACACTTCAGTCATAATTTGTATGGACTGAACTCGATGAAGGATGAAGATGTTCGGCAAGACAACCTCAAGTCAATGTTGCATGTTACAAGGTTCCTTATGTAGCCCAATTACATAAATCAAGATAGCTCGAAGGCAAAGGAGGCAATCTGCATATCAAAGATCTCAGTCGAAGGAAGCACCAACTACTGCCAACTTGATCAAGTTGAAGATTTCATCTTCACAATCAAGTAAGTACCTTTTCCATTTTATAATCAAATTTGCTTTTATGACTTCATGATTGCAAGAAGACCTATATATTGGATGGGTCATCAAGGGTCTTGTATGAAATGAGAAGCGTGGTCATTATCCTTAGAGAAGTCAATACATCAAGGTCTCCTTTGAAGTCATGAGAACTTAAGGTTCCATAAGGTAAGAAAGAAGACATAGGAAGGATAAATGAAATGCTAGAGGATATACTCTCTGAAATGCAGAGGAGAAGGTGCCAAAGAATGAAGAAATCTCTTCATGAGATCTCAAATGAGAGATATGGGAAAATGATGAATAGATAATCATCATTAAGCAAGGTAACAATTGTCTATGAACAAGAAGGTTACTTCAATCAACAGTTTGTGGTCTCTATGCCAGATAGAGAAGGACAAGTTGAAAGGACTCAAATAAGTGCAGAAAAGAATAGAAAAGTTGACAAGGCAGAACAATACTATGGAAGAGGAGCTCATATTGCCGGAAGGGTGGAGGAAGCTGAAGAAAGGATCAGGGAAAGAGGGAGTAATAGATCTCCATTATGAATGAGATGGTGTCCCTCTCAAAAGGATCCTATTAGAAGTCCTTGTAGATATGATCATGGTAAGAAGATGCATCATGGCATCATGGAAACAAGAGCTCGTATGAATCATGGAGAACATAGCTCTTGGGAATCTCATTGAATATCAAGGAAAGGAAGAAGTCATCGAGGTCAAAGGGAACATTTGCTAGATAGGGATATACTAGATCCTGAAGAGTCTCTGATAGAAACCTCAGTGGAGGATCCCCTAGTCTGGGAAGGCAGCAAGAGCTTCATTATGAATTCCGACTTATGGAAATCATGAGATGAAGGACTGATAACATGATGAAGCAGATCAAGGGATTGAAGATCTGTTCAATCAAGAAAGTTGCTGAAAGAAGCTTGAAGGAATAATGAGGTATGTATGCTTGTATTTGTTTAATATTGTAATGTCATGTCATATGGTTGCAGGTAACATGGATCGAACATGATCAAAAGAGAAAAGATCTACTCCTCTGAAAGACTTAAGCCACATTAGATGAAATCAACATAATATGTCCTTATATAAAGTATGAGGTAGTTGATTACAATTGAAGAATTCTGATTGAAATCTCCTGGGAATGAAAGATGTGAGGATGGAAGAGATCGTGGATTATGCAACCATGATGAAGGCAATCAACATCTAGAGGATCAGGAAGACTTGACCAGAAAATCTCCCAGAGCGATGTGTAGACTCTGATGGAAGTCTGAAAAGATGAAGACCCTTGACAACAGATATCATTGGGAGATATGTCAAGATGTATGCAAGATGTTGATACCTACAAGAAGATGTCACTAGAAAAGGCCATCACCAAAAAGGTAATATGTGATTTGTTTTTGGTGTCTGACCTCTTGGAACATTCTGGGTATGTGTGCAGGGCCAAGATAAGGAGAGTTGTGAAGGATATCACAACTATGTACCTTGTGAATCACCGTTGAAGAAAAGGTGAAGATAGATGGCCATGTGAAGGAATCCCTAGATGTAAAGCCAAGGAGGATACTTTCCGGGAAAGCAAGGAATGACATGACGGAGGAAAGTGATGGATAGTTGAACCCTACTTGTGAAGAAATTGATGACATCAAATTCTTGGATCATCAGTCAACTAGAAGACCCTATAAAGCACTGATGATAGAGTCCCTGGGTAAGAGGGAGCTCTGGGAGGTTCCTATGAGTAAAGGAACTCGAGCAAGTTTCTGAGTAAAGAAGAAACTTGGAACTCGTCCCTGGTTAAGAGGGAGAGTTAGACGCGACATTCTTGTCTTCAATTTGGAAGAAGGAATGGAGGATTGTGTAATCATCTAGCATCTGACACTCTTTGAGGATGTGGCAGGGCATCCAAGACAAGAGTGGGCAAGAGGACCGATATTCTTGAGGGTTGGGAACCCAAGATGAGAATAGGCCTAGTAGGGCATACTCAGAGAACACGCTGGTGGGTATGACCCTAAGAGAGACAATGATGATGTGTGTATATCAATCATTGGTCTCACCAACATTGTGCTCTGATCTAAGAGAGAGATGGAGCTGTTAGTCAAGGCCTTGCGATATGGAAACAATGTTGGTTGAAATGATGCTATAACAAATGGATTGCAAATTCAATTCTTCTTATGAGAAATTCTTCAGATTGAGAATGACCAAGTACCATTATGAGGGAGTGTTGAAAGAGTAACTAGGTTTGGTCTTCATAATGACATGATTTTTGTAAATGATGTAATAAAGAGAATAACTTATTTTTGTATATCTTGCTTCATGGGTTTCATGAGCAAGTAGTGTCATTAGGTCAAAGACTTCTTGATGTCTTTAGGATTTTATTTATTTGTCAAAGAGTCATGTCATGTAATGAAAGCTCTTCTTGAGCCTATGTAAATGTAGACAAGTCCTCAAAGTTGTGTATCAGCCCTCCAAGACCAAGAAAAATCCTCCAAGAGCAAGCACACCGAAATCTGCAAGCAAAACAATGAAGAGGTCTTCATGTTGGCTCCAACTATGAATTAAATACACTAATAAAAGTCATGTCGGCTTGGTTAAAAGACACAACGGTTCATGGGCTCACCTCGGCTCAAATAAGAGCACACATTACTATAAATACACTGTCAAGGTATCAACAAAAGGCAGATCACAGTTCGGATTTCTCTCTGAAATTTCATGTGAAGATGGGTGCAGGTCTTCACAAATAAGGAGGGACAGAACTCGCAATTTCTTATGTGATTTCGGAACAGATCCGCATTAGGGCAAGGAGAGTCTGACTGCACCTTAGGTGGGTATAAGGTGCAGGAAGACTAGCTCTCGGATGGAAGGAAGAAGACCTCGCATTCCAGGAAGACAGTTGATCAGGACTACGGATGGTATGGCATCCCTGTAATCTTCGCATGGGTAAACAAGAGGCACAATCTTGGCATTACAGTGATGAGTACTCAGTCTCATGGCAACCTTAGAATATACGTACATTGATGCTCTCACTACAACGTATTATCTTGACACTAATTCATACGCAGTCACCTATGAATGGATCAGTCTCGACATATATAGACAGTCATGAATATTGTCTCAGCGTAATAATGTTTCGGTAATGACTGTGATCATGATCAATCTATGCATATCGAGGAGCAGCGACGAAGGTTATATATAATGGAAAGGGTTGCAGTTGTGGTATGATAAAAAGGAACAATAATAACCATGATAGTCAAGTCTCAGCACAATGATGATAACAAAGATCATGATCTCTTAATGCTACACATCATCTTAATCTATAGTAAGGTGCAACTGATCTTGTTCCTGAAGATAAAGTTCTTGGTGAAGGCATAGAGATCACCTCGGTGGAGCAGTCATGATGCAGTAGCATTGTATTCAATGATACAGAAGAAGCGAGGATCTCAATAATGCAATAGTAAAGCAATGATGGAGATCTCAACAGTGATGGAGAAAAGGATTGATGTCTTGGTCTTGGAGAGGCAGATTGTGTCAAGGGTCGTGGTCTTGGTATTCGTTAATGGAATCTCTATAAGAAGAATTTTGCATGGGTTTTCCTCTCCAAGAGGGAGAGGTTTTGGCCCTGGCAGAAAGCCAAATATTTGTGTTCTTGTCTCTTTTTATTTGATAGCAGTTTGATGAAGTAAACATATACACACTAATAATAAAGGAAACATTAAGCTAAGATAAAATTGTATAAATACTTCATAAATTGTTATCATGTAACGAAGAATCACCCTAATTTTTGAATGCCCTAGATTCTTCAACAGAACCAATTTCATCTTTGGCTCCTTCATCTAGAAAGGGCATCAAGGTATGTTTATGACCATCTTTCTCAAGAGTATATGTGTTTCTTTTGCCATCATGGATAACTTTCCTTTCATATTTACTTGGCCTTCCCAACAAAACATGACAAACATTCATTGGCATCACATCACATACAATCTCATCTTTATATCTCCCAATCTGAAATTCTACTTTGCATTGTTCATTAACTAGAACCTGATGGCCTTTTTGCAACCATGATACCTTATAAGGATTAGGGTGTGCTGTCCTTTTCAAATCTAGCTTCTCTACCATTTCAGTGGAAACTAAATTGTCTGTGCTACCACTCAATTACAACTTCACAACACTTACCTTTAGATTTGCATATAGTTCTATACAAACTTCCTCTGAGCTGGTTGTTTAACTTCCTTCTCTGACTTGATCACCACTCTTTTCATCAACAAAGACTCCCTTGCTTCATTACTTCTTCAGTTGTAGTTGAGTTTACATTCTCCTCCTCTGCTTTTGCGTCATGAGCACCTATTTGGGTTGCTAATGCATTTTTAGGACATTCCCAAGATATGTGCCCTAATTTTCCACATCTATAGCATTTGGGCAGATAGTCTCTACCTCGACCTTTGCCTTTGGAAAATGATCTCCTTCCTCTTGAATCACCTCCTCTCGGTGAACTTCCATTGGGACTTCCGCTCTCTTCTCTTGGAGATTGAAATGTCCCCTCGCTTGCTTGCTTTTCATTTGCCTCTTGTAGGCCTTTTTCGTCTACCTCTTTGACTCTGTTTTCTAGCAATCTTCTCTTTTGCCTTTCGGGCAACTTGATATGCATTCTCAACTGTCTTCAAGGGTAAGATGCCAATCTCATTGTGGATCTCATATCTCAAATCATTAATGTATCTTGCAACTTTCTCAGCATCCTCCTCTACATGAGCAACTCTAATGTTCAATTTGCAAAACTCTTCAGTGTATTCTTTGACTAACATAGACCTTTGTCTAAGATTTTGTAACTATTTAAAAATACTTAGCTGGTAATCTTTGGGTAAGAATTTACTTTCAAATTTTGCTACCATTATATCTCAATCTTTGATTCTGGACTTTCCTTTCCTCTTTCGTTCTATTGGAAATGCTGAGGGGGTGAATCAATATTTCCCTAATTTTAACACAATTGGTTATTTAAATTTAATTCTTTAGAGAAATTCAATCGAAGCATGAAACCTCATTATCACATCACATGGATAGTACACAAAAAATTTCGTCTCAATCAAAGCTTTGCATTATGTGTGGTTACATACAAGCTTTACCAGTTAAACTGGAAGGAAGTAGAATACTCCCCAAACCTGAAGATGTTTACAGACTAAGTCTGCAGGAGTCCTCAACCTCCCTTACAATTAATCAACCAACCACTGCTACCTCATTGCCACAATCACTTGCTGCTGCTGCTACCACTATCTACTCTCACTTCCACTGTCACTGTTGCCACTGTTGCTGCACTATATTGCCACTACTGGCCAAGGCTACCACTGCTGCCCACTGCTTCTACTGCTGCTGCTACCCACTGTTGTCACTGTTGCTGCTGCTATCATGTTGCTCCAAACCTGTTTGCTGTCACTGCCTACTTACCTTATTGCTGCTCTTTTATTGTTGTTACTGCCACTATTACTATACCTCAACCAAATCAACAAATGAGACCCTTCGTACAAATCACTAACATACTCATCACTGCCATTAAGAGTCCTGTAGAGTGTCACTAGCATACAACAAGTTCACTGCCTTTAGAGTGTCATCACCAAGTTCACTGCCATGTTATCACTATCATAAATGCAAGCCATACAACAGATTTCAGTACCATACAACAGGGATCACTGCCATATCAAGGCTCTTTGTCATAAACCAAGAGCACTGTCATGTATATTGAGGTCACTGTCATATAGGCATGTGCATCAAACTGTTATATATATTTAGATCACTGTTATAGGGGTTCTGCGAACGCTGTAATAATCCATAGAGGGTCACTGATATATATACATTGCTAAGTATATATGCATCATGGTTATTATCATTGTCATTTATCAGGGTCTGTCATACAACTTACAGAGTGAAGGCTTGTGTCATATTTGTTGTAGGGTTATAGCGATTTCAAGAGATGCCATTATAAAGGTTGAGCCACAACCTTCACAGAATCACAAAGGAACTACACGATAAAATTCAAGCCTTTGAGTGAGCTTCAAAAGACACAAGTGATGTTGAAAAGACATAAATTCAATTCCAAGACATAGGGCTTTACAATATGACAAAATCACTAGATTATTAATCAAAGGCCGCAGGCACAGATAGGACACCGAGATTTATCCTTGCAAGAGAAAGCCAACGAAACCCTTGTGCCCTCAACTAGTCAAAAACCCTTTTTATACAGAAAATCCATAGTGATCCACCTTGTAGAACGCCGAGAGGAGCATGCCCTTAATAACTTGCAAGAATTCATCATGGCAACCAAGTGAAACCCTTCTTTGAATTTTTTGACTGACCACAGGGATACTAAGCATTCAAGTTACTTCTTCGCTGGTCTTGCAGGGACTTACAAAACAATGAGACACTTATTACAAACACTTGCGAATTGTTCAAAACAAACACTTTGAATTTGAATACTCAATACAACCTTGGCCACAGACTTAGGCATCCCTGCAAATCAGTGTTGTTAAAATCGCGAAAAAATTGCGATTTAATGAAAAAATCGCGATTTTTTCATCTTGCCGATCAAATCGCGATTTTTATACGAAAAAATCGCCTACTTTTTTTTTGCCGATTTTTACTGAAAAAATCGCGCTTTTTTCAAAAAATCGCGATTTTTTCGAAAAAAGCGCGATTTTTAACGAAAAAATCGTGGGGGCTCAGGACAGCATAGTTTTATAACTTTTTTTGGGTTTTTTCATGCAATGTTTTTTGAAAGAAACAAATAATTTTTGAGTGGGGTAGCTTAATGATCAAGTCTAGGCCCTAGTATGGATATGCTATTCATGGTAACGTTAAATTCTTAAAGTAAAAGTGACATTCTCCTTAATCTTCATTTTCATCATTTTACTTAAATTTTTAACATTACCATGAAATGACTCAGGATGTTTGAGAGTGGTTCCAGCCTCATTGGATTTCATATGGAGAAAGTAGAATTTTAGATTTCATTTAAAATCCAGCAGACTTATCAGTTTTTCAGGATTTCAGGATTGGGAGATTGTAATGTTTCCAGGTGACACCACCTGCCCGGGCTACCCCTGCCACCAGTAGAGGACGTGGTCTACCTCCTATAGCTCCTACTTCTAGTTCTTCAACGTCTAGAGCACATCAGACTCCACTGCCATTTCCACCTGCACGGGCACCAGCATCTACATCTAGAGGGAAAGGGAAAGTTGTGGCATTTTCTCGCAAGAGGGGCAGAGGAAATCAATAGGATTAGACTTTCATTTTATTGTATATGACATTATGACATGATGAGATACATTATCATATTTTTTGTTGATATTTTGAGGTTGAGTTGGGACTCAGGAGTCAGGACTTACTATTCAGGACATGATTCAATGTTATGTGTGATTTTAGCGCTAGAAATGATATTAAACATCTTATATGTTAGTTTTTTTATCATATTTATGTGTCAATGTATTTATTTTATGTTGTAGATGGTTTAGATGTTAAAAAAATTGAAAAAAAATGAATATTTTTGTGCCAAACGCTTTTTTCCCGCTTTTTTCCGCTTTTTTCCCGCTTTTGCCGATTTTTTCCGCTTTTTTCCCGGCACCGATTTAATCCCGATCGCGTTTTTAACAACATTGCTGCAAATTATAATAGCTCCTAGCAAAAACCTAAGCCAAGTAACAAATCCAAACCCTTTTCAAAAATTTCTGGCCGCAGGGATCTTAGAGCTTTTAATGCATGTTCCATGCCCGAAACTCAAGACTTCAAACATACATATACAACCTTCAATCAGAGACAAACTACTGTAGTAAGTTTGAACTATTTCTGCTTTAGAGTTTATCCACAGACCTGCAAAAGAATCTATGTAAAGCTCAATGAAACCCTTTTGTAAATTAAACAAAGAAAAATCCACAGAATCCCTTCACTTTGTTGCTCCATAGGACTACAAGCCATTACAGAGACAATTCGCACAAGATCAGTGTCTAAGATGCTTCAGATTATATGTGTTGTGTTGTCGGCCAAGATGCACACCTAAACATGGGAAAAGTTTCCAACTCCTCAAAGTATAGTCTTTATGGCACAACGCTCAAAGTCAGGGCTGTCACCTATTCCTTACTCACTCTATTTAAGCTCTCTCCTAGGCAAGCTAAGGGGTTAGTCCCCTTTATCGCTTAAACTAGCAGGGGGCCTAAAAGGGACTCCTAAAGGGACAACTGCTAGATCAAGGACAACAATGGAGAATGAGCCCACTTTCACCTCAGCTAAGACTCCCTACTCTTTACGAACTTTCATCAATGGGAGGAGACTTGGTATATGGAAAGTCACTTGTGAAGGATGAATCAACAAATGAGTGTGAAGTGATCTTAATGATCCTTTTCCTAGAAAGAGGTTAAGAATGGAGCTTGCTTGCTCTTCAAGCAAGGTACTAAGCTTTCTAGGAGAGGAGGTGAGGGTTTAAGGGTAAGGTTTAAGGAATATGCCTTGTAAAGGAGTTTACCAATCCCTAAAATCCTTGTTGAACTTGGTTTCCCAAGTGGTTCTTGAAGAATTAACTTTTCAAAGGTATGGGACCACACGGGACCAAGTGGACCCAACCTAGGTTAAGGGGAGGGAGGTTTAGCAACAAATGATGATCCTAACCCAGATAAGGAAGGGGAAATGATCAAAACAAGAGTTTTCACTTAGAGGTGTCAAACTAGTCCTTTGAGGTAGTAGCATAGGGAACACCAAGGCAAAGTTTGATCTTAGGGCTAGGGCTTGGGGTATCTCACAATCCCACTGTCACAATTTCTTCAAATTTGGAGGAGACCTTGAGGACACACCAATGCAGTAGAAGCTAGGAGATCGAACTTTTTCTATGGCTACTTTTTTGGGAAAGTGATGCCCTAGGTGACCCAACGTGGCTAGACCTAGAAGAGAAGGGGAAAAAGGTGAAGAAAAAGGTTTTAAGATGATCACCTTATGGTGGATCAATGCCTAATTCCTTTTGGGGATATGGAGTTAGGAAGAATTGTGAAGACAAATCTCGTTTCTAGCTCAAGGAGGCTCTAAGGGCAACTTCGTCCAATGTTAAGGCAGAAAAATAAAGTGACCTTAAAGCGTTTATACTTTGCTTGCAATTGAAGATGGCTTATTAAGATAACTTTGATCTCTAGGACAATTTGTTCAACAAACATGGCCCATACATAGAGACATGCTATATAGAAACATAATTCCATAATGAAGTAGTAAATGCACGCAACAATTAGCCCTAAAATAACGAAAATCCTTTGATCAATGTATGTGACAAAGTAAAAGAAAATAGCATCAATATCGTACTTACATGTAAGAGAATATATCCAACCATCAATACATTTGCCAATAAAGAAGCTCCAAGATAAGAAAATTCAATCCAAACATCAAAATTCATCCATGCTCCAATTTGTCCTCCAAGAAAGAAGTGCAAAATTCTCAAGAGAGAGAATAATCCAATCCAAGTGATGAGACAAAAGGAATTCATGTCTCTCCTATTTATACACTCATTAGGAGTTTGAATTACCTAATTTGAGCCTACATTTGCCCATCAACTAAAATAATGCGCAAATAACTATATATAGGTGACAAGCTCACCAAACTAGCTCAAACAAAATAATAAGCCTCCCAAGACATTGAATAATCAATAATGCATGTCGTTGGGCTCTCTAAAAGTCCTAATGAAGTCCATAAGTGCCAAAATGATGAATTGGACCCCTTGTTCTCCACATAATAAACCTGTGGTGTTCTCAATGGCTGTGAGGGAACACAAGTGATCTCATGGGTCTCCAAGTAAGTCGAAGATGCCTGTAGACTATCTGCAAGGGCTTAGATGATGGTGTAAGTGATGCCACATCAACATACAAGTCCTGGGTCATTGCCAAGTGCATGGTACAACTGTGGGGCTGGCTAGGCAAAGGTGAACCAGGTGCGTCTTCTTCGTCTGACAGGTGAATCTCGAGCAGTCTCTGAACATCTCTGCGGATCCATAGAGTGTTGTGTACTGCTGTGGAGGCCCATGGCTCTCAAAACACACCCTACATGTGCCAATGTAGCCCTCTGGAGGATTAGGACCCCGTATAGGGAGACCAAACCCAAGATGAAGACCAGTTGCAATCTTGCATAAGATCCAATGTGTCCCCTAGCCTTCCAGTACAACAAGTCATCAAGGAAATAGAGTAAAAGAGCTTACAAACCATGGACAAAAGGTGGGGACTTCATAATGGCATGCCCTTCCATAATGGGCTTTGGCATGTGTTAATGTCTCCAAGCTCCAAATGGGGTTAACCAAGGATACCATTAGGTAGTTTCTACTTCTAAAGGGGATAATATGTCCAAGGTACATTCTTTAGAAGGTGGTGGCATGTGATAAAGAGATGAATGGAGTAGGGAATGAAAAGGGGTAGCCTTGGGCCACATGCTGGGGTACAAGGGTAGCTAGTAAAAGGGAAGCCCACACTTGGGTATATAATGTATAGGAGGGAACAATCATGGTACATGAGGTGCCCTGGCCTTGATGCTCCTAAGTTTGAAGAATTGGATTTAAGGGACTTACACTACTAAAGTCCTTTGATCTAAGCTTTTGTTATTTTACTTTGATTTCTAGTTTTTAGGTTTAACATATTTTTGGAAAAAAATCTTTTATTTATTTTTAAGGTTATAGGTATCCCTCAAGCTTGGAGGGAGCCCTCATCAACCTCCAAAGATAAATATCCTGTTACCATTTTCATTTTTAGTTTTCCTTACTTATCTGGTTTTGTTTGCATAAAATACTAATCACATGTCTCCCCTTATTTTCTTTGTCTAGGAAAACTTGTTAAAGACTCAAGGAAGAAGGTTTCACAAAACAAAGCATTTAAAGTGTAAGGTTTGTTAAGAGATATGAGATATGTTTTGAATTACAAGTTTTGCTTTCTCCATTCTTGATAAGCTATTACTAACATATTTATGTCTAGCTTTCTTGAATCTTAAAAGATTCTTGATTGGGTGATTCATCATTAGATAAATCTACCCTCCTTACATCTCTAATTTCTCTTGTGGTACCCTAGAAAGGTTCGTTGTAAAAAAAAAAAAACTAACCTAAGGGTATGTCGATGATTATGTGTGAAACCCTAATCTGTTTAGGGTTATTGTTGAAAGAAAATGTGTGATGTTTTGATGAAGTCTAAAGTAACTGATTGATGCTTGGATGATGTCTTGTTTGGGGTTTTGTTACGGTTATGGAAATCCTAACTTGTTAGGGTTGAATGGTAAGGTTTGAAATCTCGAACCTTTGAAGTATTGATAAATTAGGGTTTGCTATATTTTGTGTTGAAACCCTAAATCATTAGGGTTGGTAGAATGTATAAGCAAGACCCTTATAAAGTCTTAGAAATGATTTCCTTGGGATGTGTGTGTTTGTCCGATCAAACCCTAGTATGATCTAGTATGTTATATGTATAACTCTTATTGATATTTGTAGTTGGGTTTGACTAACACATGTTGTGATATGCTTGTGCATGATGATGGAATCCTAGATATATGAGTTGACCTAATTGTTGATGGTCATGAGTCCTAGGGTTTGGAACTAAACCTTATCCAAAATTTGTTTCTCTTGGGTGATAGTATATGTGAAATCTAGGGTTTTGGAGTAAAACCTTGAGAGAAGTGAAAATCTCTGATGTATGTTAAAAATGTGATGATTTGAGATTTGTGTAAGTTTGTTGAAATCTGAGTTTTAGTTGTGATTGATGTTTGATTGAGAAAATCTAGGGTTTGTAATAAAGCCTAGTGAAAACTAGTCATGTTGTTGACTGATTTGTGATTGGTTTTGATTGTTAAATCTCATGGGTTTGTATGAAACTCTAGTGGGAAGTCTAACATATGAATTCTGAAAGTTGTTAGATACTTTGTAGATCTATATTTGTTTGAATTGTTTCTAGGGTTTGCTATATGTTGTAGAAGCGTATGTCATACCTATGGACAAAACATTGAAACCCTAGATGTAATAAAAGTTGAAATAAGCCTTGATGAAGTAGTCTAGGGTTTATGACAAAGTCCCTAGCAAGATGTTGAAGATTATGTGTCTCTTATTTGTAAGTTTGGGCATCTGATATATAAAGTTGAATGCTTTCGTGATTTTGATATGGTTAAACTTCATGCTTCTATAGATTTGGTTGTACTTACTATCTAAGTTGTGTAGGTATGTGATCTTTAAGATAGTGAAGATGTTTGTAAAGAAAAGTTGATGTGATAAGCATGATGTGAATGGTGATGGTAATGATAACATTGATGAGAAGGATGGAAGCCACGAAAGATTCTATGATGTTGTAAAGAAGTATAACTCCCTAAGATAAGAAGGAGCCTGGATGAAATCTCCCTACGTTAAGAGGGAGCTTGAATGAAAGAAATCTCCCTAGGTTGAGAAGGAGCACGGATGAAAGGAATCTCCCTAGGATAAGAGGATGGTTGAGAATACTCCTTGTACAAGAATGATTAGATCCTCTCTAATTAAGAGGGAGTGACGGATATGGTTCTCTACTTCATGTGACCAAGACTAACAACTGTAAGTTTTAGTGAAGGTCATGAGTGAGAGAAGAAAATTGGAGAATGTATTTTGAAGGGTTGCTGAGATAAGAAAAGCCTGATCGATTTGTGAAATATGTTGCTGCATGGGAAGTAGGAAAGGAAGTTGCATGATTGAGGAATCTTCTGTCAAAGATTCATTGGAAAAGCTCTAAGTCCTATTATAAAAAGTTGAGAAGCAACATCAAGTTGTTTGGAAGACCTTGAAGGTTTGTATTTATGCACATTTGAAAGTTTGTTATTGATTGGGGTTTGTGTTTGTACAGGTAAGTCTCTCGGAAGTTTGATGGCATGTTTTCACATGCTTAAGTGATGTTGATCAATTTGATTGGAGAGATTTGTTGCCAATTTGTTTGATCGGGGAGGACTTGTTACCGATTGGAATAATTGGGAAGTGGAGGTTTTGTATGTGAGACATTGTCTGGGAGGACATCTGGCTGACACTTTGTGTTGATGTCTAGTTCCCGAGGTAGGGAGGGCGGTGTTGGTCATGGAGCTCTGACCTCAGATACACACCTAGATCCTTGGGTTGATGGTTAGTAAGTAAGCTTGATGGTACCTAGAAAGGCTGAAAGCTTTAGTCCATCTTAGTCCCACTTGGATAGAGTGCCTTGGTCATTAATCTATTCCATGGCACTGCGTGCCTAAAACTGTAAGAGAACCTTGGATAGATTGCCCTAGTCAGGAATCTAGTCCATGGCATTGCGGTGCCTAAAGTTCTTCATGGTTCATGTGTTCTGAGATCTTCCTTATACTTGTACTAATGAATACCTCCCTAGTTAAGAGGGAGTGTTGAAATTTCTAACTAGGTTTGGTCTTCATTAATGTATTTGAGATGTACTTATCAAAAGAATGAAGAAAATATTATTATTATTATTATGACTTATTAAAGCGTGGGTTTCATGCTTGGGTTATCATATTTTAGGTTAAAGTCCCCATTGAGGACTTCTAGGATTTATTTTGAGTCATTGTACATTTATAGAGACCCTTCTTGGGCTTTTAGTTCATGTAAAAATAATTATTTTTGAGTCAAAAATGAATTTATTCTCCTCTACACCAAGTCGGCCTCAAGACAGGTAATTCGACCTCACAAAAGGGCTATAAATACTAGGAGTTCGAATTCATTTGGAGCATCTCATTCGCTCTCTCATAGTTTGATCCTTGAAGCTGGAAAAGTGCGAAATTGTTTAAGGGTTGGAAAAGTTGGAAAGAAGTGCAAGTTTCTAGAGGAAGATAGAAGGACTCAAAACCAAAATTTTGGGATAAGTCTCACTCCCCGAGGTGTATCAAGGGAGATCAAAGTTCTCCAAGTTTGGTCGAAGTTGTTGTTGCTACTGCTACTGGGTCGAATCTTTTGTTGCTAGGTCGAAGTTGCTTGTGAAGGGTTGCAAGGAGTGAGGGTTGACTTGGTGTGGAGGGAATCTTTGTCTGGGTCTAGAGTCCTGGATTATGTCGAGAAACTATTGAAGGAAGAATTGTTGACTAGGTTTTCTCTTAGATAGGGATTTTGCTCTAGCTGTCCGCCTACATTTGTTGTCCTTGTGTTATTGTTTTGGTAATTTCTTGATGAACTAAAAGATAAAAGAACATAAAGATAAAAGAATCACAAGTAATTATTTATATAAGAAAATCTTTCTGTCTTTTTGATTTTTTAACAGTCATAGTGAGTGGAAAGGGGGTAATATATGTGGATGGGGAAGTCGGACCACACAACCAAAATCAGGGTTTCCCATGAAGTACCATCCCTAAAGCTAAAGGGTCAGTAAAAGAGATCCCATCGGACTAGAATCCAAGGTTAACATCCCAAATGGGTCTAGGGGACAAAAGCACAGACCTAGCCCATTCTTTCTGCCGAATACCCCCATTAATCCATGCCCCAGAAGTGTCCATGATAAGCAAACTACAATACTCAATTACCAAATGACAAGGTAGACCTTTAGGTTTGGGAGGCCCACCTTGAAACTTATGATCATGGCAGATGGGTGAGGGACGACTTGGCTGGCTCAGGGGGTTGAGAAGTGGCACAACGAGCTAGTTGGTGGCTGCAAGGGGTTGCTGGTTGCGGGTTGAGGACCATCTTGGATTTTTTTTCTCCTGGGGATATCACCCACAAAATGGTGGGTAACATCTGGCTCCAACTGGGACGTGATGTCTCGAAGAAGTGGACAAAGCTACTGGAATAGGAGGTCACGAGAACTCCAACAATCTCTTGGTTACCGCAAACCTGTTACCTGCACACATAATAGATGAAAGACATGGGGCACCATGCTTTCACGACATCTCATGATCGCACATGCTTGGATTAGGCTCATAAAATCGACTCATAGAAGTAAAATGCAGTTTTTAAATCTAAATGCAGCTAATCTACCATGAGAAAAAGAAACATATGACATTAGTTCTAATGCCAAATCAACATGCAATGCATTCTACCTTAACTTGCATATGGTAAGAGCAATACTAAGTGTAATCATAAAGCCAGTGTAACCAACATATCATCATGTCACTATACATATGCCGACCAATATAATTACTCACGAAAGAAAAGCTGAAGCGAATGTGGACACAATCACATGGAGGCTGAAGTGGGTGGGAGGTGGGAAAACATGATCTCCATATGATGTAAAAGGAAGCCCTAAGAGGAGGAGGGTAATTTGATCTAGAAGTGCAGGGATTTCCCTCTAAGTATACAATGATGGTATGAAAGATCACTCTTAAGAACTCCCTATCACAATCATTGCTTATAATATTATGCTTTGCAAATGCCGCAAGGTCGTGATAAGAGGGGAATGAAAGGTAAGGGAGATGAGTAATGCAACAAGTAGGTCGCCCTTGGTGATGGTCACATTGGGGAGGGGAGGTTGCGGAGTGATGATAATCCCGAGGATGAGTCAAAGGGGATAAAGTATATTCAATGAAGGGTTCTTCCTTGACACCATGTTCAGAAAGGGAAAAAGGGTCATGGTCACTTGAGATCATACCAAAAGGGACAGGGGACTCACTTGAGGAAGACTCAAGATGATGACCAAGAGGGAAAGGCAAAGGGAAGGGTGAAGTGTCATAGTCAACAGGTTTTCCTTCCCCAAAATCATAATCTGAAGGCTCAAGTGATTTGAATATATAATCATAAGGTGGGTAGGTAGGAGCCTCATTGCTTTCCTCATTATAAGCGTCAAAGATTGGGTTTTCATTAAAAGGAGAATCAATTACTTCCAACTGTCCCTCTTCATGCAAGGGAAAATAATAATTCTCCTTCCCAAGGGTATGGATGAATATGCCATCGCAAGTAATGCCTGGGAAAAAGGGAAAACCAATCTTAGCCTCATCTTCTTTGTTAGTATCATAAATGGGAGCACAACCGAATTGAGGCCCAACAATTTCCCATTTCTCCTTTTCAATGCGAAAATAATCTCCAATGTCATCTTCCAAGGAGCTCATGGGGTCACCTTCCTCAAGGTTCTCAAAAGGAGAGTCATCAGGAGTGATACCCTTGAGAAAGGTAATGTTAGTCTTGACTTTATTTCCCATAGCCTCATCCTCCTCAACACATGTGCTTTCAAAATCATCTTGTCCATCTTGCGGACCCAACGAGGACTCATCTTCTTGTTCATCACCAAGATCCTCGAGGTTATCTTCATCTAAGTAGGACCTCTCTTCTTCTCTCTTTTCTTGAAGAACAATGGCTAAGGTATTTGTTACATGATTTTGGTAATATGCTTCTAGGAGGATATCATTAGTAGGGTTCTCTTTATATTCACATTTCATCTTATGAAGCATCACCTCTTCTTCATATAAATAGGGGAATACTTCATTGGAATTACATTCCCTTACTAACCCCCAACATGAGCTAATATATTCTTACATTCTTTCTTGCGTGATTTGGAGGCTCACAGGACCCAACTCTTCGTCATCCTTAGAGGAGATATTCCCTTTCTCATTGTCATTGTCTTCCAACTCTATAGCCGATGCTTGCTCATCATCCCCACCAATACTCGAGCTCTCTTCAATGTCATCCAATTGATTACCCTTTGGTTGACTATAACATTTATCATTGATTAGGTCAGTTAGAATATTCAAAGCATAGGTTAGGCGAGCCAAGTCAAAGAGGCTATTAGGATCCCTCTCATAGGCATCTTTCATCATGTCGAGTTGCACTTGTTGTGATCTATAAAACCTGAGCATGAATTCCGTATCCATAGCTTCCAATACATTTTGGTAAGATTCTGGATACCTATCTCCACTCTTTTGCAGTTCTTGAATGTCTTAGACAGTGAGTGTCGCAAATGTAGGGCCAAGATCAATCTCTCTTTTACGATAGTTCATTTTCTATGATTTTGCGTATTAGGATTAAAATGGAGTCACTAGGGTGAATTAAAGTGCCTTGATAGATGCTTGCTTCACCCCACAAGCATTAACTTTAAAGTTGAATGAACAACCAAGGCTTCGTCCTTCCAATGGAGTTGCCAATAATAATAATATGTCAATATGTCATATGGGGAATAAAACACACGTTTCGTTTCCCCAACAATGACGCCAAAATGTTACCGCTCAAACAAGCAAGGGGCCTAAAAGGGACAACTGCTAGATCAAAGGCAACAATGGAGAATTAGCCCATTGTCACCTCAAATAAGACTCCCTACTCTTTACAGACTTTCATCGATGGGAGGAGACCCGATATATGGAAAGTCACTTGTGAAGGATGGATCAACAAATGGGTGTGAAGTGATCTTAATGATCCTAGCTCATAAACACAATAATAAGCCTCCCAAGAGGTCGAAGAACCAATAATGCATGTCGTTGGGTTCTCTAAGAGGCCTGATGAAGTCCATAAGTGCCAAAATGATGAATTGGACTTCCAAAAGCAATGGACAAGGGGTTGGCCCCTTGTTCTCCACATAATAAACCTGTGGTGCTTTCGATGGTTGTGAGGGCACACAAGTGACCTCATGGGTCTCCAAGTAAGTCGAATATGCCTGTAAACCATCTTTAAGGGCTCAAATGATGGTGTAAGTGATGCCACATCAACATACAAGTCTTGGGTCATTTGCTAAGTGCATGGTACAACTGTGGGGCTGGCTGGGCAAAGGTGAACCAAGTGCATCTTTCTTGTCCAATAGGTGAATCTCGAACAATCTCTGAACATCTCTGGGAATCCATGGAGTGTTGTCTTCTGCTGTGGAGGTCCATGGCTCTCAACACACACCCTACATGTGCTAATGTAGTCCTTTGGAGGATTAGGACCCCATATAGGAAGACCAAATCCAAGATGGAGACCACCTGCAATCTTGCATAATATCCAATGCATCCCCTAGTATTCCAGTACAACAGGTCATCAAGGAAATTGAGTAAAAGAGCTTACAAACCATGGACAACAGGTGGGGACTTCATAATGGCATGTCCTTCCATAATGGGCTTTGACATGTGCTAATGTCTCCAAGCTCCAAATGGGGTTAACCAAGTATCCCATTAGGTGGTTTCTACTTCTAAAGGGGATAATATGCCCAAGGTACATCCTTTAAAATGTGGCAGCATGTGATAAAGAGATGAATGGAGTAGGGAATGAAAAGGGGCAGCCCTGGGCGACACACTGGGGTACAAAGGTAGCTAGTAAAAAGGGAAGCCCACACTCGGGTATATAATGTATAGGAGGGAACAATCGTGGTACGTGAGGTGCCTTGGACTTGATTTTTTCACCCTTCTTTATATGCCTTTGCCTTTTTATGATTTTTCTTTAATTAACTGCTCGGGGCTCAAGGGGTAAGAGCATGGTGTGCGAGATATGGCAGTGGATACCCCCTTTAAAGTAGGGTGGTTCATTGCTCACTAGGAGTTGGGACAATCATGGGTTCCTAAATGATAAAGGAGGCTCATCTAGGGCTTGTAGAAACCAGGGTGATGGCCATGATGATGAGGTAGAGCTCATGTATTGGCTTTTGCGCCCACATGCTAAATGTGTTTGTCTTGACTATCTTTTGCATTTTGTGGTACATTTTCTTGTTAAATGTGGCCAATTATGCTTTTACTTTTCCTTTCAACTACATAACCTTTGGGGCATCATTCCAGGCTCGACCCAAGGTGTGGGCAAGGGGAAGGGGAGAGCGAGCCTTATGTGGACTCAGTAGAGGAATGTGGACTCAGGTGGGAGAAATGATGAATGGGGTCATACTGAGTGGAAAGGAGGTAATATATGTGGACGGGGAAGCGGGACCACGCGACCAAAATCAGGGTTTCCCATGAAGTACCATCTCTAAAGCCAAAGGGTTAGTAAAAAAGATCCCACTGTACTAGAATTCGAGGTTAACATCCCAAAGGGGTCTAGGGGACAAAAGCATAGACCTAGCCCATTCTTTCCGCTGAATCCCCCATTAATCCATGCCCCATAAGTGTCCATGATAAGTAAACTACAATACACAATTACCAAATGACAAGGCATACCTTTAGGTTCGGGTGGCTCACCTTCAAACATACGATCATGGCAGAGGGGTGAGGGACCACATGGCTGGCTCATGTGGCGGAGAAGTGGCACAATGAGCTAGTTGGTGGTTGCAAGGGGCTATTGGTTGCCGGCTGAGGACCATTTTGGAGAAATTTTTTCTCCTGGAGATATCACCCACAAAATGGTGGGTAACAGTCCCTAAAGATAGAAAAAGCTAAGGAAAAACTTGTTGAAACAATAAGTCTAGGAGATCCAAGGGCAAGGCAATGGATTTTCTTAGTAACTTGAATTAAGATTAGACGACAAGTGAGATTATAATTATTGAGCAATGCGAGGTAAAAGATACATTTAATTAGATCAATGTGACACTTAAGATTGGATAGTTAGAGACCGATGCCTTGGAAACAATGCTCAAATAATTTTAAAGATACTTGCACAATGACAAATGATGATATTTCAAGTTACAAGATAAGCAATGCTGCAAAAAAGGGTTAGTACGAGAAATCAACAGATCAAGATAACTAGATATATGAGCAATAAACCTTTAGAGAGCAATTGCAAGAAAAAGAGACTTGTTCTTCCAAGTAAATACGATATTCAAAGAACAATAAGCTTGAAATGACAAGTACAATAATGTAAAGCTTTCCTTCGTAGATTGAGCTCACAATTCCAATGCAAGATCTATCTATGTGAGATGCAAGATGTTGGTTGATTTTAATTAAATGCCTATGCTAAGGGTGAAGGCCTTCTTCTCAATTGTTTTGAAGCAAGTCTTAAACAAGGTTGTAGAGAGAACCACTGAGGAAGGAGGCTAAGGCCTCATTAACTATACCTACCTAGGAGTTCTAACGACCCAAGTGCCTCCGTTCCTACAAGGGATTTCCCACAGGAGAACTGCAAGGTCACCTATTTTAACCGTTGAGTAAGTGTCAAGCTTCTCAAATTGGATATGAAGAAGGTGGGCCTACTCTCTATCAACCAAGCTTATGCTTGGAGGTAAATGATGATGCAAATGATGATTAGATTGCTTCAATGAGATTACAATTATGGAAAAATGCTTCAATATGAGAAATTAAACCACTGTTAATTTATGGTATGTTTTATGCTTAGAGTAGTTTACTTCTTTTATTATTATTATCCACAGATTAGCAATCATATGTACAGTAAGTAAAGTGCAGATAGAACATTAAACGATCCACAGAAAACAAGCCAAGACAAGAGACACAAGATGTGGTGGCTAGCCAGGGACAAACCCCAATATGGGGAAAGCCTTTGATCAAATCTTCCTTTATCTTCAATAATTCAGCAAAGAGAAATAGTACATAAATCTGATTTACATTAGTAGCAGCAAACCCTAGATCAGCCCTAAACTAGGGCAGACAATATCTTGCAAACCGACCGTCGGATCGGCTTGATTCCTTCACCAAAAAATGCGGCCTTCTGAGGAGAGTCAGTTCCACCTACAACGCAGTTCTGAGAGAGAGTCTGATGGTCAACACTGGTCAAACTTTCGATCTGCAGTTGCAGCCCTAAATTTGTGTCCTTCCTTCCACACGTGTGAGAGAAGAGTCTCTTTCTGCGCAGTAGGAGAAGAGCCTCTTTTCTGCGCAGGAGAGAGAGAGATGTGATGAGATGTGTGTGTCCAAATGAGGAAAAGACCTCTTGTATTTATACACAAATGTTGATGATGAATAGATGCATCTGTTGGGCTTCTGAGCCTACATGAGTTGCTGGTCGGCTTGATAATTATTCCATAATCAAAATAAATTCATATCTCCATAAATACTTATCGGAATCGGATGATCTTTAGATCAATCCTACACCTCTCGACGAGAGGAATCTAATATAAATATTATCAACCATGAATAAGATGACCCACATGGAGTTTGACCCTAGTTCCCATTTTAACAACCACTTATAACCAAGCTTATGAATATCACTTTAAAACACAAGATTATAAGATTTCCATTAGTAAATTGATGAAGCACTTTAAGATAACTCAATGAAACAATAACAACAATATCAAATACCTTTAGTTATAATGCTTATTAGGATGTTCTTCACTTATATAATTTAACTATAGAGACAAGTGAGAATTAAATGATGCAAGCACAAATAGATAATGACAAATGAGATTGCTAACAAGATGAAACGAAAAGATGCAATTCAAAGATTAGATCTAACTTATGATATCAATGAAAGCTTATCTAATCAATGAGAGCAATAGAAAATGTTAGTATCTAAATCTAAACAAGAGCAAAGGAAACTAACTAAGAAGATAGAGGCTCCTCCCTTTTAAATAAGGAGGGGGATACCATGGGATTGAATCCCAAGCTCCCTTCAAGCAAGATGATCAATTTTATTATTAACTTCACAATGAAGAAGAAGCCCTTAAGACAATAGGAAAAGGCTCTTCCAACACCTTGAGGAGATTACAAAGATGATAGGCACTTCTACAATAAATAATCACTCCTCAAGTCAACAAATGTCAAAGATGAGACCACAAGCAAATAAATGAAAAACTTTAGTGATGAATGATTTACACTAGACCTGAAGAAACCCCATGACCTTGGTGAACCAATCCACAAAAGCCCACGACCTACCAAGAAAAAGGCTAGAAAATTTATAAAATTTATGGGATGAATTACGTGTTTTAAGCCTTAAAACTCTTCCAGTGTAATGTTAAAACCCTCCAAATAGATATGCTTTAGATCAGAAGGTATGCGACCCTCTCAAAAGCTCACGATTAGGGTGAAAGAGGCCTCAAGGACTAGCGGCTAGCCCTCAAAAAATTATCTCAAGTGACAACTCCAAGAGGCTAGTCCCAAGCTTAAAATTAGTGATAAAAACCCTTTGAGAGTATGGATATAGGCTTGCAAAATACCAAGGGTTAGTCTCAAAATACAATGACAAGATCAAGAGGCCTTAGGGGGCTTGCGACTAGGGCTAACAAGCTTTAGTAGGCCTGTGGCTAGGCTAGAAATTGACAATGAAGTTAGTAGCTAGCCAAAGGAAGGTATATAATCCAAACTTGAGTCACAAAATATGCCTATGAGCCTACAGAATCGAGACCCAAGTCAAGATCTTAATAGAAAAATTGAAAAATAATTGGAAAAAATTCCCTTAAAAAATTTCGTTGATATCAAGAAGCCACAAAAAAATTGATCGATGCCTTGAGAGGCCGAGAAGAGTCCCTAAACCCTTGCGGCCTTAAAGAAGGAGGCTAAATGGCTAGATGATGTTAAAATTGGCAACTAGTGCCTAACTCCATGTGGGTCATCTTATTCATGGCTGATAATATTTTTATTAGATTCCTTTAGTCGAGAGGTGTAGGATTGATCTAAAGATCATCCGATTCCGATAAGTATTTATGGAGATATGAATTTATTTTGATTATGGAATAATTATCAAGCCGACCAGCAACCCATGTAGGCTCAGAAGCCCAACAATCGCATCTATTCAATCATCAACATTTGTGTATAAATACAGGAGGACTTCTCCTCATTTGCACTCACTCATCTCATCACATCTCTCTCTCTCCCCTACGCAGAAAAGAGGCTCTTCTCCTATTGCGCAGAAAGAGACTCTTCTCTCACACGTGTGGAAGGAAGACGCGGAATTTAGGGCTGCAACTGCAGATTAGAAGTTTGACCAGTGTTGACCATCAGACTCTCTCTCACAACTGCGCTATAGGTGAATCTGTATCTCCTCTGAAGGCTGCATTTTTTGGTGAAGGAATCAAGCCGATCCAATGGTCGGATTGCAAGATATTGTCTGCCCTAGTTTGGCTGATCTAGGGTTTGCTGCTGCTGATGTAAATCAGATTTATGTACTATTTCTCTTTGTTGAATTATTGAAGATAAAGGAAGATTTGATCAAAAGGGTTTCCCCACATTGGGGTTTGTCCCTGGCTAGCCGCCACATCTTGTGTCTCTTGTCTTGGCTTGTTTTCTGTCGATCATTTAATGTTCTATCTACACTTTACTTTATGTACATGTGATTACTAATATGTGGATAATAATAAGAAAGATAAGTAAATTGGTCTAAGTATAGAACATACCATAACTTAACTGGTATCAGAGCTGAGGTGAAGACAAAGCTCGAGCAAGAGCAAGAGCAATCAGCGAAGAGAAGATTGGCAAGGCTATCCTAAAAGAACTATGGGGTCCTCAACACTCTTCCCTGCCGAAGACAAGCTCCATGAGAAAGCTAACTATCACAGATGGAAGATGTCTCTCGATCTAACATTAGAAGATCAAGGGGTGTTGGACCATGTGAGAGGCAATATTGTTGAACCTCCATCAAATGCACCCGCTATTGCTAGGAACAAATGGAAAATCGGCGAAGTCAAAACAAAGAAGATCATCCAAGACTCCATCGATAAGCACTTGGTGGCCTACATCTCTGTCCTGGACACCTCCAAGGAAATCTACGATAGACTGGTGAGTTTATTTAAAGTTAATGATGCAAATCAAGTCTTGTTTCTTAGAAATAAGCTGAAGGAAATTAAGAAGGGCAAAGATGAGAGTATGCAAGCATACTTCTTAAGAATCACCGAAATCAGGAACGATCTCCTATCTATTGGGGAGAATTACTGATAGGGAAATGGCACTCACAACTCTTGAGGATTACCATTCGAATGGTACGTGTTCAGGACTACTCTTCTTAACAATAATGTAATTCCTGGTTTCGAGGAATTAATGGCTAGATGCATTCAAGAAGAAACAAGGGTAGAAGAGCAAGAAATGCCATGCCTAAAGGTCCTCCTGCTACCTTTTCTTCTCATTTTAAGAAAAGAAATAATTTCGGGACTAAATAAAAAAGAAAGGCTGGACCTAAGGGTGGAAGAAAAGGACGATGTTACATTTGCGATAAAGCAGGTCACTATGCAAGGGAGTGCCCTGATAGAAGGGACTCATACTGGGACGATGATCAAAATCCCTCTAATGGCAATCAAAGGAATGGCAAATCTAATAGCAAAGGAAAAATGAGTGCTGGAAATCAAGGAAGAGGACAACCATTCAAGAAGGCTAGAAATTCCAGGTATGAATCCAACACTGTTGATAAGCAAGATGAATATTATCTACCAGCTGCTCTATCTACCTCTGCTCCTTCGGATTCAATGGGAATTTGCTCATTGATAGTGGTGCCTCAAGGCACTTCACTGGTTACAAAAAAGTTCTCCATAATCTGGAAAGAAACTAACTTGGAAATTGTCCTTGGAGATAATATGAAATACACTGTGAAAGGTGTAGGCAATGTCTCTCTTAAATTGAATCAAGGTAATACGATCCACTTATAGGATGTATTATATGTACCTGACCTCAAAAAAGAACCTGGTGTCCATTTCGACAATGGAAGACAAAGGCTACAAGGTGGCTTTCATCGATGGCAAGGTACGTGCATGGAAAAACAATATTAAAGATGCCTTCACTCTTGGGTTTCGAGTTGATCCATTATATCAGGTCGGAGGAAGTCCGCTAGGTGTCATGTCTTGTGACACATCTCAAGCCTTGATCGAGAAAATCGAAAAGAAGATCAAGATCTTAAGGACTGAATATGAATCTAACGAGTTTCATGACTTTTGTAAAGAGGCTGACATCAAGAGGGAGACTACTACACCATATACTCTTGCACAAAATGGTGTGGCGCAAAGGAAGAACCGTACGATTGTGGACGCTGTCCGTGCCATACTCCATGATCAGAGACTTCCGAAGTTTCTATGGGCCAAAGCTGCAAACACCGCCGTATATGTACAAAACCGATGCCCTCATCAAGCATTGGGTTCCAAGACTCCTGAAGAAATGTTCACCGGTAAGAAACCTGACGTATCTCATTTTAGAATTTTTGGAAGCATTGTATATTTTCATGTGCCAAAAGAGAAAAGGAATAAATTGGGTGCATTTGGAAAGAAAGGAATCTTCGTGGGCTATGGTGAAAATACTAAGGGCTATAGAATCTATGTAGCCGGTCAAAGGGAAGTCGTGATTAGTCATGATGTCACCTTTGACGAAGATATGGCTCTCAGCAAGGTGGACAATCTTCCGACTTTGAGGAGCTCTCAAGAAGCCGACACCAGGGAACCAAAAGAAAAGGATGATGAAACAATGCCTGATGTGGAAGAACCCATGGATCCTATTGATCCACCTGAGCCTTCCTCTTCTAGGAAGAGGCCCTCTTGGCTTAGGGGGCTACTTGATGATGCTGAAGGACACACTGCACCCCGAGGAACCTTCCGTGAAAGTAAGAAACCCAACAGGTATCAGGGATACCTGACCATCATGAGCACAATCATACAAAATGAGCCTTCATCATTCTTAGATGTCGTCAAGCATCAAGTATGGAAGGATGCTATGACCGAAGAATATGAGTCTATTATGAAGAATGATGTCTGGGACGTAGTTCCCAGACTCTAGGACAAGACAGTTGTCACTTCTAAATGGCTTTACAAGATAAGGCATGCAACAGATGGAAGTACGGAAAAATATAAGGCTCATTTTGTCGCTCGTGGCTTCTCCCAGAAGGATGGTATAGACTATGACGAGATATTTGTATCTGTTGCCAGATATACCACCATCCGCTCGATCATAGCCCTTTTGGCTTCACAAGGATGGAACCTACATCAGATGGATGTCAAGACCGCGTTCTTGCATGGTTCGATCAAAGAAGAGGTGTACGTGGAGCAACCTAAAGGATTTGAGATTTATGATCGAAAATCTCATGTATGCAGGTTGAAGAAGGCTCTCTATGGGCTGAAGCAAGTACCTCGAGCATGGTATGAGAGGATTGATAGCTACTTGATGAAGCTGGGATTCACTAGGAGTGAAGCCGATCCTAACCTCTACTTTAAATTTGAACATGATAAACCTCTCATACTGGTGCTGTATGTGGATGACCTCTTTCTAACAGGTGCAAACCCTCTCATTCACAAATGCACTATTTCCTAGGACTTGAAGTCTAGTAGAAGCCAAGGAAAATTTTCCTATCTCAAGGAAAATATGTGAAGATATTGGAAAGATTCGGTATGGTAGACTGCAAGCCTGTAACTACCCCTATGGAGCTTGACTTCAAGAATTTAAGCGATAGTGCTGCTGGACCTGTTTTACGAAATGATACAGAGTATCGACAACTCGTCGGAGCATTAATGTTCTTAGTGAACTCTCGTCCAGATATATGCTTTGCAGTCAACACGTTAAGTCAACATATGGTTGAACCTCACCACATACATTGGATTGATGCCAAGAATCTGTTAAGATATCTTCGGGGCACAAATACATGTGGGTTAAGATACACTGCCGGAGATGCGAGACTACTTGGATACACTGATGTTGATTAGACAGGCAGTGTGATGGATCGTAAGAGCACTTCCGGGTGCTGTTTCTCCTTGGGATCTGCTTCGATATCCTGGATGAGCAGGAAGCAGAAGTCGGTGGCCCTGAGAACCACCGAGGCAAAGTATAATGCTGCTAGCATGGCCTCCTGTGAGGCAGTCTGGTTGCGAAAGCTCTTCAGTGAGTTGTTTGGATTTACATTCGATATCACCGTGATCCTATGTGACAACCAGAGTGGGATTTGTTTGTCAGAGAATCCCGTATTTCATGATTGCTCTAAGCATATCGATATCAGGTACCACTATATTTGAGATATGGTGCAGCGGGGAGCTATGAGGCTCCAACATATCGGTACAGATGAATAGGTCGCCAACATTCTGACAAAGCCCCTAGGAAAGGTCAAATTTTTGACTTTCCGAGAACGACTTGGTGTTGTTCAGAAACCGTTTGATGAGGGTCCTGTATGATGTATGGAGCTCTTGTAGCTCCTGGGGGGTGCGGGGTACTTCTTGGAGCGACATATGACCACATGGTAAAAGAATCAAAACTTTCCCTGTAACACCCCATGGCGACTATGTAGCAGGATGATTAAGTTCTCCTGTGAGGTCTGGATGATGTGTTCTCCATGACAATTATGTAGCAGGATGACTAGTTCTCCTGTGAGGTTTGGATGATGTGTTCTCCATGACGATTATGTAGCGGGATGATTAGTTCTCCTGTGAGGTCTGGATGGTGTGTTCTCCATGACGATTGTGTAGCAAGATGATTAGTTCTTCTGTGAGGACAGGATTGATTAAGTTCTCCTGTCGAGGCATCCTACCCATGCAGTCTGGGACTCATGGGAAGTACCTCTCATCTGATCAATGAGCAGGGAAATGAGGATAGGGACCATAGTAGTACCGATGGATGCATCGCTGTATCTACCGTACTCCCTATGCTAGGATGACCTTCATGATCTGGGATCAATGATACTGGTCTGGGACCAGTGGTAGAAGTTGTACCCACTATGACATTGACTTTGGGTCAGTTGAGGACTGGTCTGGGACCAGTGGTACACACTCTGAGACTGACTTTGTGTCAGTGGATGATGATACTGGTCTAGGACCAGTGGTAGGAGTTGTACCCACTATGACACTGACTCTGGGTCAGTTGAGGACTGGTTTGGGACCAGTGGTGCACACTCTGAGATTGACTTTGAGTCAGTGGAGGATGGTATGATACATCTTCGATCATTTCTTCTTCTTCATAATTCGGACAAAGCAGAGCAGAGCAGAACAGAGCAGAGCAGAGCAGAGCAGAGAAGATCAGAACAGGGCAGAACAGAACAGAGCAGAGCAGGCAGAATAGAGCAGAGTAGAGCAGGGGTCAAGTTGTACAGGGCAGTGCATTTGATGGATGAATAGTAGCGACCGACAGATGAATTACAAATGGATTTCTCCCTAGTTGAGAGGGAGTGTTAAAATTGGCAACTAGGGCCAAACTCCATGTGGGTCATCTTATTCATGGCTGATAATATTTTTATTAGATTCCTCTTGTCGAGAGGTGTAGGATTGATCTAAAGATCATCCGATTCCGATAAGTATTTATGGAGATATGAATTTATTTTGATTATGGAATAATTATCAAGCTAATCAACAACTCATGTAGGCTCAGAAGCCCAACAGTCGCATCTATTCTATCATCAACATTTGTGTATAAATACAGGAGGATTTTTCCTCATTTGCACTCACTCATCTCATCACATCTCTCTCTCTCTCCTACGCAGAAAAGAGGCTCTTCTCCTATTGCGCAGAAAGAGACTCTTCTCTCACACATGTGGAAGGAAGACGCAAAATTTAGGGCTGCAACTGTAGATCAGAAGTTTGACTAGCGTTGACCATTAGACTCTCTCTCAGAACTGCACTGTAGGTGAATCTGGATCTCCTCTGAAGGCCGCATTTTTTGGTGAAGGAATCAAGCCGATCCGATGGTCGGTTTGCAAGATATTGTTTGCCCTAGTTTGGTTGATCTAGGGTTTGCTGCTGCTGATGTAAATCAGATTTATGTACTATTTCTCTCTGCTGAATTATTGAAGATAAAGGAAGATTTGATCAAAATTGGTTTTCCCACATTGGAGTTTGTCCCTGGCTAGCCGCCACATCTTGTGTCTCTTGTCTTGGCTTGTTTTCTGTCAATTGTTTAATGTTCTATCTGCACTTTATTTTATGTACATGTGATTGCTAATCTGTGGATAATAATAAGAAATATAAGTAAATTGCTCTAAGCATAAGAACATACCATAACTTAACAGATGACCCTCCAAAGATGAGACATTCAGTTAGAAACCCTTGCTGTCTAGGCTAGGTGAGGGCTAGAGCTTTCAAAAAGTATCGATCTCCCCTTGATCCCTTCAGAAATCAACCTACAAAGCAAATCAAGAGAAAAACCCTCGTCCCTTCTTTAAGATCTGCAAGAAAATCAAAATAAAACCCTAATGGCTATATACAAAAATAGAGAAATATATACAAGGATTTGAGAAGGTTATTTACAAAAATAATTTACAAAATTTACAATGATCTATGGCTCTTATAAGCAGATCTAGTGTTGCGAAAATCGCGATTTTTTGACTCAGTTGATATTATCATCCGATTTTTACAAAGATTTTTTTTCGAAAAAATGGCGACCCTTTGGGACAGCGTGTTTTATAAGCAAATTGAGGAGTTTTATTTCTCAGTTTTAGCAGACAACGGACTTGTTTGAGAGTTGAGGAGGAGAGGAAGGCGTCTACTAGGGCAGAGGAGGAGAAAATCGGGAGATTTTAGCATCCCAAGCAAGAGAACTTCGTGTTTGGACCAAATTTCTTCGGCAAACCGTGGATTCCAGGTATGGGCACCAAATGTGGTCATTTTGTTTTGGTTTTTTTCTTATTTTTGCTTGGGATTCTATAACACATAGATTATCAATGATTTTTGAGTGGATTTGATGGTGTTTTTTTGTTTCATTTTTGTTGCATAGTGTGGAGAGGGTTCATTTTGGTCAAAAATGCAAAAACTTGATTGTTAGATTTATTAGTTTAATTTTTTCTTGTGCTCTATTTTTTGCATCATCTTTTATTGGGTTTGAATGTGCATTTTTTCTATTATTGTTGGATTGAGTTGAGTTTTTTTTTTTTTGTTTGTCAAAAATTCAATGTGTTGTGTCATATATGTAATTTTTTTAACTTGCAATTCTTATTGTGCCATAGGTTCATCTTCAAACTTCATCTTACATTAAAACTCAAGAGTTCAACCGAGTTACAAACATGCCAAGGAAATTGGACCCTCTGTGGAAATTTGGTGAACTTGATGGAGGGTTTGATAGAATAAACTTGTTTTGCAAGTTGTGTGGGCAACATATGTCAACAAGGGTTTATAGATTGAAGTATCATCTTGCACAAATCCTTGGACGTGATGTAGGGCCTTGCACCAATACAAATGCGGAAATCATTTGAAGAGCCATGAGATCATTGGAAGAATTAGAGCAAGACAAAGTGACCAAAGCAAATATGAAGAAGCAACTAGCAGGGAGTGTGTTAGCATGTGAATATGGAAGTGGCACTGGTTCTACTTCAGCACCAATGTCTACAACCAACCCTGTAGCTACCTCATCATTTTTTTGTTCCTAGAACCATGACTGGTTCACAACCATCTATTACATCAATGCTTAAAAAAAGAGAAAGAACAAGCTGACAAGTTTCCCTTTGGAGTGATATTCCTTTCAGCATTGCAAGGAACAATCCATTTTTCTAGCCTGTTGTTGACGCTATTGCAATTGTTGGCCTAGGGTACAAAATCCCTTCTTATCGTGACTTTAGAGGCCGCATTCTTCAAGATGAAAAAGTTGACTGCACCAAAAGATTGGAAGAGTTTAGGGCATCATGGGCACAAACATGATGCACTATGATGTCAGATGTTTGGATCGACCAAAAGGGGGGAACCCTTATAAACTCTTGGTTAATTGTCCCAAGGGGACAATGTTTATGAAATCTGTTGATGCATCTTCACATATCAAAGATGCAAAATTATTATGTGATTTGCTGGATGTGTTTATTTTGGAGGTG
Organism: Pinus tabuliformis; assembly: GCA_031772625.1. Taxonomy (NCBI): domain Eukaryota; kingdom Viridiplantae; phylum Streptophyta; class Pinopsida; order Pinales; family Pinaceae; genus Pinus; species Pinus tabuliformis. The sequence continues at coordinate 570,843,398 of CM062805.1, read as the reverse complement.
GGTGCAGAACATGTTGTCCAAATCATAACGAACAATGCTGTAAATTATGTTGCTGTTGGCAAGATGCTTATGGAGAGGCATCCTACTTTATTTTGGACACCTTGTGCTGCACATTGTATTGATTTTATGTTGGAGGACATAAGAAAAATTTCCTTTGTCAAAGATATTGTTGACTCATAAAAAAACATTACAAAATTTATATATAATCATGCATCTGTGCTTAGCTTGATGAAAAAATTCACCAACAACAAAGAGTTGGTGCGCTCCGCCATTACACGGTTTGCCACTAGTTTCATATCTCTTCAATCCCTCTTGAATTCTATGTGCGATGGGAAGAGAATGTTTCTTTCCGATGAGTGGCGTGTTGTGACATTTAGCCGCAAATCAGAGGGAGAGGCCATATGCAGATTAGTTTCATACCAGGAAAACTTCTAGGCAGGAGTGCAAGAGGTGTGCAGTGTTACTGAACCTTTGTTAAAGGTTCTTCAATTAGTTGACGGTGAGAGGCCTGCAATGGGCTATTTGTATGAGGCCATGGACAAGGCCAAAGAATCCATTCGGGCCTACTATGATGATAAGGGAGATGAGGGGTTTCAGAAACAACTCCTCCTATGGGAAGTGATTGATGAACGATGGAACAACACACTCCATCGTCCCATTCATGCTGCAGGGATCTACCTGAACCCTGCATTTTCTTACCCATGTGGGTTCTTATTTGATGCTGAGATCATGGATGGATTCTTAACCTGTGTTCAAAGGATGGTGTGATCTCCAACAGAACGTGCAAAAATCTCCAAAGAAATGGAGATATACAGGATGGCAGGTGGCACATTTAGCTTTGAGATGGCTGTGATTGATAGGAAGACTAAAATGCCAGGTATTTTTAAGTTTGTTTCAAATTTCATTATCTCTTCAAGTTCATAACTTCATACTTTGCTTCAACTTTCAAATTTCATTTTTTTTTCTTATGTTTATCTTATTTGTAATTTTGTTGTAGATGCATGGTGGACTCGCTATGGTGCCAGAGTACCCCATCTGTGAAAGCTTGCCATTCGAATCCTCAGCCAAACATGTAGCTTCTCAGGATGCGAGCGCAACTGGAGTGTATTTGAAAAAATACACAACAAGAAGCGCAACAGGTTAAACTTAAAACTTAAAATATTACAAATTTCCAATTAATTTTTTGAATTCATTAAATAATATTTTCTTTATAATTATTATTTTATGATCTTTGTACAGGTTGGAGTCCTAGCGACTTAATGACATGGTCTACGTCTACTACAATCTTCGATTGTGGGTGAGGCAACTTGAGAGGATACCTGATATGGAGGCCATCTCATTGGATGGGATTGACACCACTGCTGCATGGAGGGTTGAGGCCGAGAGGCCTCTCATGGAGTCTGCCGATGATTGGTTAGAGCAAGAGGTAGTGGAAGGCGTAGAGGGGGAGGAGGAGGAGCAACAGGAGGAGGAGGTGACACCACCTACCCAGGCTACCCTTGCCACCAGTAGAGGACGTGGTCTACCTCTTGTAGCTCCTAGTCTTTCAGCTTCCAAAGCACAACAGTGTCCAGTGCCAAGTCCACTGACATCTACATCTAGAGGGAAAGCGAAAGCTATTGCATTTTCTCGTAAGAGGGGCAGAGGAAATCAGTAGTATTAGTTATTTGGTTCATTTCATTGTATGACATTATGACTCATGGTATGAGATACATTATTATATTTTTTGTTGATATTTTGAGGCTGAGTTGGGACTCAGGATTCAGGACTTACTATTTAGGACATGATTCATTGTTATGTGTGATGTAGCACTAGAAATGATATTGCACATCTTATATATTAGTTCTTTTATCATATTTATGTGTCAATGTATTTATTTTATGTTGTAGATGCTTTAGATATTAAAAAAATTGGAAAAAAATGAATATTTTTGTATTTTACGATTTTTTTCTCGATTTTTAGCGATTTTTTCTCGATTTTTTCCGATTTTTTCCCCTCGACGATTTAATCCCGATCGTGATTTTCTCAACATTGAGCAGATCTATTCAGTTAATGCACAAATAAATCAAAATAGATGAGTGAAATATTTTTATAGGTGAGCAATAGCCAAGATCTCTGCAAAACAAATCGTTAGGCAAGTCTTGAAGTTTAACAAAATGGGCTCTTAAGCTTTCTTGTCTTGGGAGTTGGCTAGTCCAATCGAAGACTTCCCCTCACGCCCAGTATCTGAATACCAAAAGATCTTTACACACTTAAGATCAAGTTATTAGGTCAATAGAGGCATAGATAACACAATAATTCTCAAAATCTAAAGATACCTACTAGATTAATTGAATTAGAATGCTTCTCTAAAACCCAATAACTAATGCAAGATACCTATGCAAATAGTTAATCCAATAACTAGCTAATGAAATAACAACTTTTTAAATTTAATTCAGTAGAGCATCAAGAACATGATTCAAAAAGATATTACCACAAGAAGCAAAAGAGGAACACCACCATGAATAAATCCCAAAGACTTCTTTATTATTCCAGAAAAATATTACAGACCAGCAGAGCTTGACTTGGAGCTTGATTACAATTTTTTTCATGATCAAATGAGGAGTAAATAACTTCATTATATAGGAAAAATGAGAGCATGAGGCACCTGGAAGTGGAAAGAAGGCTAGTTCCCTTCATCCATGGTTTGATCCTCGCCAAAATAATTCGATCCCTTGATTACTGCTACACAAATCTCCAGAAAAAATTGAATTCCTTGATTGCTGAGCTAGATGGACCAAGCTTTGACTTCTGGGTGGTTTTGGACCACTGGAGAATCTTCAAAAAATAGAATTCTCGAAATTCCCTCATTCAAAATAACCACCTGGACCAAAAAATTCGATTTCTCTTGAGGAAATAATTCTTTCTGGCCCAATGAATTTTTGTGGGACTTTTCTGCCTTGGAAATGTGACCTTTGTCATAATTTGACTTGATTCCTTTTGGGAAAGGTCCTCAACAATTTTTTGATAAATTTTCCACTTGGAGAGAATTTAATTTTCTCCCATTTTAATTTATTGAAAATATTTCAATTTTTTGGATACAGTTTGGAAATGGTACACTGCCTTATCCAAAATGTATCCCCTATGTTTCAGTTTCCAAATGGGATGGTGTATTCTCCCTTTTCCTAGGTGTTTCTGGTAACATAGGAGTGGGCAGACCACAAAGAGATTGAAGCCCTGTTGGATGGCTTAATACTTGACCTCACCACTGAATCAAGGCTCCAGTGGCCTGTGCATACAGTTATGTAACATTAGGCCTGATAGATTAGTTAATGGCAAGTAGAAATAGAGAAAAGTAGAAATTGAGGAGAGCAAAGTAGATATATTTTAGTGTCAGGAAAACTGAGAATATGATATATGCAACTTCGTAAGACAATAGTACAATTACCTGACATGTACTTCTACACACATCCATACCTTAAATTTAGTTTGTTTGATTCTTCAAAGACTGAATTAATGGACAACATCAATGAAATAGAATCAGAGTTAAGGTCTTGCTGCAAAGCTTGACGGAGTTGATAATGATAACTAAGAAGAAAGACATTTACTCAATCTGAGAAATTATTAACAGCATATTTCCAGCTGTACTGATTGACATGGTTTAAACGATTCAAGATAAACTTCCCACTGAAGAATAGTTTGGTTCTTTGTTTCTGCAATTTGTATTTTTTCTCTAATTATCTAAAGGTCATTTGTGGAAAGCATCCAGGTATGTTAGCCTTAGCTATTATTTCAAAAATAAATTCAGTCTGCATAAGAATGCAAACTTGTTAAGTAGATATCTGTGAATTTTATCGCATGTAGGCAGTTTGTGAAAGTTTATTCGTCACAAGTGTGTTCTTTAGAAAGTTTTAATTCCATTGTAGAGGGAAAATTGGTCAATGATGATTGACCTCTCCTTCATTACTAAATCATGATTGAACAGATTCCAAATAAGCATTCAGTGGGAAATTGCCTTCGTTCTAGAATATAATATAGTGGGCCATATTCATAACAGCTATCAACCTTTGCAATATCTATAATAATGTCTGATCTTTAAAATGAACAGCTTGAAGTTTGTGAGCCATGACATCCCTATTTTCCTTGCAGGATGCACTTGTTGAGTTGTCAGAGCATGGACTTGTGATAATTGTAGAAGAACGGGGTTGCCTTCAAGCACGAGCTTATTTCAGGAAAGAGGTGCCACATCATTTTTCTGAGTGATTTTAACGTTTTTCCTGGAAATATGTTTATTGGAATGTCTAACAAGGTATTATTAGTACAAAAGGTAACATCTTTACTGCAGTCATGTCCTAGTCAGTTCTACCAATCCAAATATTTTTGCGACAGTCATGTTTTAGTCAGCTCTACCAATCCAAATATTTATCCTGGGAATAATGATTATGATTACATCCATATCAGGAGTGGGAAGTAGACTGTAAAGCAAAATGAAACTTAAGTCTTAACTGCAAGAATATTGGTTAACGGGAATAAATAATGGGCTTTTGATGTTTGCTATTCAATTCTATGCATCACCCCTTGAATGAGAACCTTACTTCAAGTAGGTAATTTTGTGGATTTGATATCTTGCAGCTTTTCCGTAGTTATGCTTACAATGCTGAAGTGCGACCAAGGTTTGGAGTAAGCTTGGGCCTTTTTGTTGACTGCCTCAATACTTTTACATTGTCTGGTGGGACTACAGCTCTTGAGCTTCGTTATCCCGGACCTGACATGCAACTCCTTCTTAGGTATGTGAGTTGAACACCTATATCTTATAGATGGATGTTTTAGTTTGGACTGCTTCATTGTCTCTGACTCAAGGTTTTTCTGCGTTGTTGTGGCTTGGAGTAGTTGAGTTGGTAGCTTGCATTCTCCAAGGAGTCTGTTTGGTTGGTTTTGGATTTAATCATTTTACATACTATTAGAGAAACAACTTCAGAGTTGTTCAATATATAACTCTGCAATCATAGATCTCAAGTAGCCACTGAAGATAGAATTAGCATATATCCATTTTAACTTCAGATCTATTAAGTGTTGAGAGGGATTAAAAAAAACTTTGCCAGCTTCAGTTTGGTTCAGTAGTCTTTGAGGGTACAAAAAATTGAGATTTGCACCTCAAACTTTTTGATCTTGCTCAACACTTAATAGAGCTGGGGTTAAGATGGAGCTAAGTTAGTATATTTTTTTTTGCTGAGGAAAATCTTGCAGAGAAACCAAGGGGATGTTTGTCCATTTTCATGAATTGCATCCCTCGTAAACCCATTGACATACACTATTGTACGTCATTGAGGGGGATTCAAACTGTGCACTTGCTGGCATGGAACTAGCCAAATGCCCAGAAACATTGGTGACAACTAATTAAGCTAACTCTATGGGCTAAATCTATGCTGGTATTTATATGTATACATAGAAATTGAGGTTGAGTGTTTTTATATATACAATTACATGGTCTTTTTTAAAAATAAATTTTGGTACCACAGAATGTTACGCACATATGAAGCATTGACTGTCATCCACTTATCCACACTGTAAAATGTGCGTCTCAGCATACCTATTTGTTGAATTGGCATCTCAATAAATAATTTTCTAAACGATGCTATTGTAAATAATAGATCTAGAAAAGGAAATAGGGAAGGAAATAAGATCCTCTTAAATCCATCTTCTGTTTAATTTAAGGGCAGTCATGCCCAAAAATAGATTCTAGTTTCTGTCTCTTCTTGAAGATTTGGCTGCAATTTGGCAAATTAACCATCCCAACTAGGAATGCATTGTTGTAGCCACCTTTTGGGTGATTGGCACTGTATGATGAGGATGATTTATTTTACCGGAATATGCATTTCAAAAGATAAGTCTAATCCATAGTATTCAAAATCGGCTGGTTCGAACTGGAAACTGGTCAAACTGGTTGGTTCATTGGCTGGAGGGATCAAACTGTTAGAAAAATCAGGTCAATCTATTGTTCAGGCTAGGGTTTGCTATTAGCTGGCCATAAATCGGCCAGCTTATGACATAACCGACCGTTTTTGCCATAAACCAGCTGGTTCTGTCATAAACCGGCTGGTTTTTCCATAAACTGGCCAGTTTTGTCATAAATCAACCAGTTTATTGCCAGGTAGGCCACAGACCCCACGTGAGTGGTTTTTTTTGAGTTTTGGAGCAGTTTTGAGGGAAACTGGGGTTGTTTTTGTGGAGGTTTGCCGTTACACCAAAACCCGCAGGTATTGGTAAACATTACAAGCCAGTAACTAGGATCCCCAGGGTGGAAATTACGGATTTTATAGAGGTGCGGTGATTCTTCCAACACCCCCCTTAAACGCAACTTGGGGGAATCGAACCTGGGTCCAAGCTCTGATACCATGTGGAGGTTTGCCGTTACACCAAAACCCGCAGGTATTGGTAAACATTACAAGCCAGTAACTAGGATCCCCAGGGTGGAAATTACGGATTTTATAGAGGTGCGGTGATTCTTCCAACAGTTTTCCTCCAAAAACAACCCCTCCAAGCTTTTAAAAGCATGTCTCCCCTCATTTGCCTCACACATCTCATTTGGAGTTTTTGTGATCTTCATTGTAAGCTTGGAGAGTGCCGATTTTTTGTTGGAGTAGTGGAACAACAAAGAGTTTTGGCTGAGTAGTCGCTGCCATGCCTCCAAAAGCCAAGGACTCTGCATGGGCTCATTGTGATATGAGTGATGGCAAAATGATCTGCAAATATTGCCAAAAATCTATTGAAGGAGGGAGTATTTACAGGTCGAAACAAAACTTGGCTGGGATAAGAGGCCAAATAAAGCCATGTAGAGCACCAAATGAAGTCATAGGGCATATTAGGGTAGAATACTTTCAGAAGTTTGAGTCTTAGCTCTTCAAAGCCTTGGAAATGTTACTACAAGTCTACATATCTATGATCAATCTTAATGCAAAAACACAATTCACTTTGAGGAGTTACCCCCTGGCCTGAGAAGAGGTCCTACAAGAAAATTAGTTAGAGTTCAAAAGTCTTTCTTCAAGGCACTTGTGTCAAAACTTCAACTATGGGCTGCAAAACTAAGACAAAATTAGTGTAAAAGAGCATGTAAGTATGGCACAAAATAATATACAAAACCAAATCAAGTGATGGGAGTGAACCCCACCACTTGCCTAGTTTGGGAAATGCTTTTAAATAGCTAAATATATCAATGAAAGTACAATTTTTAAAGAGATTTTAAATTATGAAGTATTTGCTTGTATACAAGCTATGTCAAAGAAAATCCTTGCAAGAAAATCTCTTTGCAAGATAAACTATGGAATTCAAAGAACCAATGAGAGCTCCTTGGAGAATGTGTCAATAGTGGGTTGGTCTCTCCAAAGCTAAGTTGCAGGAAACGTTGGAGAAGGGTCCGTTTCCAGCCGGAAACGAAACGGAAATGAGGAAACTCGTACTGTACGGCCTAGAAATGCGTTTCCGGCCATACTAGCCCGTTTCTCGAGGAAGAAACGTGGCCAATACGACCGGAAACGCGTTTGCAGGCCGTATGACAGAGTTTCCTCTTCTAACTCGACTTTTTCTTGTATTTGTTTTTAATTTTTTCACTAATAATTTTTTATTGGGCGACTAAAATATTTCTTGGATGCCTCTGAAGTTATAAAAAGGAGGATTTTTTGAGTGGGGCAGCCTAATGTTCAAGCCTTTGGCCCTAGTGTTGATATGTAGTTCATGGTAATGTTAAATTCTTAAAGTAAAAGTGACATTCTCCTTTATTTTTCATTTTCATCCTTTTACTTAAATTTTTAACATTACCATGAAATGACTTAGGATGTTTGAGAGTGGTTTTGCCCTCATTGGATTTCACATGGAGAAAGTAGAATTTTAGATCTCACGCAAAATCCAGCAGACTTATCTGTTTTTCAGAATTTCAGGATTGGGGGGATTGCAATGTTTCCATTGGATTTTGTCATGTATTAGGGTATGGAACTTGTATTTAATCAAGAGAACCAAACCCTCTATGTAGGGGAGACTCCTAATAATCAATAGCACGTAGGATACTAGGGTATGGAACTTGTATTTAATCAAGAGCACTAAGGTCGTTCGACTATATAGGAAGATACTCTCAATCAAGCACGAGACAAGAAATTAGAAATTTCTCGTGGCTGATTTTGGATATTGTTATTTTCATTATGTGATCATTCGTGAGTAAATGTGATGTAAATTTAGAGACTTATAGTTTCTGCATTGACAATTCACAATTTAATCATAATGTAATAAATTAGAATGTATCATAGATGCTTTATGCTTGCACATATTTCTTAAATGTCCTAATATATATGTATATATATATTGCGTTTCCCCGTTTCCAAAATTTGGGGGGGGGGTCACGTTTCGTACCCTGGCCCGTTTCGGAAACTCGTATCCGTTTCCCCATTTCATGCAACTTAGCTCCAAAGACTCCCCCTCACGCTTGATATTTGATTCAACAAGATTTTCCTTTACAAAACTTCAATCCAACATTAGTCCCATATAGATTTAGTAATTGCAATGATAAGAAAACTCTAGAAATTTATTGGAAAATAGCTAGAGACTTCTACACCTAAATCAATTGCCAATGAAATATATCTTTATATTAACAAATCTACAAGAGCATATGGAAATAACATAAATCGAAGCATGAGCAAAGGAAATTATACGGTAGTGAGCCAATCATCATACTCCAATGGAACAACACTCATGAATGAACCTCAAAGTTTTTTATTGCAATTGAAAACAAGTGTACATAAGAGCAGAGCTTTCCCAACCACAATAGCTCGTAACAATGGATACATAGTGAGAGCCGTGGGCTCTATTATATAGAAGTTTGGGAGAAAACTCCAAGGAAAATGGTGACAATGCCAAGACAAATGGGTGACAATCCCAATGCCTCTACATGCAAATTTGAATTTCCCAAGTGGCCATTCGATTTCCTCTAGAGAGGCCCACACATTCCTTGAGGTGAACTCATTGGATTGAGAGAGGGACATGTGGTTGTGTGAAGTGGAGTGGTAGGTGACCACTCTCCACTTCATCCCAAGCAAACTCATTCAAATTTCCACCAAATACTCAATTCAACTTGGAACTCAAGCTATCTTCCACAATTTGTGTGATTTGTCTTTGGGAACTCGTGATCCTTCTACAAGAAATTTGATTTCCCTTTTTGTCACATGTTTCTCCTTGATTCTTGGTCCATGGCGGAGTCCACATCACTCTTTAACTCCTTGATAATTTAGCGCCTCATTTCCACATCATTTAGCATGTGTGGATATTTATTTTCTCCAATTTATTTAATTGCTGGGCTAATTTATTGCCACATTTTCCACAAACTTATGAAAAGTGGGTTTTGATGGCCTAGAACTTATATTTTACCCCTCAAAGTGTGTCATAGTAAAAAGTTGAGGGTGAGAGGTGTAATTTTGAGCACACATACCCCATACAACTTCTCTAGACATCACTTATTACATACTACATTCAGATTTTATTCCAATTTCTTCCATGCAAGAAATTTAAAAAATTTAAAAAATGACCCCTATACCTAATCAAATTCCATGAAATTTTACGAGTGATCTAGTATGGTTATATACAATGACTCTAGACACTAAGACTCACCCAAGGCATCACTTTCAAGCCGTACTCTGGCTTTGGGGTTATGATTGGAGGAAAAAACTCAATTAATTATTAAGTCCCCGTAAAGATATAATAATTAACCAAGTGAAAAAAACCTCCTAGAGTAAACTCACTTGATGACAAGGTCCCAAGTTACTTAGGCCTGTTACATGACTCAACTCATCATACTAGCATCACTTTACATCATCCCCACAGCGCTTGTGGAATCTGAATACAATAGAAGAAGATGAGAAGAAGAAGTAGAGTTGAAAAATTCTGGTGATATGATGATCTTTGATGGTACATGAAGCCTTTGATACATCCTTGGGCATGGAGTCTTCAAAAATATTTGGGTACACTTCAGTGGTCAATATGTACCATTTCTCCCTCGAACGCAAATTTTTTATGCTATATCCTGGGAGAATCCTTTTGCTTTGTTCTTCCTAATGCTTTTCATAATGTACTTGCAAACCTCATTAGGAGGCCAAGGAAGAACGAATATAACCAAGCAAAAGATACAAAAAAAAAGGTTGACTAGAAATAAATCAATAATAATCAAGAAGGAAAGATATGAAGTACTTATCTTTGAGAATTGAAGGGAATTTGTCATCTGCCTCTTGATCCTTGCCTTCTTTGCAGAAATCATAGAAATCCATTTGGAAACTCATCATCTTCATCCTCATCATCAGTTGCTAATGCATGATGCTTGTCTTTCCTTCCTTGCACGAGCTAGGGTTTTTTCATTCAGCAAAATCATTGTTTTTCAATGCTTTTAGATCCAGCTCTAGAGTTTTATCCACAAACCCTAGGGCTTTCTTAATTATATCCTTCAAGATTATCTAGGGTTTACACACCCTAGGATTACTGTATTTTCCAAGAAGGGCTCATGGCACAAGTATTATGACTTCTCTTCTGAGCTCCCTCTATTCTTGGAGCAACTTTTTTGTATCAAATCAAATTGATCATATCTCAAATACTTGAAGGAAATTTTGCCTTATACTAATTTGCTCTAGAATCAAGCAATGACATCCAACAATATATCTCAGCCAATACAAGAGCCCTTACTCAGGTATACGAGATATTTCCATGGTAGTATAATGTTCATAATAAATGGTTTTAGAAAACAACATTCTGTTTCTGAGCATTTATCTTGCAACCAAAGGAAATATCCTTAAATAGGTCTAAACATAAACTTCAATCAACACGTTATGCTTTAGAATGCCAAACGTTCTTAGCACATACTTGGTCCATTTCCTTTAGCCGACATTATCTTGTCATAATCCAAATTCAAGGCTTATAATAATGTCATTTCTTCTACAGAGACCAAGATGGCTTACATGCTACAAATCAACAGGTGTATATCCATCTGTTGTGAGGCAGTAATCTTACAACATTTTCCTACAAATACCATAAGTGAAAAGTGTTGGAAAATTGAGAGGCCTTTAGTTTAATTTAGATTTTCCTTTCCATAGTAATTGCTTGTGAATTTAACTTGCTTCTTTATTAATCTTAATTTTGATTTTTTCATCAAACAATTACCATGACATGAACATGAAGATCATAGAAACAAAAGAACACAAGATATAGGCTCCAGGCCAGGGCAAAACCCCTCTAAGGGGAAAATTCAGAAAAAATTCTCTTCTTATAGAATCAGTTCAATTGAGATATCCAAGATCCATAACCACAAAAAACTTCCACCTCTAGATGCCAAGTCAAGCCTTCCTTCTTTCCAGCAGATCCATCAACAAGAGACCAACAACAAGAGATGTACCAAGGCAAAACTTCCATAAATTCTAGCTCAAGAAGAAATCCTCTCTTTTAGACTTTGGTCCTCCACTTCTTCATTGTCCTTTCTATGATATTTCAGACCACAATCCATCAAGTGTGTGTCAAAATGAGCTCCATCTTCCCTTTATTTATATAGTTCAGAGGGGTGTGAATAGACATGTCCATTGGGGCAAGGCTGACTTGACACCTAGAGTGGTTTTTGACCCAAAATTACATATTTGAAATTTCTTTTTCTTTTACTTTTGCACTAGGTCCAAATAGGACTTTGACTCTCAAAAACCTAGAAGCATGAAGAACATGCTTGTCTACAAAAATAATAATAAAAAATTTTCTTTTGTTTTTTACATAAAATACATAATGGTACACATTATGAAAACCAAACTTAGTTACATTCTCCAAGAAAAAGGGTGTGGCATAGAGTCCCCATATTGAATTTAGCAGAGTACTCTTTGCATACATATCACGTAGACAAACTTTGGAGTGAGTTCTTCTTTTACGACTTGCTTGACTTCATGTTTTCACCAATTTTAACTTACCAGGTCAATCAATACTGCATAGAATCATTCACCAACCAGCTTAATGGCTTGTCATTTATACAATCTTGGATTTAACCTGTAATTAGGGTAGCCTCCTTTTGGATCTAATACATGGAGGCTTGATCTTGCCTAGTGTTCGAACATAATGGAAGACTTTGTTCAAATTAATCCACACAAATTGTGACCACAAAGTCAAGAAAGAAGAATTGAATCCTCACTGCCATAACCGTTTACTTTAATGCGATTTGCTTTGCTTCAGGATTGTGTCATCATTACTTCAACCACTGACTCGTTTGTCATGCACACAATAGGTCATATGAAAGAGATTCATATTATATCATTATCAAAGTATGACACCTATTACTTAGTTCAATTCTGAGCTCCAGACAAGTTTGCCTGGTGGCCTTAAAGAGATCGGCCTTAGGTCAGGTCTTAGAATACTAAGAAAAGGTTTATGTCTGTAGATTTTGGTCAGACTTCATCATTCTGTAATTAGGGCTTCAATATCAAGACTCAACAAACTTTGTTATGTGCGTTCCAGAGATGTTCTTTCCAGTTGGGTTCTCGTCCAAGTTCTTGAACCTCTGATAAGTACTTTCACCACAATCAATAAGTAATCTTGTTGATTCTCGACGACTTCAGATCTTGATCCGATTCTACCATCCTTCCAGGTTTCGATCAAACTTCTTTGAGGTTAGTCTTGCACTTCACAAATTCACACTAAGCAATTTTCTTACAGTAGAATAGCTTCCTCAAGGTAACTTTTTTGGACTACTATCTAGGATTTGAGACTTCTTGGCCCTTTCAAGGTCTGCAACCTAGTCTGCCCAGTTCCTAGGATCTTTCAGCCTTGATTATCAACCTTAAGGCCCTCCCTTGGTCAACCTTGAGGTCTCTCGGCTTCGTGCAATCAGCTCTGAAGCCTTTCGGGCCTCTGACATAGATTTCTAGGGCTTCGACCCTCAAACAAAATTTTGATGTTTGGTTTGACGTCCTACTTCAAGGATCATGTCATCTTTGTAAGGTGTGAAGGAGCCATGAAACTTCTCAAGAATCCAAAGTTAAAAACTAGCTGCTTCAAGTCTCTTTAATGAATATTCTTCGACCTTTTCTCTAATTCCATGTTGATTTTTCAAGGTCTTCTAATCTAATAATTACTTCTAATGATTTTATCCTTCTTATATTCATATTCATCATTAAGCAACTACGAAAAAGATTTCAATAGTAAAAACATTGACGACAGTAGGATTATAAAGAGATAGCCAAACAAGAGACACAAATATTTACCTTGGGAAAACCCTCTTCTAGGGAAAAATACAACAACCTTTTCTTGGAGAAATTATTCAATTCAATAAGAGATACAATCTGATCTTTCTTGTCAAAATAAAGTCAAATAGACCAACAACAAAACCGAGGTCAAATTTGGTCAAACTAAGAAATTTCGGTGAGCCTCAAGGATCTCGATTTGTCTTAGAAGAACTCGGTCTACCCAGAAGATTTCTGTCTACCCATAAAACTTGATCTGTTGTCTCCCTCTCATTTTCATGAACATAAGATATGTATATGAAAGTGATTTGTAAACTGCCATGGATATTCCACTGGACAATTCGTCACAAAAGATTCGATAATATTATATTAAAATATGAAATTCTACACTATTATAGTTTTTTAGTTTGCTGGATCTGTAGATTTACTATTAATAGTGCATGCATGTGAATGAAAATTATGCATAAAATGGAGAACGACAAAATAAAAACTCACACACACATTGGACACAAGATATGTTGTGGGAAACCATTTTGGGAGAAGAACCTAGCTGGAAGTTGAGGCCTCTCCGCTCTCTTTCTCTGAATGAAAATATGGCTGCGAGTACAAAGAAGTATGGCCCATGGCCCGTGGGTTGGTACAGTGCTCAAGTACTCTTTGTGTGCTCTTCCTCCTATCCCTCTTGGCTATTTTTGCTCAGCGATGGAACAAATGCACTCGAACGAATGGAATCCCATTTCGTCCTAGTGGCATGGTTATAACACATCCCGATAGCCTACTAGTGGTTAGGTTTGACTACCTCAACTCTTAACCAGAGTTACAACATAGACTCTTCTAGAGTCTTCTACATCATAATCACATGGCTAGCCCCTTTTTCATTAATAATGGCGGTTGACGTGGCATCCCCTCGAATTATGGTGGTCAAAACAGGAAGGTCAACTTCTGACTGGCATAACTTTTGCATATGGACTCCGATTGACGCGATTCTTGCCTGTTGGAAAGGTCTCTGTATAGAATAGCATTAAAAAGTGTGGCGCCAAAGAGACAGTTTCACCCCCAAAAAACATCGTTTGATGCCTCAAAATGCTCTCAGAAGTTGATTCCTCCACTTTTTCCACTCTAAAAGCATCGAGATGGATGACAAACAATATAAGGATCCAATCCGGATCACACCTCCCCATTTTGGGAAGCTTTTGGTCCCCAAAAATTTCTATTGAATGAGGTGAGGAAATTTTTCCTCCACCTTCTCTCTGGTGTACCATTTAGCTTTGCTTGGAAGTTGTCTTTTCAACCCAATCTGCTCAAGGTCATGCTGGTTCTGTCTTGTAGTTTTGGACTTCTTCTGCAAAATTGTATCTTTTGTCAACTCTGTCTGAGCATCTAGTGCCAAATCCTCCATAGAAGGTAGGACTTGTTCCTCTCCTTGATCTAACAATGAAGGCTCTTAGAGTTTCAAATTCTCTACATTGTCAACTGAGTAAATGCGCATATATGGTGGTAAACTGAGTCGATAGGCATTATCACCCGTATTTTTCCAGTACCTCAAAGGGATTGTTGAATTTCCACGATCTTGGGATCTAAGATAGAATCTTCAAATCTTTGATGCTACCAAACCAAGAATCTCAACAAAGCTACTTTGCACAGTAGAATATAAATAGCAGCAAATCACACATGCACAAATATAGACAACTTTTTTCAAAATATTGTACAAATATGTACAACAACCCAATATTTGTTATATTAAACCAACTGAGTAATTCAACTGTCTAGGACTCTCGTACCAGGGATAATGGCCCTCAATTATCCACAAGTACAATAATACAAGATATAATGACAATCTCGCTACAAGCTTAACATTGATGTCGTATCTTGTCCTTCCGATCCTTCACTTCCAATCTATTCTCTAGCTGCCCCTTAGTCCATCAAAAGACAACACATAGAGACTCTAGGGCTGATCCATTTTGCTCTTCTACGCTGGCCAACACCTGAGCTCCTATCTGCCAATCTAATAGTCCACTAGTCGATAAATGTACTGCACATTAGGCTCCAATATTTACCCAGCCTTCAACTGTCAAGCTCTCTTTATGACTGCTTGTCAAGGGCTACTTTGGGCTACCAACACGCTGCCCTCCACCAGTACAATGGTACCCAATTCGATCACTCTAGGATTTGCTCCTAGAAGAGGCTTTCAACCGCCAAGACAAGCCTTCCAATTGGCTTCCACAGGTTGCAACTAAATCCCATCCAACTAGCATCAATTCAACACGAAACCATCATAAAAACTCATACCTTTTTCATTCTTCATGGGCTGTTCTGCACTGTTGAACGTATGTACCTCTGGTTAGGGCTGCAACTATACTGCAATAACCTACCTCCTTCACGTTCATGCGTCTTTCTAGTTGCAACCTCTCTTTGCCCACGTATGCCCACACTCCCCGCCATTCTGGGCTAGAAACTAGCCCCAAACAAGCTCTTTTGTATGCCTGAACTAGCCTGCGGCCTACCTAGGCTCATCAATACTCTTTCGACCCTCTGTCCTAAGCAAAACAAGGCCTGCGGCCTAGCTGGAAGTGTCACTCACAACTGCGGCTTCCTGTAGGAGAGAAAACCCACACAAAACTTCACCAAAGCGGTGCCCAAGTCATCTCCAGGTATGCGGCCTACCTCTGTTGCTCCACGGACTTGTAAAACCCACTCAAAGGTGACCAAAACAATCCCTTTCCACTTCAACCCTCTTCCTTCTTGAGTTGCGGCTGCCTTAGGATGTTTTTCCTATGAAAGATGCACACTTGGATGAGTTAATATGAACTCCATCACCTTCTATTTATATCCAAAAGAAGGGCTCCACGAATTTTTGAAGAGACATGCCTTTTGGACAAATTTGTCTTAAGCCTACATGACTTGATTGTCGAAAAACCCATCACAATCTTAAAAAAACCATATCTCATTAAGGACAACTCAGATTCTGACAATTCTCAAAGTTTTGGATTTTGCTCGCCATCCATCACATGTCCAAAATGATCCATGGTTTTGGCCCAAACATCTATGGGTGCAAAACCCCAACCCTGGGTTCTAAGCACACAAATGACTTTTGTAGTGCTTCACCCTCCAAACCCCGAACTGTAGGGCTTGGAGTACCTCCCAAGCTACTAAAAAAGCAACACTCGCTCTTAGCGAGGGAGGTACTTCCAAGATTAGGAAGTAACTCATCATCATCATCACTACTCGCAACACTCGCGCAACAACTAGTGCTCACAATTGCAACAATCCTTGTAGCATTAACTACGCCTCTTTCAGAAGTGTCGCTGTCACTGGAAGCTTCCAACTTCTTCTTCTTTTCCTGTATCACTTTCCAATCTTTCCATGATTCCTTCTTGGCAACTATAGGAGCACCCTTGCTCCCCACTAACCACGCGCTCTTCTTGGGTCGCAAAGTCTCCCTCTAAACCTGCAAGCTCCCTCTAGAACTCGACTCTTCCTAAGTCTATGGAGCCTGGACCTTCTTCTTTAGAACCTGTACCTACACTTCTGAAGCCTGCACCTGCACCTGCTTCTTTGGAACGTGTACCTAGTCCACCTGCTTCTTCTTCCCACAATCCATAGGCATGCCCATCAACCTGTATAGACCATGCTCTCTAACTCCAAGCACAATACCTACGGAGCTAGAGCCTCTAGGTCTAAATCTTGCCTTCCTATCTTGGAACACGACCTCAAACCCCTTCTTCTTGATCTTCGAGACAGATATCACGCTATATTTGAGTTCCAGTACAAACAATACGTCTTGGAACCGCATCACCCATCCCGACTCCATCTTGAATGGCACAACTCCCGATCCTCGGATCTCCTTCTAACTCTTGTCGCCCAACACCATGTGCAACTTCGAGTCCCATTCAGCGAGAGTCTCGAAAACCCCCTGTGACCTGTGATATGTTTCGACGCACCATTGTCCACGGGCCATCCATCCTCATCGATAGTACCTGCGAGAAATGAGAGATTATAGCGAAGTCCTCCTCCTCCAACCTCCTGGTGAGAGCATCTATCTCAGCATAGGTGGCAACACTGGCGACCTGCTTCCCTTTCTTCTTCTCGTGATCTCCCGTCTTCTTCTTCATCGGACACCTTGACGAAAAATGACCCATCTTGCCATAGTTGAAACACTTGACTTTACTCAAGTCCTTCTTTTGCTTACTCTTCATTCGTGCTACTAGTGCCATGTCATCATCTGAAGCCCTCTTCTTTGGATGAAGATCCTCGTCTCGCAACTCTTCCTGAATGAAGTCGTCCCACAACCTATTCCTGTTTGGCAACTTCTCTCTGGCAGTGATCCCTTTGATGAAGGGCGTACATTCCTCAGTGAACCCTTTCAAAGCAATCCTCACCATATTAGAATCTGAATTAGTCACACCAACGACAGCAAACTCATCTTTGACCAGAGACAATCTCGTCAGATACGAAGTCACTCCTTCACCCTGTACCATCTTGGTGGACTTCAACTTATCCTCCAATACCGGTACCTAGTTCTCGTTCTTATTTTGGAACAAATTGTGAAGAGCCATCCACATTTCATGTGCAGTGTTCTTCCCAGACAAATGAGGCATTAGGGAATCCTTCACACCATCTAGGGTGATTTATCTCGCCCTCGTATCTAAATCCTCGTACACTTCTAGCTCCTTTGGGTCAGTTGGCTTCTGGATGGCTTTCTCGGTGAACTCCCAGATCCTGTTGACTTGCAAGACCAACTTGATCCTTTCCTTCCAAGGACTATAGTTGGACAACCCCTCCAACCTGTGCTCATATCAAAGACTAGCCTGTAAGTTCGACATTGTAGTGAGCCCTTCACCTACAACGTGACCAACACCCTCTTAAGTTGTAGTTTGCTGTGCACACTCTGATTCACTCTCTCTCAAAGTAGCTCAGACATGCTCTGATACCATGTTGAATTTCCACGATCTTGGGATCTATATAGAATCTTAAAATCTCTGACGCTACTAAACCAAGAATCTCAACAAAGCTACTTTGCACAACGGAATATAAATAGCAGTAAATCACACATGCACAAGTATAAACAACTTTTTACAAAATATTGTACAAATATGTACAACAACCCAATCTTTGTTATATTAAACCAACTGAGTAATACAACAGTCTAGGGCTCCCATACAAGGGATAATGGCCCTCAATTATCCACAAGTACAAGAATACAAGATACAATGACAATCTCACTACAAGCTCAACATCTATGTCGTATCTCGTCCTGCCGGTCCTTCGCTTCCGATCTGCTCTCTAGCTGCCCCTTAGTCCATCAAAGGACAACACATAGAGACTCCAGGAGGGCTGCCACCTATCACTGCTGCAAGTCACTTCTACTTCAATGAACACGGGCTGATCCAATCTGCTCTTCTAGGCTAGCCAACACCTGAGCTCCAATCTGCCAATCTAGCAATCCACTAGTCCATCAATGTACTGCACATTGGGCTCCAATCTTCACCCAACCTTCAGCTGTCGAGCTCTCTTTATGACTGCTTGTCAAAGGCTACTTTGGGCTACCAACACGTTGCCCTCCACCAGTCCAATGGCACCCAATTCGATCACATAGGATCTGCTCCGAGAAGAGGCTTTCAACCACCAAGACGAGCCTTCTAATTGGCTCCCACAGGCTGCAACTAAATCCCATCCAAGTAGCATCAATTCAACACGAAACCATCATCAAAACTCATACCCTTTTCATTCTTCATGGGTTGTTCTGCACTGCTGTAGGTTTGTACCTTTGGTTAGGGATGCAACTATACTGCAACAGCCTCCCTCCTTCACGTCCAAGCCTCTTTATAGCTGTGAGCTCTCTTTTCCCCGGTCTGCCCACACTCCTTGCCAATCTGGGCTAGAAACTAGCCCCAAACAAGCCCTTTTGTATGCCTGAACTAGCTTCTACCTGGGCTCATCAATACCCTTTCGGCCCTATGTCCCAAGCAAAACAAGGCCTACGGCCTAGCTGGAAGTGTCACTCACAACTGTGGCTTCTTGTAGGAGAGAAAACCCACATAGAACTTCACCAAAACAGTCACCAAGTCATCTCCAGGTATGCGGCCTACCTCTGCTACTCGACAGCCCTGTAAAACCCACTCAAACGTGACCAAAATAGTCCCTTTCCACTTCGGCCCTCTTCCTTCTTGAGCTGTGACTACCTTAGGATGTTTTTCCTATGAAAGATACACACTTGGACAAGTTAAAATGAACTCCATCACCTTCTACTATTTATATCCAAAAGAAGGGCTTCACGAATTTTTGAAGAGACATGTCTTTTGGACAAATTTGTCTCAAGCCTACATGACTTGATTGTCCAAAAACCCATCACGATCTTCAAAAATTCATATCTCATTAAGGACAATTCGGATTTTGATGATTCTCGAAGCGTTGGATTCTCCTCGCCACCCTCTATCATCTCCATCCATCCCCAAACATATATGGGTGCAAAACCCCAACCTTGGGTTCCAAGCCCACAAATGATTTTTGTGGTGCTTCACCCTCCAAACCCTGAACCCTAGGGCTTGGAGTACCTCCCAAGCTACTCAAAAATCAACAGGGACCATACCTCATAGCCTTTATTTTCTTACCAAGCCCATATAGCCTCTCCTTGTTCAATTGTAGCCATACTTTTTGTCGCCCACCTTGAACAATTTCTCTGTTTTATGTTGATCATTCTTGGCCTTATATTTCTCCTGCGACTTCTACAATGTCTCTTGTACCTGTAGATGGATATGCCTGATCTTCGATACAAACTTTTCGACCCTCTAGGCGTCTCCTGTAAGCTCTTCCCTCACTCCCCCTTGCTGCCCATATGCAATGTCCAAAGGAGAAGGTGGCAAATATCCAAACAAGTTTGAAATGGGGACTTTCCTGTAGAAGTGTGGACTGCTCTATTATAAGAATGTTGTATATATACCATATTTTTATCCCAGGTCTTCAGATGCTTCTAGTTATATCCCCTCAGAAGCTGCACCAAAGTTCTGTTGACTACTTTTGTTTGCCCATCTATCTGTGGATAGAATGTTGTAGATATCTTAAACATCGTCTCCATCTTCTCCCGCAATGTAGTCCAGAATGCACTGAGAAATCTCGTACCCCTGTCTGAAACAATGCTCCTTGGTATCCCAAAGTGCACCTAAACCTGTCCAAAGAACAAGTTTGTTGCTTCTTGCCCATTGATGGTCCTTTTACAGGGCATCATAACACACATCTTGTTGAACTTAGCAGCTACCATGAATAGGTAGTCATGCCCCTTCCTGGTTGTTGGTAAATGTCCCACAAAGTCCATGGAAATACTTTCACAAAGATGAGTGGGTACAAGTAAGGGATGATATAGACCCTCTTTCGTGTTGCTAGGCTCGCTGGTACAACAAAGCATGCATCCTCTTATGAACCTAACTACTTGCTCTTGCATCTTGGGCCAATACACATACATCTGCAAGTTGGCCACTGTCTTCCCTACACTAAAGTGCCTTGCAACCTTGGAGGTGTGAGCCTCTCTAATCAATTGCAATCTCTAACCTTTAGGAACACCTTATCCAGTCTGTAGAGTAACCCATCTTGGATATGGTAGTCAACAATGCTATTGCCATGATGCACAGGACTCCGACTTGGCAATTGCTGCAACACCTCTTTGAAGTCGTCATCCTCTGAATATGCCTCTCGGTATGCATCATGGGTGAATGGTCCCATGTGCATAAGAGTTCCCAAAGTTGTGATATTTGATGTGGATGGCCTTGAAATCATTTTGACCAACTTGTTTATGCTGCCCTTCTTGTACAGTTGTACTTGATCACCAAATGAAATTGTTGTAGAAACCCCATCTACTTGTAATGCTTGATCTACTGTAGCTTACTCTGGGCCTGCAAGTATTGTAGTGGCTGGTGACCCGTGTGGATTAATGTTGCCTTTCCCATGAGATAGTGGTTTTGCCTCTTTACAACTTGCACCGGGGCATATAGCTTCTTGTCGTAGGTAGTAGTTAAGAACCGCCCCATGAAATACTCCAGAATGGTAGCATATAGGCCTTCTTCCTTGCATCAAGACAACTCCCATAGAAAACCCACTCGCATCTGTCTCCACTTCAAAGGGATGCTGTAAGTTTGGTAATGCCAAAACTGGTGCTTGACTGATCTTCTTCTTTAGCTCCTTGAAAGGTCTCTGTTGACCCTTTCTCCACTAGAAACTCTTGCCAGTTGTTGTTATGGCATGGAGCGGTGTTGCTACTGCTGAAAATGAGGCTGTGAATTTCCTTAGGTATTGTGCTGCCCCAATGAAAATCTTGACCTCAGAAACATTAATAGGCATCGACCATTTCATGATGGCCTCCATCTTGGTAGGATCTATCTTCAACTCTCCTCCACCCATCACATACCCCAGATGCACCAAACTTTGTTGTGCAAACTCACACTTCTTGAGATTTGCTAGCAGTTGGTGCTTCTTTAATGTCTCTAGCGCTTGCGTCAAATGAGAGATGTGCTCCTCCCGGGTAGCATTGTATACCAGTGTATCATCCAAATAGACAATAACAAATAAATCTATAAAAGGAAGCAATTAATCATTCATTAATCTCATAAACGTAGTTGGTGCATTAAATAGGCCAAATGGCATGACTAACCACTCATACAAACCTTGCCTGGTTTTGAAGGCAACGTTCCAATTATCTTCTTCTTTGACTCGAACCTGGTGATATCTTGACTTTAAGTCCAACTTGGTGAAGTATTTTTTCTTGCTGTGGTTGATCTAGCAGATCATTTATCCTGGGCAGAGGGTACCCGTTCTTGAGTGTGATTTTGTTCAATGCCTTGTAATCTATACACATTTGCCAAGTTTCGTCCTTCTTTGGCACAATGATGATGGGTGACCCACATGGTGATTTACTCGGTCGAATGACACCTTGTTCTAGTAGCTGCTGCAACTATTTCTTCACCTCACTTGTTTCGATAACATACTGCCTGTACAACCCAATGTTTGTCAATGGGGAGTCCAACAATAGGTGGACCTTGAACTCCACTTCCCTCTTAGTTGGTAACCCTTTAAGCTCTTGGAACACATCCCTGTATGCCTCTAGAAACTCTTCTAGTTGTTGTTTTTGTTTCTTCCTACACCCCTCTACGTATGCCTTGCCTCTTAATGACTCTTCTACTGATTGATTTTATCTTAAAAACAATAAACATACTTCTTGCTGGAACTAATAAATTTTTTGGCTTGGTTGGCACTTACCAACAAAATTTTGGACTTGCTTTTGCGTGCGTTGATAATGAACGATTTTGCATCCTTGACAAGATGATATTGGTTGGCTCTCCACATGAATATTGCATCTCGCATGTACATGTAGGGACTCCCAAACACGACTCCATATACATCAAAGGGAACCACATCTAGTTCTACTTCATCAATAAAATCAACATTGATACCAAATCTAATTTTGCAATGTTTTGTTACCTTCAGCTCTGCATCCTTATTTACCCATCTTAGTGGATATTGGTTTCGATGATCGTGAACTTCCAGCCTCAACTTCTTAACCAACTTTGCTGCAATGAGATTTGCATGCGATCTTGAGTCAAGCAGAACATCAATCTTTTTCTTCTTGACCTTTATCTTTATATGGAAGAGTTTGCTCATTTCTTTCTCTTCCTGTTGCTGAAGGCTACTCATAGGCACCTCTTTTTGGACTGAAATATAAATGATCTTCTCATCCATGTTCTAGTTGCTTTCAAGTTGGTTGCTCGAATCAATGGCCATGAGATTTCTTCTTCTTATTATTTTTCTTTTTGTTCTTTGGGTTTAGCTCTGGATGGAACTTCTAGCACTTCTCCTCTGTACGACCATCAATGTTGCAATGGTTGCAGTGGTTGTTGGGATCTTTGCACTGATGTGCTGTGGCTGCTGTGTTTTTATCTTTTCCCCCTTTTTGCTTCTTCTTCCATCCCTTAAAAGCATCTTGTTGTTCCTTTTGCTTCGATCCACTTGATTGTGCTCTCTTCAGATCTATGTTCTCCAGGTATTGTGCCTATACAAGCCTTGCCCACTGATTTAGGCTTGAACAACATCACTTGCTCACGCAGATGGCGGTGTAGACCCCCCAAATACTTGAGGAGTACATTTGCATTCTTTGGGGAGATACCTAGCATTATGGCTATCTTTTTCAACTCTGTGGTGTACTCTTGCATGCTTTGCCCCAACTTTTTCCTGAAGTAGTGCCACCAAATCCATTGGTCCTCTACATACCCAATAAGGTAAAACTGTGACTTAATGAGGGTTTTGAAGTTCTCCCACTTAGTCACTGGACGTTCTCCCTCCAACCTCAGGGTCTTCGTGTGGCTCTCCCACCAAGTTAGAGCACGGCCCTCTAATTTCAGTTGCGCAAATGAAATTTTCTGTTCTTTCTCAATTTGATGGACGCTGAAATACACTTCCACTTGCTACAACCAGTGATTCAACTTCAGATCGTAAATATCATTGTGGTACAACTTGATATCAACCTTTGCTTCCATTTTAAATAGGGGTTGTGATTGATTCACGATACTCAAACTGGGTTGATCTTTTCCGGGTTCTTTCTGCGGGCGATTCTCTGTTTATTCCCAATCTCTTGACCCACCTTCTGAATTTGAACCCCCATCTTCTTTGAATATACGAAGCTTATTAATCAAGTCTGCCATGAGGAGATTTACATTACCACTTATATTTGTGACTTGTTCTAGCCGTGAAAACCTCTCCTTCGCTGGATCATGAGGGTTATTCACATATTCGTCGGCTATGATTAAGGTTTTTCGACTTTTTGCCCAGCCGAGCTAGATCCCCTACAAATCTTCACAAAATACCCAAAGAAACCTGCTCTGATACCATTATGATTTGTAAACTGTCGTGGATATTCCACTGGATAGTTTCTCACAACAAATATGATAATATTATATTAAAAATATGAAATTCTACACTATTACAGTTTTATTAGATTTCTGGATCTGTAGATTTATTGTTAATAGTGGATGCATGTGAATGAAAGTTATGCAAAAAATAGAGAATGACAAAATAAAAGCTCACACAGATTGGACAGAAGATATGCTCTGGGAAGCCCTTTCAGGAGAAAAACCCAGCCAGAAGGTGAGGCCTCTCCGCACTTTTTCTCTGAATGAAAATATGGCTGCAAGTACAAAAAAGTATGGCTTGTGGCCCGTGGGCTGCTATAGTGCACAAATCCTCTTTGTGTGTTCTTCCTCCTATCCCTCTTGGCTATTTTTGTTCAACTATGGAACAAATGCACTCGAAAGAACGAAATCCATTTTCCTCCTAGTGGCCCGGTTATAACACAACTCGATAGCCTGCTAGTGGTTAAGTTTGACTACCTCAACTCTTAAACAAAGCTACAATATAGACTCTTCTAGAGTCTTCTACATCATAGTCACGTGGCTAGCCCCTTTTTCATGAATAATAACGGCTGACGTGGAATCCTATCGAATTATGGTTGTCAAAATAGGAAGGTCAACTTTTGAGTGGCATAACTTTCACATACGGACTTCAATTGGTGTGATTCTTGCGTCGTTGGAAAGGTATCTGTGTGTAGAATAACATGAAAAGTTGTGGTGCTAAAGCAACAAAGTTTTACCCCCAAAAAACGTCGTTTGATGCCTCAAAATGCTCTTAGAAGGTTTCAGACCCTGTTTTTCCAAACTGGGTTCCGTTGGTAGAAACGGTCCCGTGAGTTGATTCCTCCACTTTTTCCACTCTAAAAGCATCAGGATGGATGGCAGGCAATATAACAATCCAATCCGGATCATAAAGAGTGATTTGAATTGATTTCCCAAGTGGAGGAGGACGAGTGCCTTTATATAGTTGTCTTAAAGAGCTTGAATAGGTGTGTCAAAGGGTCAGGCCGACTTGATCTTCTTGGTGACAAAAAATTAAATTTCCCTCCTTTTGAAGCCGACTTGAAATTCAATTTGTATTTATCATTTCTCATATATTTGGAGGGCTAAAATAAGATTATGAAGACCGACCATAGCTACAAAAATTCAATAGCCTAGGCCCTAGTTAATTTGCCCCGGCCATAGCTATGGAACCACCTAACGATCACATCATAAAGTCTAGTGAAAGCAAGAAGTCATCATGTACGATAATCATTTTTGCATCTAAGTGGACCAAGCTTTAAAGTAATGGGCTATTTGACACTTCAGACAAGGCTTCCCTTCCAAATTTGGAGTTTTGAACTCGCAATGGTGTTTCCTCCCTAGGTGGGAGTGGCTAAAGGACAACCCTGTTAAGTGTTTCCAATCCCTAAGGGAAAGTGACATTTCTTTAGTCCACTCTTGAATCAATAGGTATTATGTGAGCAATGATGGTAACAGAGGGGAGAAGACTTCATGGCCAAGTGCCATGGCCAAAGGGACCAACATGATGGGGTTGCACATCTTGGGTGTATAGATGTGAGGAGGGAGCAATCATAGATGCACGAGCTACCATCCTGACCTTTTTTTTTTCGATCCCTCTTGTGTGCCTTTTAATTTTTCTTGATTTTCTTTTGTATTACTACTCGTAGCTCAAAGGGTTAGAGCTTACTTTGTATGATGTATAGCAATTGTATTACTCCTTAATGATGAGGAAGCTCATTGCCCATTGGGGTCAGAACATGCAAGGGTTCCTTTGATGATGTATAAGAGCAATATGGTGCTTAGGAATCAGGTGATGGCCACAAGGGGTGAGGTAGAGCCCATGCTAGGCTTTTTGCCACGTATGTGTGTCTTGGCCATCTTTTGCATTTTAGTATTCTTTTTTATTTTTTATTTTTCTTGTGGCCAATATATGCTTTTTCCTTTTCTTTTAGTTGCATAAACCTCCCAGGGCTAAGTTTCGGGCCCTACCCAAGTATGAGGATGTATGGGTGCCAAATCCCAGAGAACTAATGGTCAGTTAAACTCAAAGAATGGAGTTGGAATATAGGGCTTGTAATATAAGATGGAAAGTGGTAAGTATGGAATGGGGATAGATGGAACACACTATCTCAATCAGGGCTTTCCAAGTAGTGCCCTTCCTACCCATTAGGCCATTAGGATAGGTCCCATTAGACTAGTATTGAAGATTAACCCCCCATTTAAAGTGAGGGAACAAGATCATGGTCAAAATCCCTCCTTCTAGGTCACCCCATAACCATGCCAAATGCCCAAATACAAACAAGCATAAGCACCCGATTGCAAAATGAATAAAGTACCTTTTGGTCGAAAGCCCACCTTCGTTCATGTGCTCCTGTGAGATGGATGAGAAGTCATATGATTGATGCAGGTGGCGGATATATGAATGGAAACTCCTCCTCTTGCAACCTGACCTTTCGTAGCTTCTCTGTTATCTTTGGCCATACCCAAATTTGCAGGTGATTTGTTTGCAATATAAATGATTTCTGGGTTCGCTTCTAAGCAGATTTCCACTTCAAGTCCAAGAATTTGTGTAAGGTGGCATTCAATTGGGTGATCCCCCCCTCATATCCTTCCTACACAACTTGCAACTCAATCTTTGTCTATTAAACCCCCCCTCGGGTTCACCATATTCCCACATAGGATCCAAATTTTTTGGGCAGCCTTCAGTGTAATTATTAAACCTAGGGCACAATTTTTTTTGAAAAAAAATTAAAATCAACATTGAAGAATGAGAATACAAAAAATTTGTATAAAGAAATACGAATCTAGATGATATATTATTGTTGGATCTCCTAAAAATAAAATTAAAAGAGGGAAAAGTGATAGGCATGGAAAAATTATCAAAAAATTGTTAAAACAAACAAAATGAGGTGGAAATTGTTACACATACCGGTAAATACAGCACCAGTTTTTGGAATCAATCCTCTCTTCACAACAAATTAATGATGGCAAACAAGCACACTCTTTCCTTGGCAAAATGAGGGAGAACTAATGGGTAAGGGAAATCCTATAAATCCTAAAAAAAGCCAAAAACTTAAAAACAGTGGAAATTGATTCCCATACCTGCAAATGGATCCACTTTTGAGGGAAATTAATCTGCACTTCACAATAACATAGTGTTGGCAAATGAAAATGTTGCCCTCTTTGTCCTTAGCTCAAGCACATGCAGTCTCCTCCTCCTTTGCTCGCCAAACTCTTCTTTCAGTTTCCCAAATGATTAAAAAAAGGGTCAAAAAATCGCTTTAATGCAACTCTATCCACAGGTGGGCGATATTTTCTATAGTGTTGTGATATTCTCACAATATCTAAGAAAATATTGCGATATTTTTGGCAACGAAAATCTTACAAAATTGTTGCCCGATATAATGTTTTCCTCGAAAATATCGTGAAAATCTTGCGATATTGATGATATTTTTGCAATGTTGGCAACACTGGATTTTCCAACAACTTATTTATCTGACAACAAATGAGGTTATCAGTGAGCTGGCTGAGAAGATGTGAAAATTTCAAGCCCTGGGTAACTAATGTCCTTACGATCTCAGTTAATGCTGAAATTTTAGACCATAGCACCAATTGAACAATAGCTAGAGTAAATAGTGGAAGCATATGAATTAATTTCACACATACATAGATAATTATTCCTGCAAATCAGCTTTTCATTTCTGCGAAAAATTTACAATGAAACCTCCACATGCTACCAAAAAACAGCATTGCCCATATACCAAAAACACCTTGAACTGAGCGAAGTGACTGCTGTACGGATGTATGGCATCTCCATACGAATTGTATGGACTGTCCATAGGACTGTACGGATTTTTGCATGAGTGTACAGAACTGCTCTACGGGACTATGTGCTATTGGAAGCATCTCTTTCCTGGCTGTGTGTTCTCTCTTCCTCTTTGTCGCTTAACCTACTTAACTGCTCAAGCGTGTTCAAATCCTTTTCCTTGCCCGGTCTTTTACTTTTAGGCTTTAGGAGATAGCCTCCTTTGAAGACTACTTCCAATCTAAGTCATGTATGAGATACAATTTTAGACTCAATTGCTAAATATAAGATTTTCATCTTTTTTTACTGAAGTGAATTACAAAATGGAATTAGTTTTCCAAAAATAAATTTACTTTTTAAAAATATCTCGCACTACTTCTTTCACATTCACACTGAACCTGTGCACAGTTCTTGTTTGAGATGTAATTCTTAATAAGAGAGATCAGATCTCGGTGACATATATGATCACAACTCCAACGAATAGATATTCCCTGAATGCACCCTCAAACTCCCACAAACATCTGGTGTCAACAATAATAATATTTATGGGCTTTTCATGATCAAGGCAGGGCTGAGAACTTTCACTTCTTTCTCTGCAGAGAGTGTAATATTCTTAAAGGAAATTTACAATGATAAACAAAGCAAACATAGCAAAAACTCACAGACAAATTTACACCACATTAAACACCCAGAAAATGTCATAAACTGCACTGAGCTGAGTCATTTTATTAATGTAAATGCTGGGTACAAGATAAGATTGGTATGCATGTGCCTGGGCTTGCCCAAGGCAAGCTAACAATGCCCAGGTGATGAAATCAACTGCTTGGACACAAGGGTAAGCTAACAATGCCCAGGTGATGAAATCAATTGCTTGGACACAAGGGTAGCTGTACCCAACAAAGCTCCACGCTGCTCCTTGGGAATCTGCACTTCTGGTTGCAAACAATGGCTGGTAGGACCTCTTCCGGTGCTCAGAAAATTCCGGGAAATTAACCCTTAGCTCTCCTCCAATAAACCACAAAAACCCATGAAGGAATTGGCCACATGTTGACTTCAGAATTTCGGCCCAATTTCTACTAGCTCCTCCAGCGGCTAGGTATTTCGACCCACCTGTAGATGATGCTGCTAAATGCCCCCAAAATGGCTGAGATATTCAACAATTCTCTTCCCGGGGGCCAGAACCCCTCCTCAAATCTCAACCGCAACTTCCTCTTCTTCCTTGTGTCCCATGTGTGGCATGAAATAGAGTTGCGCAAGCCCTATGCAGTCTCTCCTGAATCCACTCCACAACCTTGCTGCAATGGTCCCAGATTGATCTGAAAATGATGGAAACTCCCTCCTAGGGCTGGCACTTGAGGTCCACCGAAGCAAGGTTGAGATTCTCGCTTGAAAATCTCTTGTGCTCAATAGCACATGTAGACTTGGCTTCCAGCTCAAGTGTGCTAGTCAAGGTGAATGCTCAAATGATCAAAGATGCTCAAAATGAATGCCTCCTATTTTGTCATTATGCCTCCCAATTGCCCATGTTGGGCTCAGCCATCGAACTTCTCATCTTTCCCACCAAGGAATGCGTATTTCCAAGAGGGTCGTATTTCCTCCTTGGATGCGTCCCCACCATCCATTAACCATTGGATTTTCCCTTTTCGCCTAAGTTGGCCCTTGCCTTAGCTCCAAAAACTCAAGTGGGGTCCCGCAACCCACTTTTCTTAAGCGTAAGTGCAAAATATGACAAAATTGGCAATTTCAATATTTCCCCTTAACAATATTGCTAAGTGGGATTATCACAGTCCTCCTCGTCAAAATGTTGCTTGTCCTCAAGCAACTGCAATGATGGATGTTGGAGTATCTGCTCTCCCTCCCAAGTGGCATCCTCATCAGGCAGATTCCTCCATCTGACCAAAATCTCCTTGATAAACCCTGTTTCGCAAGTGTCTCTCACGGGTGTCCAAAATGGCCTCTGGCTCCAGAACCAAATGCCCCTCATCATCCATGGGAAGGAACTCTGTAGCTGTTGTCTCCTGCTGCCCCAGTGCCTTTTTTAGGCATGACACATGGAAAATGTTGTGAAATCGGCTCCCTGGGGGTAGCTCTAGCTCATAGGCCACCTCCCCAACTCTCTTGGTGACTCTGTACGACCCATAAAAGCTGTGCTTGAGCTTTTTGGCCCCCTTCTATTTGAGTGTGGACTGTCTGTACGACTGAAGTCTTAAGAAGACCAAATCCCCAACCTCAAACTGCGTTCTACTTGGCCCCTGTCAGCATAGAGCTTTTGCTGGTTCGACGCAGTTTGTTGGTTATCTTTGAGAGCCTGCAAAATATATTGGCTATCCTGAATCCAATCCTTGGCCCTTGGGGTCTTGCTGTCTCCAAACATCACACTAGTGAAAGATAATGCATCATAACCGTACAAAGCTCTGAATGGGGACATACCTATGGACATGTGGTACATTGTGTTGTAGCAGTACTCACCCAAATGCAACCACCATATCCATACACATTGCTGGCCTGTCACATAGTTGTGTAGATAGACCTCTAGCCACTTGTTTACAATCTCTGTTTGCCCATCAGTCTGGGGGTGGTAACTAGTACTTGGGGTGAGCTCCGTGCCCACATGTCGGAACAACTCTGGCCAAAATCCCCCCATGTAACTGTTGTCCTGGTCACTGACAATGGTCTTTGGAAGACCATGAAGCCGAAACACCTCCTTGAAAAACAGTTCAGCCGCCTGTGAGGTTGAGGACTGGGCTGAATAGTGAAGAAGTGGGCAAATTTCGTCAATCTGTCTACCACCATATATATGCAGTCCTTGCCTTGGACTGTAGGTAACCCGATGATAAAATCCATCGAGATGTTCTCCCATTTCTCCTCAGGGACAGGAAGAGGTTGTAACAACCCAACAGGGTGTGTCTGTTCACCCTTGTTCCTTGGCACACATCACACTCCTGGAAGTGCCTCAAAATATCATCCTTAAGGCCCCTCCTTGCAAAGCACTCCCTTAACAATGAGTCATGGGCAACCTGCATGATCTTCTCCCTCAACTGGGAGCTAGGCACTAAATAAATTTGGTCCCGATATTAAACCACCTTGTTCATCACCCTGTACTGGTCATCTGTCAATGCACCATCAAGAACCTCACATGCAAATCAATCCTTGGAATACTCCATTAGCAACTGCGCCCTCCAATCTGGCGCAATGCTCATCAATGAAATGGTGGCCGACCTCCTGGACAACGCATCAGCTACCACATTGTGCCTACCCTTGACATACTCAATGTCAAAGTCGTATGCTTGAAGCTTGCTCACCCACTTCTGTTGCCTCTCCTGCAGCTGTTTTTGCTCCAAAAAGAATCTGAGGCTATAGTGGTCTGTCTTCACCTGGAACTTGTTACCCACTAAGTATTGTCTGAACTTGGCTAGCGCATGCATGATGGATAGCATCTCTTTGTTGTATATGGAGTATAATCTCTAGTGGGGAAGTAGCTTTCGACTCTCAAAAACTATTGGGTGCCCCCCTGCATCAAGATCGCTCCTATGCCCTCTCCTGATGCATCGCACTCAAGTACAAAGGGTTGTGCGAAATCTGGGAGTGCCAACACTGGGTAATTGCTCATAACCTGTTTGAGGCGTTCAAAGGCCTCCTACGCTCCATCTATCCACTCAAATGCCCCCTCCTTTGTCAAATCGCTAAGGGGAGTTGTCAACTGAGAGAAGCGCTTCACGAACTTCCTGTAGTAGGTACATATACCCACAAATTCCCTCAACTATGTCACATTCCGGGGTACTAGCCAGTTCTGGATAGCCCTTGTTCTTCTCCTCTTGAACTCTCACACCATCCTCCCTAGTGATATGCCCCAAATAGAGCATCTCTGTCAATCCGAAGTCACACTTGGACAACTTAGCGTAAAACTGCTGCTCCTCTAGAATATGCAACACCGCCTCCAAGTGTTGCAAGTGCTCCTCCCAGGTCTTGCTAAAGATCAAAATATCATCGAAAAACACCAATACAAATTTTCGCAACTGTCGATGAAATACGTGGTTCATGTAGGATTGGAAAGTGGCAGGTGCGTTGGTTAGCCCAAAGGGCATAACCAGGAACTCAAAGTGCCCATAGTGACACTTGAAAGCTGTTTTCGGGACGTTGTGGTCCCTCACTCTGATCTGGTGGTACCCCGAACGCAAGTCTATCTTGGAGAAGAACTTGGCCCCTATCAGCTCATCCATCAACTCATATATGCATGGAATGGGGTAGCGGTTCTTTAGGCTCTTCTTGTTGAGGGCCCGGTAATCTATGCACATGCGTAATGTTCTGTCCTTCTTCTTCACCAGGACAATAGATGAATCAAAAGGGCTAGAGCTAGGCCTATATGTCCAAGTGCGAACAACTCATGAATGGCCTGCTCAATTTCATCCCTGTAAGCCTTGGGATATTTGTACGGGGTGGTAATCATGACCTGTACCCCTGGCTCTAACTCAATCGAGTGGTCAAATCCTAGGTTAGGTGTTTGTCCTAGTGGTATATCTCTAAACACTACCGTGTACCGGTCTAGGATGGCCTGTACGTCAGAGCGTGGTGGCCTGGGTTGAACTCCAGCCTCAGAAATCCTCAACTCCACCGCCCACTCAATGTCACCATGTCTCAGATCAACTTCCTTCCTATGTGCTGAGACAGTCTGTGGAGGGTAAGAGTGCATGCCCCTAAGGACAACCAAGTTGCCATCCGGCTCTGTAAACTCCATCTCCAACTTCCTCCAATCAATAGTGACTCGACCAAGAGAATAGAGCCCCTGGACGCCCATCACCCCATTGGTGCCTGGTACATCCACCACGAAGAAATAATCTGTGACTGTTTAATTCCCCATGGTCACTGTCAGAGCGGGAACATAACGTGTACATTGCATGGTCCTGTCCCCCAACACAAGGACTGAGAACCCCTCAAACTCCTCGTTCGTGATTCCTCTCCTCTGCACCATCTGTGCATCGATGAAGTTGTGGGTGGCCCCACTATCCACCAAAACTGAGACACACTGCCCCTGCACTGTACCTTTGATCTTCCATGTCAAAAACGTAGGTACCTCATGTAAGGATGCAAGGAACCCTCATGCTGGTGCGAAAGGGACTCCCCCCGATGGTGGTGGTTGTGATAGTCCCGTCTCCACGTGTGCCACGATGTCATCTCCACCATCCTCCTACTCTACATCGTCCTCGTGGTCACTGTCAGAGTAGACCTCAATGTAGTGGGCCTTACCTGCTGTGCATCAATGGCCTGGTGCCCACAGATCCTGACAAGTGAAGCATAGCTTCCTCCTTCGGAGGTCTCTTCAGGTTTGCTCATCCAACTGTCCACACCCATGGTTGGCTCTCGGTGGTGGAGCCCTAGTCTCTCTCCCCCTTTGCTAGAACCCCTGTTTGGGTGGTACCGATGCCCTGGCCTTGGGTAGAGCATCCTGCAAGTCTTGCGCTCTCCCAACTGCGTCCTGCAAGTTGGTGGGCCTATTGGACTTCACCAATCCCCTCAGTGGCTATGCTAGCCCCTCTACGAACACGAAAACACTCTTGGCCTTTGATAGATCAGGCACCATCACTGACAATCTCAGAAACTCAGAGATGTAGGCCTCAACACTCCCCGTTTGCTTGAGCCTTGTCAACTCCGCGGAGTGCTCCTCCGAGTCTCTCCTCTCAAAATGCTCCAACACCCTCCTAGTGAAATCCTCATAGGCTGTAACTCTTGCATGCCGCCACGTGGTTAGCCCATGGAACCACTAGTCATGGGCTTCTCCCTCGAAATGCAATGTGGCAATTTTAATTGCCTCCCCCTTTGTCATTTGATTGAGTTGGAAGTAGACATCTAACTTCTCAACCCATGCTTTCGCTGAGCTCTTGGATGAACCATCAAAAGTTGGGAGGAACAATCTCCCCATGGTGTGCTGGAACTCAGTACCATGTGTGTAGCTTCCTCTACCTTGCCTCTTTCCCCTATTGTTACCCTTCAACTGGCAAAAGTCTCCGAAGGTAATAGCCTCTCTAAAGTCGGGCCCATAGGACTGATACTCCACAAACTAGTCCACCATGAGCATCTCCTCTTGCCCTTGCGGCCCTCCAACACAGGATCCTAAAAACGCGGGGATAGTGGACCTGGGTGGTGTACTGCGAACAAGACCATCGGTATGTTCTATGCTTATAACAGTTTACTTATTTTCCTTATTATATTCCACAGATTAGCAATCACATGTACATAAAGTAAAGTGCAGATAGAACATTAAACGATCGACAGAAAACAAGCCACGACAAGAGACACAAGATGTGGCGGCTAGCCAGGGACAAACCCCACGATTTGTGGGGAAACCCTTTGATCAAATCTTCTTTTATCTTCAATAATTCAGCAGAGAGAAATAGTACAATAAATCTGATTCATATCAGCAGTAGCAAACCCTAGATCAGCAGCATCAACATTAGCAGCTTCATCATCAAACTAGGGCAGACGATATCTCACAAACCGACCGTCGGATCGACTTGATTCCACCACCAAAAGTTGTGGCTTCTAGAGGAGGTTCAGATGAACCTATAGCGCAGTTCAGATGAGGAGATCTTCTAGTCCACGTAGGTCAAACTTTACTTCTGCAATTGCAGCTTCAGTTTCGGCAGCTTCTGGCTTCAAACTAGGGCAGTCGATATCTTGCAAATCGTCTGTTGGATTGACTTGATTCCACCACCAAAAGTTGCGGCTTCCAGAGGAGGTTCAGATGAACCTACAGTGCAGTTCAGATGAGGAGATCTTCTAGTCCATGCAGGTCAAACTTTACTTCTGCAGTTGCAGCTTCAGTTTCGGCAGCTTCCGGCTTCAAACTAGGGCAATCGATATCTTGCAAACCGTCCGTCGGATTGACTTGATTCCACCACCAAAAGTTGCGGATTTCAGAGGAGGTTTAAATGAACCTACAACGCAGTTCAGATGAGGAGATCTTCTAGTCCACGCAGGTCAATCTTTACTTCTGCAGTTGCAGCTTCAGTTTCAGCAGCTTCCGGCTTCACATGTGTGAGGGAGAGACCCTTTTCTGTGCAGTAGAGAAGAGACTCTTTTCTGTGCAATAGAGAGAGACAGATGTGATGAGATGAGTGAGTCAAAAATGATGAAAAGTCTTGTATTTATACACAATGTTGGTGTTTGAATAGATGCGACTGTCGGGCTTCTGAGCCTACATGAGTTGTAGGTTGGCTTGATAATAATTCCATAATCAAAATAAATTCATATCTCCATGAATACTTATCGGAATCAGATGATCTTTATAACAATCCTACACCTCTCGATGAGAGGAATCTAATAAAAATATTATCAGCCATGAATAAGATGACCCACATGAAGTTTTGCCCTAGTTTCCAATTTTAACACTCCCCCTCAACTAGGGAGAACTTCATCTGCAATCTGTCTAGTGGTCGTTACTATTCATCCATCAAATGCACTGCCTTGTACAACATGTCCCTTGCCCTGCTCTGCTCTATTCTGCCTGTTCTGCTTTGTCTTGTTCTGCCCTGTACTGATCTATATTGTTCTGCTCTGCTCTTGCATTGTTTCGTTCTGCTCTGCTTTTGTCCGAATTATGAAAAAGAAGAAATGATCGAGGATGTATCATACTGACTCAAAGTTAGTCTCAGAGTATGTACCACTGGTCCCAGACCAGTCTCAACTAACCTGAAGTCAGCGTCATAGTGAGTACAACTCCACTGGTCCTAGACCAATATCATCCTCCACTAACTCAAAGTCAGTCTCAGAGTGCGTACCACTGGTCCCAGACCAGTCTCAACCGACCCGAAGTCAGCTTCATAGTAAGTACCACTCCTACCACTAGTTCCAGACCAGTATCGCAGTCTTAGAGAGTGTACCACTGGTCCCAGACCAGTCTCAACAGCTCCGAAGTCAGTGTCATAGTATGTACCACTCTCACTGGTGCTAGACCAGTACTGCACTGACATGAAGTCAGTCTCAGAGTATGTACCACTGGTCCCATACCAGTATCTTTGATCCCAGATCAATGGAGGTCATCCTAGTGTAGGGAGTACGGTAGATACAGCGATGCGTCCATTGGTACTACTATGGTCCCTAACTTCATTTCCCTGCTCATTGATCAGATGAGGTACTTCCCGTGAGTCCCAGACTGCATGGGTAGGATGCCTCGACAGGAGAACTTAATCAATCCTGTCCTCACAGGAGAACACATCAATCCTGCTACAATCGCCATGGAGAACACATCAATCCAGGCCTCACAGGACACATCAATCCTGCTACAATCGCCATGGAGAACACATCAATCCAGGCCTCACAGGAGAACTAATCATCTTGCTACACAGGAGAGCGAATCATCTTGTCCCACAAGAGAGCGAATCATCTTGTTCCAGTGCGCACCACCCGGGGAGGGTGAGTCACCCTATGGTCGTATGTTGCTCCAATAAGAACCGCAAGCCCTCAGAGCTCCCAGAGTTCAATGTATGCACATGCAGGACCCTTGTACAAGGGTTTCTTGACGACTCCAAGTCGTTTGGGAATATCACAGATTAGATCTTTCCTTGGGGCTTTGACAAGGTGTATCGACCTGTACATCATCTTAATGCGATGGAGCCTCCTTGCTCATCGACTTACCATATCCTAGATGATGTCTATCTTCTGGAGCAATTGACGAATACGGGATTCCTCAATAATCGAATCCCACCTCTGGTTGTTATAGAGAATCACAGTGGTATGTGTTCAAATAGCTCACTGAAGAGCTTCCCCAACCAGGCAGCTTCATACGAGATCATACTCGTAGATATGTATCTGGTCTCGGCGGTGCTTACGACAACCGACTTCTACTTCCTGCTCATCCATTATATCGAAGCAGAATCCAAAGAGAAACAACACTAAAAAGTGCTCCAGTGATCCTCCACACTACTTGCCTAATCAGCATTCGAATAATCATGCAGTTTCATATTTTCGGCAGTGTATCTCAATCCATGAGATATTTTGTCCTGAAGACATCTCAGAAGATTCTTGGCACCAATCTAGTAAGGCTCCATCAAATATGAACTCACAATGCTAACTGCAGAACATATGTTCGGACGGAGGTTCACCAAGAACATCAACGCGAATGAGTTTTTTGAAACTCAGAGGCATTTCCCAAATCTGGTCCGACATCACTACCATATAACTTCTGAAAGTTAATATCCTCGAGGTAGTCACAGGCTTGCAGTCCACCATACCAAATTTTTTCAGAATCTTCACCACATATTTTCCTTGAGATAGGAAAATTTCCCTTGGCTTCTGCCACCCTTGAAGTCCTTGGTTCTTCATTTCAAATTCAGAAGCAAACTCCCTCTTACATTTGTGAATGAGAGGGTATGCACCTGTTAGAAAGAGGTCATACACATACAACACCAGTATAAGAGGCTTGTCATCTTCAATCTTAAAGTAAAGGTTAGTATATGCTTCACTCCTAGTGAATCCCAGCTTCATCAAGTAGCTATCGATCCTCTCATACCATGCTCGAGGTGCTTGCTTCAGCCCATAGAGAGCTTTCTTCAACCTGCATACATGAGGTTTTCAATCATAAATCTCAAATCCTTCGGGGTGCTCCACATAGACCTCTTCTTTGATCGAACCATGTAAGAATGCAGTCTTGACATCCATCTGATGTAGGTTCCAACCTTGTGAAGCCACAAGGGCTATGATCAAGCGGATGGTGATATATCTGGCAACAAGTGCAATATCACATCATAGTCCATACCTTCCTTCTGGGAGAAACCACAAGCAACAAAACGAGCCTTATACTACTCCGTACTTCCATCTGCTACATGATTTATCTTGTAAAGCCATTTGGAAGTAACAACTGTCTTGTCCTGGGGTCTGCGAACTACTTCCCAGACATCATTCTTCGTAATAGACTCATATTCTTCGGTCATAGCATCCTTCCATACTTGATGCTTGATGGCATCTGAGAATGATGAAGGCTCATTTTGTATGATCGTGCTCATGATGGTCAGGTATCCCTGATACCTGTTAGGTTTCTTACTTTCACGAAAGGTTCCTTGGGGTGCAGCATGTCCTTCAGCATCATCAAGTATCCCCCTAAGCCATGAAGACCTCTTCCTAGAAGAGGAAGGCTCATGTGGATGAGGATCAATCGGATCCATGGGTTCTTCTACATCAGGCATTGATTCATCATCCTTTTCTTTCGGTTCCCTGGTGTCGACTTCTTGAGAGCTCCTCAAAGTCGGAAGATTGTCCACCTTGCTGAGAGCCATATCTTCGTCAAAGGTGACATCATGACTAATCACGACTTCCCTTTGACCGGCGGTGAACATTTCTTCAGGAGTCTTGGAACCCAATGCTTGATGAGGGCATCGATTTTGTACATATATGGCGGTGTTTGTAGTTTCAGCCCATAGAAACTTCGGAAGTCTTTGATCATGTAGCATGGCCCGGACAGCTTCCACAATCATACGGTTCTTCCTTCCCGCCAGACCATTCTGCTTAGGAGTATGTGGTGTAGTAGTCTCCCTCTTAATGCCAACCTCAGATATGCCTGAGTGAACCAACTGTAATATATTGGAGGTCTTGCTTTGGCTTGAGGGGAATGGTCCCCTTTTGAGCTTTCCTTCGGCACATCCTGGACATACACCTTCTTTCTCTACTCGGAATTCAGGCATCCCTGTCACCATTTGTCTTACACCGAGTACAACTTTATAATGAAGGGGGGCAAACCTCCGATGCCAAAGTTCGGACTAAAGAGATGTGTCATAAGACATGATACCTAGCGGACTTCCATCGACTTGATATAATGAATCAACATGAAACCCAAGAGTAAAGGCATCTTTAACATTATTTTTTGATACACGTACCTTGCCATCGCTGAAGGTTACCTTGTAGCCTTTGTCTTCCATTGTTGAGATGGACACCAGGTTCTTTTTGAGGTCAGGTGCATTTAATACATCCTGGAATTTCTAGTCTTCTTGAATGGTTGTCCTCTTACTTGGTTTCTAGCATTCCTTTTACCTTTGCTATTGAATTTTCCATGCCTTCGACTACCATGAGAGGGATTTTGATCATCGTCACGGTGAGAGTCCTTTCTATTAGGGCATTCCCTTGCATAGTGACTTGCTTTATTGCAAATGTAACATCGTCCTTTTCTTCCACCCTTAGGTCTAGCTTTTCTTTTTGATTTAGACTCGGAATTATTTCTTTTCTTAGCATGAGAAGAAAAGGCAGTAGGAGGACCTTTAGGTAAGGGCATTTCTTGCTCTTCTACCCTTGTTTCTTCTTGAATGCATCTAGCCATTAATTCCTTGAAACCAGGAATTACATTATTGTTCAGAAGAGTAGTCCTCAACACGTACCATTCGGATGGTAATCCTCCAAGAGTCGTGAGTGCCATTTCTCTGCTAGTAATAGTCTCCCCAATAGATAGGAGATCGTTCTTGATCTCGACGATTCTTAAGAAGTATGCTTGCATACTCTCATCTTCACCCTTATGAATTTCCTTCAACTTATTTCTAAGAAACAAAACTTGATTTGCATCATTAACTTTAAATAAACTCACCAGTCTATCGTAGATTTCCTTGGAGGTGTTCAAGTCGGAGATGTAGGCCACCAAGTGCTTGTCGATAGAGTCCCGGATGATCTTCTGTTTTGACTTCTCCAGTTTTCCATTTGTTCTAGGCAGCAGTGGATGCATTTGATGGAGGCTCAACAATATTGCCTCTTACATGGTCTAACACTCCTTGTTCTTCTATGATAGCCTTGCCTTTCTTCTCTTCGGTGATTGCTCTTGCTCTTGCTCGGGCTTTGTCTTCACCTCAGCTCCGATACCATGTTAAGATATGGTATGTTCTATGCTTATAACAGTTTACTTCTTTTTCTTATTATATTCCACAGAGTAGCAATCACATGTACATAAAGTAAAGTGCAGATAGAACATTAAGCGATCGACAGAAAACAAGCCAAGACAAGAGACACAATATGTGGCAGCTAGCCAGGGACAAACCCCACGATGTGTGGGGAAACCCTTTGATCAAATTTTCTTTTATCTTCAATAATTCAGCAGAGAGAAATAGTACAATAAATCTGATTCATATTAGTAATAGCAAACCCTAGATCAACAGCATCAGCGTTAGCGGCTTCATCATCAAACTAGGGCAGAAGATATCTCACAAACCGATCGTCGGATCGGCTTGATTCCACCACCAAAAGTTGCGGCTTCTAGAGGAGGTTCAGATGAACCTACAACGTAGTTCAGATGAGGAGATCTTCTAGTCCACGCAGGTCAAACTTTACTTCTACAGTTGCAGCTTCAGTTTCGGCAGCTTCCGGCTTCAAACTAGGGCAGTCGATATCTTGCAAACCGTTCGTCGGATTGACTTGATTCCACCACTAAAAGTTGCGGCTTCCAGAGGAGGTTCAGATGAACCTACAGTGCAGTTCAGATGAGGAGATCTTTTAGTCCATGCAGGTCAAACTTTACTTCTACAGTTGCAGCTTCAGTTTCGGTAGCTTCTGGCTTCAAACTAGGGCAGTCGATATCTTGCAAACCGTCCATCGGATTGACTTGATTCCACCACCAAAAGTTGTGGCTTTTAGAGGAGGTTCAGATGAACCTACAACATAGTTTAGATGAGGAGATCTTCTAGTCCACGCAGGTCAATCTTTACTTCTGCAGTTGCAGCTTCAGTTTCAACAGCATCCGGCTTCACATGTGTGAGGAAGAGACCCTTTTCTGCACAGTAGAGAAGAGACTCTTTTCTGCGTAGTAGAGAAAGAGAGATGTGATGGGATGAATGAGTCCAAATGAGGAAAAGTCCTCCTGTATTTATACACAATGTTGGTGTTTGAATAGATGCGACTGTTGGGCTTCTGAGCCTACATGAGTTGTAGGTCAGCTTGATGATAATTCCATAATCAAAATAAATTCATATTTCCATGAATACTTATCGGAATCAGATGATCTTTATATCAATCCTACACCTCTCGACGAGAGGAATCTAATAAAAATATTATCAGCCATGAATAAGATGACCCACATGAAGTTTTGACCTGGTTGCCAATTTTAACACTGAGCCAAGGCTATGAGTTCTGATACTATTGTAATATTCCTAAAAGAAGTTTACAAACAAAGCAAACATAGCAAAAATACACACACAAATTTACACCACATTAAACTACTGAAAATGTCATAAACTGTGTTGAGCTGAGTCATTTTATTAATGTAAATGCTGTGTACAAGATAACATCCAAAAGCATGCACCGACAACCACGCTGCAATGGTCCCGGATCGATCTGAAAATGATGGAAACTCCCTCCTAGGGCTAGCACTTGAGGTCCACCGAAGCAAGGGTGAGATTGTCGCCTGAAAATCTCTTGTGCTCAACAGTACATGCAGACTTGGCTTCCAACTCAAGTGTGCTAGTTAAGGTGAATGCTCCAATGATCACAGATGCCCAAAATGAGTGCCTCCTATTTTGTCAGTGTGCCTCCCAATTTCCCATGTGGGGCCCAACCATCAAACTTCTCATCTTTCCCTCTAAGGAATGTGTATTTCTAAGAGGGGGCCACGTTTCCTCCTTGGAGTGGTCCCCGCCATCCACTAACCATTGGATATTCCCTTTTCTCCTAAGTTGGCCCTTGCCTTAGCTCCAAAAACTCAAGTGGGGTCCCGCAACCCACTTTTCCTAAGTGTAAGTGCAAAATTGGCAAAATCGATATTCCCCTTAGCAATATTGCTAAGTGGGAATATCACAGTCCTTCTCGCCAAAATGTTGCTTGTCCTCAAGCAACTGCAACGATGGACGCTGGAGTAATTGCTCTACGTCCCAACTGGCATCCTCATCAGGCATATTCCTTCATTTGATCAGAAACTCCCTGATAACCCTGTTTTGCAAGTGTCTCTCAAGGGTGTCATAAATGGCCTCTCGCTCCAGAACCAAATGCTCCTCATCACCCATGGGTGGTAACACTGTAGGTGTTGTCACCTGGTGCTCCAGTGCCTTTTTCAAGCAAGACACATCGAAAATGTTGTGAACTCGGCAACCCGGGGGTAGCTCCAGCTCATACACCACCTCCCCAACTCTCCTAGTGACTCTGTATTGCCCATAAACGCGGGGCTTGAGCTTCTCGGCCCCTTTCTGTTTGAGCATGGATTGTCTGTACAACTGAAGTCTTAAGAAGATCAGATCCCCAACCTCAAATTGCCTTTCTACTTGGCCCTTGTCAGCGTAGAGCTTTTGCTAGTTTTGCGCAGTTTGTAGGCTATCTTTGAGAGCCCACACAATATCTTGGCTCTCCTGAATCCAATCCTTGGCCCTTGGGGCCTTGCTGTCTCCAAACATCACATCAACGAAAGATAATGCATCATAGCTGTAAGAGATTTGAATGGGGACATACCTATGGACATGTGGTACGTTGTGTTGTAGTAGTACTCGCCCAAATGCAACCATCGTATCCATGCACACAACTGCCCGTCACATAGTTGGCAGATAGTCCTCCACCCACTTGTTTACAATCTTCGTCTGTCCATCAGTCTGGGGGTGGTAACTAGTACTTAGGGTGAGCTTCGTGCCCAACAGTCGGAACAACTCCTGCCAAAATCCCCCCATGAACTTATTGTCTCGGTCACTGACAATGGTCTTCGGAAAGACCATGAAGTCGAAACACCTCCCTGAAAAATAGTTTAGCCACTTGTAAGGTCGAGGACCGGGTTGAAATAGCGAAAAAGTGGGCAAATTTTGTTAATCTGTCTACCACCACGTATATGCAATCCTTTCCTTGGACTATAGGCAAAACGGTGATAAAATCCATCGGGATGCTCTCCCATTTCCCCTCAATGATAGGAAGAGGGTATAGCAACTCATCAGGGTGTGTCTGTTCAGCCTTGTTCCTTCAACACGTATCACATCAAGGACGTGCCTCAAAACATCATCCTTAAGACCCCTCCATGCAAAGCGCTCCGTGATAGCCCTGTATGTCTTGGTGAACCCCTGATGTCCTGCTAACGGGTGAGTCATGGGCAACCTGCATGATCTTCTCCCTCAACTGGGAGCTGGGCACTAAATAAATCCGGTCTCGATGGTAAATCACCTCGTTCATCACCCTGTAACTGTCATTCGTCACTGTGCCATCAAGGACCTCACATGCAAATCAGTCCTTGGAATACTCCACTTGCAAATGTGCCCTCCAATCTGGCGCAATGCTCATCAATGAAATGGTGGCCGACCTCTTGGACAATGCATCAACTACCACATTATGCCTACCCTTGACATACTCAATGTCAAAGTTGTATGCCTAAAGCTTGCTCACCCACTTCTGTCCTCTCCTGCAGTTGTTTCTACTCCAAAAAGAATTTGAAGCTATTGTGGCTTGTCTCCACGTGTGCCACGCTATCATCTATACCTACCTCCAACTCTACATCACCCTCCTGGTCATT
Source organism: Pinus tabuliformis (assembly GCA_031772625.1). Taxonomy (NCBI): domain Eukaryota; kingdom Viridiplantae; phylum Streptophyta; class Pinopsida; order Pinales; family Pinaceae; genus Pinus; species Pinus tabuliformis. The sequence goes on along the minus strand of CM062805.1, from coordinate 570,800,045 downwards.
GTCAGAGTAGACCTCGATGTAGTGGGCCTTGCTCGTTGTGCATCTATGGCCTAGTGCCCACGGTTCTTGACAAGTGAAGCATAGCTTCCTCCTTTGGAGGTCTCTCCAGGTCTACTCATCCAACTATCCACACCCCTGGTTGGCTCTCGGTGGTTAAGCCCTGGTGTCTCTCTGCCTCTGTTGGAACCCCTGTCTGGGTGGTACCGACGCTCTGGCCCTAGGTAGAGAATCTTGCAAGTCTTGCGGTCTCCCAACCGCGTCCTCCAAGGTGATGGGCCTGTTGAGCTTCACCAATCCCCTGAGTGGCTCTGCTAGGCCCTCTGCGAAAATGAAAACCTTCCTAGCCTCTAATAGATAAGGTACCATCACTGACAATCTCAAAAACTTGGAGATGTAGGCCTCAGCACTCCCCATCTGCTTGAGCCTTGTCAACTCCCCAAAGTGCTTCTCCGAGTCTCTCCTCTCAAAACGCTCCAACACCCTCCTACTGAAATCCTATAGGCTGTAACCCCTGCATGCCCCATCGTGGTTAGCCCATGGAACTACTAGTCATGGGCTTCTCCCACTAAATGCAATGTGGCAAATTTAATTGCCTCCCCCTTTATCATCTGATTGATGTGGATGTAGACATCTAACTTCTCAACCCATGCTTTCGTTGAGCTCTTGGATGAACCATCAAAAGTCGGGAGGAACAATCTCCTCATGGTGCATTGCAAATCGGTACCATGTGTGTAGCTTCTGCCGCCTTGCCCCTTTCCCCCATTGTTACCCTTCAACTAGCAAAAGTCTATGCAACATGCAGGACCCTTGTACAAGGGTTTCTTGCCGACTCCAAGTCGTTTGGGAAAATCATAGATTAGATCTTTCCTCGGGGCTTTGACAAGGTGTATCAACCTGTACATCATCTTAATGTGATGGAGCTTCCTTGCTCATTGACTTACCATATCCTAGATGATGTCTATCTGCTGGATCAATTGACGAATACGGGATTCCTCAATAATCGAATCCCACCTCTGGTTGTTACAGAGAATCACAGTGGTATCCAATGTAAATCCAAACAGCGCACTGAAGAGCTTTCGCAACCAGACTGCCTCACATGAGGTTATGCTAGCAACAATATATCCTGCTTTGGCGGTGCTCAAAGCCACCGACTTCTACTTCCTGCTCATCCAGGATATCGAAGCAGATCCCAAGGTGAAACAGTAGCCGGAAGTGCTCTTACGGTCCACCACACTGCCTGCCCAATCAACATCAGTATATCCAAGTAGTCTCATGTCTCCGACAGTGTATCTTAATCCATGAGAGATTGTGTCCTGAAGACATCTCAGAAGATTCCTGGCATCAATCCAGTGAGGCACAACCAAATATGAGCTCACAATGCTAACTGCAAAACATATGTTCGGACAGAGGTTCACCAAGAACATCAATGCGAATGAGTTTTTGAAACTCAGAGGCATTTCCCAAGTCTGGTCCGGCATCACTACCATATAACTTCTAAAAGTTAAGATCCTTGAGGTAGTCACAGGCTTGCAGTCCATCATACCGAATCTTTCCAATATCTTCACCACATATTTTCCTTGAGATAGGAAAGTTTCCCTTGGCTTCTGCCACACTTCAAGTCCTTGGTCCATCATTTCAAATTTAGAAGCCATCTCCCTCTTGCATTTGTGAATGAGAGGGTTTGCACCTGTTAGAAAGAGGTCATACACATACAACACCAATATGAGAGGCATGTCATGTTCAACCTTAAAGTAAAGGTTAGGATCAGCTTCACTCCTAGTGAATCCCAACTTCATCAAGTAGCTATCGATCCTTTCATACCATGCTCGGGGTGCTTGCTTCAGCGCATAGAGAGCTTTCTTCAACCTGCATACATGAGATTTTCGATCATAAATCTCAAATCCTTCGGGTTGCTCCATGTAGACCTCTTCTTTGATCGAGCCATGCAAGAACGCAGTCTTGACATCCATCTGATGTAGGTTCCATCCTTGTGAAGCGGCAAGGGCTATAATTGAGCGGATGGTCGTATATTTGGCAACAGGTGCTAATATCTCATCATAGTTTATACCTTCCTTTTGGGAGAAACCTCGAGCAACAAAACGAGCCTTATACTTTTTCGTGCTTCCATCTGCTGCATGCTTTATCTTGTAAAGCCATTTGGAAGTAACAACAGTCTTGTCCTGGGGTCTGGGAACTACTTCCCAAACATCATTCTTTATGATAGACTCATATTCTTCGGTCATAGCATCCTTCCATACTTGATGCTTGACGGCATCTGAGAATGATGAAGGCTCATTTTGTATGATCGTGCTCATGATGGTCAGGTATCCTTGATACCTATTAAGTTTCTTACTTTCACAAAAGGTTCTTCGGGGTGCAGCATGTCCTTCAGCATCATCAAGTAACCCCTTAAGCCATGAAGGCCTCTTCCTAGAAGAGGAAGGCTCATATGGAGGAGGATCAATCAGATCCATGGGTTCTTCTACATCAGGCATTGATTCATCATCCTTTTCTTTCGGTTCCCTGGTGTCGGCTTCTTGAGAGCTCCTCAAAGTCGGAAGATTGATCACCTTGCTGAGAGCCATATCTTCGTCAAAGGTGACATCATGACTAATTATGACTTCCCTTTGACCGGCTACATAAATTCTATAGCCTTTAGTATTTTCACCATAGCCCACGAAAATTCCCTTCTTTCCAGATGCTCCCAATTTATTTCTTTTCTCTTTCGGCACATGAAAGTATACAGGGCTTCCAAAAATTTTAAAATGAGAAACATCAGGTTTCTTACCGGTGAATTTTTCTTCAGGAGTCTTGGAACCCAATGCTTGATGAGGGCATCGATTTTGTACATATACGGTAGTGTTTGCAGCTTCAGCCCATAGAAACTTAGGAAGATTTTGATCATGTAGCATGGCCCGGACAGCTTCCATAATTGTGCGGTTCTTCCTTTCTGCCACACCATTTTGTTCAGGAGTATATGGTGTAGTAGTCTCCCTTTTGATGCCAGCCTCTGATATGTTTGAGTGAACTAGTTGTAATATATCGGAGGTCTTGCTTTGGCTTGAGGGGAATGGTCCCCTTTTGAGATTTTCTTCGGCACATCCTGGATATACACCTTCTTTCTCTACTTGGAATTCGGGCATCCCTGTTACCATCTGTCTTACATCGGGTAGAGCTTGTAATGAAGGTGGGCAAACCTCCGATGCCAAAGTTCGGACTAAAGAGTTGTGTCACAAGACATGACACCTAGCGGACTTCCATCGACCTGATATAATGAATCAACACTAAACCCAAGAGTAAAGGCATATTTAGCATTATTTTTCCATATACGTACCTTGCCATCGCTGAAGGTTACCTTGTAGCCTTTGTCTTCCGTTGCCGAGATGGACACTAGGTTCTTTTTGAGGTCAGGTGCATTTAATACATCCTAGACTTTCTAGCCTTCTTGAATGGTTGCCTTCTTCCTTGATTTCCCGCATTCCTTTTTCCTTTGTTGTTGAATTTTCCATTCCTTCGATTACCATGAGAGGGATTTTGATCATCATCACGGTGAGAGTCCTTTCTATCAGGGCATTCCCTTGCATAGTGACCTGCTTTATTGCAAATGAAATATCGTCCTTTTCTTCCACCCTTAAATCCTAGCATGAGAAGAAAAAGCAGCAGGAGGACCTTTAGGCAAGGGTATTTCCTGCTCTTCTACCCTTGTTTGTTCTTGAATGCATCTAGCCATTAATTCCTCGAAACTAGGAATTACATTATTGTTCAGAAGAGTAGTCCTGAACACATACCATTTAGATGGTAATCCTCCGAGAATTGTGAGTGCCATTTCTTTGTCAGTAATGGTTTCCCCAATAGATAGGAGATCGTTCTTGATCTCGGTGATTCTTAAGAAGTATGCTTGCATACTTTCATCTTTACCCTTCTTGATTTCCCTCAACTTATTTCTAAGAAACAAAACTTGATTTGCATCATTAACTTTAAATAAACTCACCAGTCTGTCGTAGATTTCCTTGGAGGTGTCTAGATCAGAGATGTAGGCCACCAAGCGCTTGTCGATAGAGTCCCGGATGATCTTCTTTGTTTTGACTTCTCCATTTTTCCATTTGTTCCAGGCAGCAGCAGATGCATTTGATGTAGGCTCAACAATATTGCCTCTTACATGGTCCAACACTCCTTGATCTTCAAGGGTTAGATCGATAGACATCTTCCATCCGTGATAGTCAGCTTTCTCACGGAGCTTGTCTTCGGCAGGAAAGAGTGTTGAGGACCCCATAGTTCTTTTAGGATAGCCTTGCCAATCTTCTCTTCAATGATTGCTCTTGCTCTTGCTCGGGCTTTGTCTTCACCTCAGCTCTGATACCATGTTAAGTTATGGTATGTTCTATGCTTATAACAGTTTACTTCTTTTTCTTATTATATTCCACTGATTAGCAATCACATGTACATAAAGTAAAGTGCAGATAGAACATTAAACGATCCACAGAAAACAAGCCAAGACAAGAGACACAAGATGTGGCGGCTAGCCAGGGACAAACCCCACAATGTGTGGGGAAACCCTTTGATCAAATCTTCTTTTATCTTCAATAATTCAACAGAGAGAAATAGTACAATAAATCTGATTCATATCAGCAGTAGCAAATCCTAGATCAGCAACATCAGCATTAGTGGCTTCATTATCAAACTAGGGCAGACCATATCTCACAAACCGACCGTCGGATTGACTTCATTCCACCACCAAAAGTTTCGGCTTCCAGAGGAGGTTTAGATGAACCTACAACGCAGTTCAGATGAGATCTTCTAGGCCACGCAAGTCAATCTTTACTTCTGCAGATGTAGCTTCAGTTTCAGCAGTTTCCGACTTCAAACTAGGGCAGTCGATATCTTGCAAACCGTTCGTCGGATTGACTTCATTCCACCACCAAAAGTTGCGGCTTTCAAAGGAGGTTCAGATGAACCTACAACACAGTTCAGATGAGGAGATCTTCTAGGCCATGCAAGTCAATCTTTACTTCTGCAGTTGCAGCTTCAAATTCAACAGCTTCCGGCTTCACATGTGTGAGAGAGAGAGACCCATTTCAGCGCGGTAGAGAAGAGACTCATATCTGCGTAGTAGAGAGAGAGAGATGTGATGAGATGAGTGAGTCCAAATGAGGAAAAATCCTCTTATATTTATACACAACGTTGGTGGGTGAATAGATGCGACTGTTGGGCTTCTGAGCCTACATGAGTTGTAGGTCGGCTTGATAATAATTCCATAATCAAAATAAATTCATATCTCCATGAATACTTATCGGAATTGGATGATCTTTATATCAATCCTACACCTCTCGACGAGAGGAATCTAATAAAAATATTATTAGCCATGAATAAGATGACCCACATGAAGTTTTGCCCTGGTTGCCAATTTTAACATTATTAGATGTTAGATAGTACATGGTTGATATATTGAGGTTTCTTGTGGAAAGATCATGCTGTTCTTGATGATGATGTTATGATCATAGATGATGACTATGGTATTTTCACGTACATATGATATGATGCGAATGATTTTGTGTTACTGCTTGGAGATATGACATATGCTTAGTTGATAGGTTATGATAAGGCTCTTTCTACTAAGGAAACGAAGCAAGTTGATGAGATCAAGAGGATGAGTTGATATCTATATGCGGCATACTTTGTCACAGGTTTATGATATTTACTTTGTCATATCTTCGGAACTGATGATGGACATATATAGGTTGCAGGTCTGGATGTTGCTGACAGATGCTCATGGTGTAGATCATATATGGTGTATGATAGTTGCTGACGACTATCATGGTCTTCTTTAGATCTTTGGTCTTTGTTATAAATGTCATGTATATCACTCGATGAAAAAATCATATAAAGGCCCATGATGTAATAATATGTCTCTATCTGTCATAGTCTTTTAATGAGTCCTTTTGCTCATATGATGTAATTTATACCCCCGCTATGCATGGGATGGATGATGTAATAATTGCTATATTTCATTCATGTATAAACATTTGGTATATCCCGACTTGGTTGGGTAGATGAGTCAAATTTGGTATATCCCCACTTGGTTGGGAGATTGATGTATGTATATGAGTCATTGGTGATAGGAAGGTCATACTCACATAGTTGAGTTATAGAGTCATGTTATTCTTTTAGAAAATATATTTGCAGACTCTGCACGTGCTTAGGGGGAGCATGGATGACATAGTGCATCTCAAAGGGGGAGTTTAATCAGAGAATTCAGCATGTGCCTAGGAGGAGCATGATCAATGTTTATATTTAGCTGTTCAGATATGAAAGTCCTTATTTTGGTCAGATCTTTACCCTTGATATCAAAAGGGGAGAGTATCTTGGTCCGCCCTTTGCCCTTGATGTCAAAGGGGGAGAGTATTTTGGTGTTGCTTGTAATCTCTAATAGGCTCTACAACTTGCAGTAATCAACACCAACATGGTAGCCATCAAGTCCAAAGGGGGAGATTGTTGGCATTATGATACATGTGTTGTACTTGATGGCAACCCACTTGTAGTAGAACAACTCACTTGTATATCGTAACTAGATGAATCTACAAAAGAGATATCAGATGTGACATAATGCATGGCAATTGTGTTTACAGATGTGACAAAATGCAGGGAAGTTCAAAGGAATCAGTTCAGAAGTAATGTACCAAGGTAAATCACATTATATCAGGTCTATTCAGAGGGAACAAAGTAATGGTATGAAAGAATAGGATGAAGGAACAAAGAACTAAAGATCAGAATCAATAAATTGAAGAAAGAGAATGGTTTAAGAAGTATACGTTGGTTCACCTTGTCCAAGTAGCGTATACACGCGGGCTCATGGAACAAAAAGAGCGTATACGTATACACGCACTCCCACAAGAGGAAAAGCGCATACATGTTGGAAAACCAAGATTTTGGTCCAAGGTATTTGGTCCGAGGTATTGACCCTAGGTATTTGGTCCAAGGTATTGGTCCTAAGTGGTTTTGGTCCAAGGTATTGAGAAAGGCCTAAAACTATATAAGGAGGAGAAGATCATTAGGCTAGGTGTACAAGTAATGAATATCTTATGAAGTGTTAGATCAAAAGCAAATATGCATGTTATGGGTTTCTGATGCTTTGCTTGATCTGAACTAAGTATGCACCTAAGTGTTTGATGATGGATGAGATCTAATGATGGATCAAGATCACAATGACTTATCATTATGTGATCTAATAATGGATGGGTTAGATTTGATTGTTAACACATGTTTTATCCTTTATATGTGATGATTTGGGTATGTCTGAAGTCGGGAATTGCAACGAAGTTACAAGTAAGTATTTGCAGATCTATACACTGGTTCGCTTTGGTGAAGTTGCGTATACACGCTGGTTCGGCTCTTCCAAGTAGCGTATGCAAAAGAAAAGCTTGATGTTCAGGGATGATTGATCTATCAGATCAATACTGCTATTTTGTTGCTGTATTACGTTTGTTTGTCAATGATGTATTCTTAGATCTGAAAGTAGAACTGAATGTATAAGTAAATTGAGTCTGATTGATTGATTGATTGAGAAGGAAGGGTGATCCTTGTTGCTTTCTGTTTAGAACTCTGTAATATGACAGTAGATCTTCAGAATATCATTGATTGGTACAGTTTGTGGTTCAGAAGTTTTATGATTTAGTATCTTTAGAGATATATGCAGGTTGGGCTAAAGGAAGTAGCGTATAAACGCAGGTTGGATTCATTGAAGGAGCGTATACATTCTGACACATGCCTTTTGAAGTTACAGTTAGTTCTGGTTGTTGATGCAGTGATCTGGGTTCAGATCTGTGTACTGGTTACAATGATCTGTCTGTTCCAGTTGTTTGGTTGAATTTGATTAAGTTTGAATGAATGGTTGATTCAGTTGTGTCAGAGGTTTGGTGATTGTATGATTCAGTATGTCAGAGGTTTCAGTGATTGTTTGATTCAGTACACCAAAGGTTTCAGTGATTGTTTGATTCAGTTGTGTCAGAGGTTCAGAGGTTTCAGTGATTGATTATTTCAGTTATATCAGAGATTGATGATTGGGTTTTAGTGATTGGTTGATGCAGATGTATTTGATGGTTGTATTGCAGTGGTGATTAATTTTGAGCTTCAATGTTGTTGATGGGTCCAATATGAAAATTGGATGAAACGTGGCCTTCAGATTGTGGTGTTGTGTTCCAGGAGTATCCAGTCTGAAAATTTATGAAACGTGGTCCTTGGAGGAAGAGAGAAGGTTGTAGCCTTCTGTAGGCTGGCGCCTATGTACTGGTAAACATATCGGCCAGTACAAGAGCCAGGGGGTTGGAGCTCCCTTCCAGTAGCAGTTGGAAAATGAGTGAAGGTTGGAGCCTTCTGTAGGTCGGCGCCTACGTACTAGTAAACGGATTGGCTAGTACAAGAGCTAGGGGGTTGTAGCTCCCTTCCAGTAGCAGCTGGAAAACGAGAGAAGGTTGTAGCCTTCTGCAGGTGGGTGCCTGCGTACTGGTATGAGTCTGCACCAATACAAGATTGTAAACATATTTTCTTATTATTAAAAGAAGATAGAGACGACAACAGCAGGTGGTTTTCACCCACATTGGGTTTCCACCTTAAATCTTGGTGTTCATGTGTGTTGCTTATGTGTGATGGTTTATTATGTTATTACTGCACATGGTTACTGTTTAATGTTTAATAAAGTGCTGATGCACTGATTAAAGATCAACATATGATGAAGTAACTGAATTATAAGTTCACTGGATATACGTTGGTTGCCTTAAGAACAGTTGCGTGCACACGCGAGTTACCTTCACTGAAGTAGCGTATATAAATCTGATTATGGAAATCAAAAAGTTATTAATTTGTAAATACTGATTCACCCCCCCTCTCAGTGTTATTTCCAACAGGAAGTGCAAAATATGACAAAATTGGAAAAATCGAAATTTCCGCTTAACAATATTGCTAAGTGGGAATATCACAGTCCTCCTCGCCAAAATGTTGCTTGTCCTCGAGCAACTGCAATGATGTATGTTGGAGTGTTTGCTCTCCCTCCCAAATGGCATCCTCATCGGGCAGATTCCTCGATCTGATCAGAAACTCCTTGATAACCCTGTTCTGCAAGTGTCCCTCATGGGTGTCCAAATTGGCCTCTGTCTCCAAAACCAAATGCCCCTCATCATTCATGGGCGGTAACTCTGTAGCTGCATCAATGCCTTTTTTAGGCAAGGCACATGGAAAATGTTGTGAAATCGGCAACTCGGTTGTAGCTCCAGCTAATACGCCACTTCCCCAACTCTCCTGGTGACTCTGTACGACCCATAAAAGCGGGGCTTGAGCTTCTCGACCCCCCTCTGTTTGAGTGTGGACTGTCTATACAACTGAATTCTTAAGAAGATCAAATCCCCAACTTCAAACTTCATTTCTACTCGGCCCTTGTCAGCGTAGAGATTTTGCTGGTTCTGTGCAGTTTGTAGGTTATTTTTGGGAGCCCGCAAAATATCTTGGCCCTCTCAAACCTAATCCTTGGGCCTTAGGCCCTTGCTATCTCCAAATATCACATCAGTGAAAGATAATGTATCATAACCTTTTAAAGATCTGAATGGGGACATACTTATGGACATGTGGTACGTTGTGTTGTAGCAGTATCCACTCAAATGCAATCACCATATCCATGCACGTTGTTGGCTCGTCATGTAGTTGCGTAGATAGCCCTCTAGTCACTTGTTTACAATGCCCGTCTGCCCATTTTTCTGGGGGTGGTAACTAGTAGTTGGGGTGAGCTCCGTACCCACCAGTCAAAACAACTCCTGCCAAAATCTCCCCATGAACCTGTTGTCCCAGCCACTAACAATGGTCTTCGGAAGACCATGAAGCTGAAACACCTCCCTGAAAAATAGTTTAGCCACTTGCGAGGCCGAGGACCGGCCTGAAATAGCAAAGAAGTGGGCAAATTTCGTCAATTTGTTTACCACCATGTGTATGCAGTCCTTGCCTTGGATTGTAGGCAACCCGGTGATAAAATCCATCGAGATTCTCTCCCATTTCCTCCTCAGGGATAGGAAGAGGCTATAACAACCCAACAGGGTTTGTCTGTTTACCCTTGTTCCTTTTGCACGTATCACACTCCCAAACATGCCTCACAATATCATCGATAAGGCCCCTCCATGCCCCTCCATGTAAAGCGCTCCCTGATAGCCCTGTATCTCTTGGTGAACCCTTGATGCCTTGCTAATGGTGAGTCATGGGCAGGCTGCATGATCTTCTCCCTCAATTGGGAGCTGGGCACTAAATAAACTCGGCCCTGATAGTAAATCACCTCGTTCATCACCCTGTACTGGACATCTGTCACTGCACCATCAAGGATCTCACATGCAAATCGATAACTTGGAATACTCCACTAGCAATTGCGCCCTCCAATTTGGCGCAATGCTCATAAATGAAATGGTTGCCGGCCTCTTTGACAACGCATCAACTACCACATTGTGCCTACCCTTGACATACTCAATGCAAAGTTGGTTGCCTAAAGCGTGCTCACCCGCTTTTGTTGTCTCTCCTGCAGTTGTTTCTGCTCCAAAAAGAATCAGAGGCTATTGTGGTTTGTCTTCACTCGGAACCTATTACCCATCAAGTACTATCTGAACTTGGCTATCGCATGCATGATGGCTAGCATCTCTTTGTCGTTTATGGAGTATAATCTCTCGTGGGGAAGTATCTTTCGACTCTCAAAAGCTATTTGGTGCCCCACTGCATCAAGACTGCTCCTACGCCCTCCCCTGATGCATCGCACTCAAGTACAAAGGGCTATGCGAAATCTGGGAGTGCCAACACTGAGCAACTGCTCATAACCTGTTTGAGGCGCTCAAAGGCCTCCTACGCTCCATCTGTCCACTCAAATGCCCCCTTCTTTGTCAAATTGGTGAGGGGAGCTGCCAACTGGGAGAAGCCCTTTATGAACTTCTTGTAGTAGTTACATATACCCACGAAGCCCCTAAACTCTGTCACATTTCGAGGTACTGGCCAGTCCCGGATAGCCCTGATCTTCTCCTCATGAACTCTCACGCCATCCTCCCCCGTAATATGCCCTAGATAGAGCATCTCTGTCAATCTGAACTCACACTTGGACAGCTTAGCATAAAACCGCTGCTCTTCCAAAATAGCAACACCGTCTCCAAGTGCTGCAAGAGCTCCTCCCAGGGCCTGCTATAGATCAAAATATCATCAAAAAACACCAATTCGAATTTCTGCAACTGCCCACGAAATAAGTGGTTCATGCAAGATCAGAAAGTGGCAAGTGTGTTGGTTAGCCCAGTGGGCATAACCAGGAACTCGAAGTGCCCATAGTGATACCTCAAAGCTGTCTTGGGGACGTCCTAGTTCCTCATTCTGATTTGGTGGTATCCCGAATGCAAGTCTATCTTGGAGAAGAACTTGGCCCCTCTCAGCTCATCTATGTGTGGGATGTGGTAGAGGTTCTTTAGGGTCTTCTTGTTGAGGGCCCGATAATCTATGCACATGCGTAATGTCCCGTCCTTCTTCTTCACCAATACAACTAATGAAGGAAAAGGGCTAGAGCTAGGCCTAATATGCCCAATTGCCAACAACTCATGCATGGCCCGCTCAATCTCACCCTTGTAAGCCTTGGGATGTCCGTACGAGGTGGTAATCACAACCTGTACCCTCGGATCTAACACAATGATGTGCTCAATCCCTGGTGAGGTGGCTGCCCTAGTGGTATGTCTCCAAACACTACCTGGTATGGGTCTAGGATGGCATGTAAGTTAGGTTGTGGTGGCTTGGGCTAACCCCCAGCCTCAGAAATCCTCAACTTCACCGCCCACTCAATGTCACCCTGCCTCAGATCAACCTCCATCTTGTGTGCTGAGACAGTCTGTGGAGGGTTAGAGTGCATGCCCCTAAGGGCAACCAAATTGCCATTCGACCCTGTAAACTCCATCTCCAACTTCCTCTAATTAGTAGTGACTCAACCAAGAGAATAGAGCCACTGGACACCCATCACCACATTGGTGTCTGGTGTTGAAGGAAGTGTAACTAGGTTCGGTCTTCATAGATGTACTTTCGATATTTGTACTTATTCAAGAAAAAGAAATATTATTTTTATAATATATGTCAATGAGCTTCTTGCTCATTTAATTAGGTCTAGCACATATCAAAGTGCTATAGGTGAGTCAAATAGTCAAGAGAAAATATTGAAGGCCTTAAGGGCATGTTACACTATGTATAAATATATATTAAAGTCAAAGGGAAACCTCCAAGCAAAGTCAAGTCTGATCCTATGTAATGACACCTTCAAGAAGCTCCTTCAAGCATGCTACACCACCATAGAAAATGTGTGAAGTCTGCTCAGCAAATCAGCCACCAAACTGCCCTCCAAGTCAGCCTACAAACAACCCTCCAAGTCGGCCTACTAACAGTCAATGAAGTCGGCCTATAAGTCGGCTTAAATGGAGGGACAATCCTCTATTTATAGAGGTTGTCCACTCCAAATGAAACACATCAATTGTGCTCTGAAATCCGCAAGGAAAAGAAGACTAGAGAACGAAGAAAGACAAGAAGAAAGGGTCTACAAGGTGCAACGAAGAAAGGAGAAGGGATAGCGAAGATAAAGGATTGTTTCTAGGGCTAGAAACAGTCACACGTGCGAGGAAGAGGAGGAGAAATCTGCGGATGCTACAGCAGGGACAAACAGGCCATAATTTTGTGTTGTTTGGGTTTGATACTATACTCACAAGGTCTCTCAAGACAAGCGAAGGAGCCCCTCTCTCTAACGAAGGAAGAAAGACCTAATACACTAAGGATACTCTCCACACGTGCGAGGAACTAGGGCAGCAGAACAACAGAACAATCATGCGCTCAAGAATGATCTTGGTTGGTCAAATTTAAAGTATACTTGAGCAAGGGATCAAAGAAGAACATCTCATCTAGAAGACTCAAAGAAGAGGAACAAGATTCATAGTAACAAAGTGCCGGAGAAAAAAGTGCAGGAAGAAGTGCCGGGGTATATGGTGCAGGGAGGAGTAAAGACTTGACTTGTGCTTGGAGGATCTCTTAGTCAGGGGTCTAGGGTTTGGCATTGATCAATAGAAGTTTCAATAAGAGAAATTCACTAAAGGGTCTTCCTCTCAAAAGAAGAGAGGTTTTGGCCCTGGCAGATAGCCAACATCTTGTGTTCTTGTTCTTATGTTTTGGTAGCAGTTTGATGAAGTACACACACATGCATTAATAATAAGAAGAAGATTAAGCTAATAAGAAAAGTAAAAAGTCTCCACAAATTGTTATCAATTAACGAAGAATCACACTACACTACTTTGCCCTAGATTCTTCAACATGGTATTAGAGGTAAGGTGACACATCGAAGAAAGGGCAACTCAAGAACACTCATCAAGGAAAAGCATCTACAAATTTGAAGCATCAAAGCTAGGAAGTTTCAATCACTTCAAGGACAAGAAGGATATACAATCCATCAATCATCAAGGAGGTCTACAAAGCTAGAAGAAGAGCCTTACATAAAGGCACCTACAAAGAAGAGCAAATTGATGCAGGACCTACATCAAGCTACAAGTCTTCAAGCAAACATCATCACCAAGTAAGTCCACTTGGAGAAGGCAACTTGAATAACATCAAGATCTAGGGAAGACAAGCCATCAAGCCTTCATGGAGGAAGCAAATCCATTACATCTCAAAATCTATCAAGTAAGTACATGTCCCCTTCTGAATATACATCAATGTCTTTTTGCATGGAAAGCAATAAATTGGTAGGTACCAATAACTTTCTTGCATGGAAGGAGAGGATTGATCTACTACTCAAGGAAATTGAACTCCTAGAGCATGTCAAAGGGAATATCACTATCCATGCTAAGGAACAGACTCAAGCCTTAGCCAAGTACAATAAGAATGAGACAAGAGCTCAAAGAATTCTGATAAGATTAATCAAAGACTCTCTCATTCCTTGTGTCTCCAAGTTTGAGACTTCAAAATAAATTTATGATAAGCTAGTAGAGCTATTCTCGGTATCCACAACAGAGAAGTAATATATCTGAGGAATGAATTATACAAGGTGAAGATAACAAAGGAAGGAATAGCTCCCTACTTCATGAAAATCTCTGAAATGAGATATCAACTTCAAGAGCTTGGGGAAGTCATGTCTGACAGAGAGATGACAATTGTAGTACTCAATGCTCTACTTGAGGAGTGGGGAAACTTCACATCTAGCATATATGCCAAGAAGGAAGCAACCACTCGGTGAAATGTGGTCTCTATGCATAACAAAGGAAACCAGACTTAAGGCAAAAGAAGATGTGGGATCAAAGGAGCAAGCATTTGCTACCATGGTCAAAAGAAAGGGTAAATTTGGCATGTTTGGTCCACGAAGAACAAACAAACAAAGACATGTCCAAAATCCAATGTTTTGGATGCCAAGAATATGGACACTACAAAAGGAATTGTCCTAAGCTTAAAAAGGACAACAACAAAAGGAAGAGGGAAGAAGCTCACATAACTCAAGAGATGAAAGAAGGAAAGAAGCAAAAGAAGGAAGATCCTCCGGATCTCTACTATGACTAGGTCAAACTCTTTACTTCTAGACTTCTTTCAAAGTTTTGAGTAGGATAGGAGCATGTAGGAATAAATTAAAATTGCATGGCTAGAAGCATTCTCTAGAATCTAGCAACATGATGTACATAGAGTTCTAGATACTCATGTAGATGTAGCATTTATGATAAGAACAAAAATGCATAAGTAGAAATATCTTCTAGAATATAGGAGCATGGCAGATATAGCTCAAGATATTCATGTAGAAGAAGCATACCTAGTATAGACCTCATACATGATGAAAGAAAATTGATCATGATAAGAATCTTAGAAGACCTACATCATCAAAAGAAAGGAAACGTTTGCAAGGCAAGGATCTTTAAGATCCTATGATGGAATCTTCAAAAGAAGGTTCATGAACCAAAGCAGATGTCTCATTGGGAATCCCATTCATGGGTTTCAAGAAAAGAATGATATGCAGGCAAGCTAAGATGAAGCAAGAAGGGCCACACCAAAGGATGATCAAAGGAGAATCAAGATGAGGTATGCATGCATCAAAGTTTAAGTCATGTTTTCATTTGTATATTATGGAGTCATGGGTACAGTTTTATAACATGATCAGGCATGAAAGAATCTCTTTCACCAAGAATATGCTCACATAAGGAGCATAAGATTGCTGACTAAGAAGCAAGAAGAAATGTGGACAAGTCCAGAAAGCAAGCAATGAAGGAATGCTCTCACAAAGAAGCATTAGATGGTTGACCTATCTATCTGAGAAGAAGCTAATGAAGAAAGAGATCAAGCATGTGAAGGACACCATGATCACCAAGACTCACTATCTGACAAAATGCCTTAAAAGAGTTCTCCCGAAAGAAGGCAGGACAACTCTGATAGAGGAAGAAAGGACCCTTGACATCTATGAAGGCCTTGGAGATGTAAAAAGTGCAGATAACTGATTCTACTCCACAAAGATGTTGTGACGAAGAAGCCATCCAACAAAAGAAAAGGCAATGTTGAAGCAATATCAGGGTGAAGCCATGATGGGCTACTAGGTCAAAACATGTAATCAAGCAAGTATAATGAAGCATCCATGAGAAGAGTATTCCGAAGCATGGACAAGATGACAAAGGAGTAGCCAAGATGACAAGAAAAACCTGATAGTCACTTTCCACAAAGCAATGACATGACAAACCAAGAAGGAAAGTGATTGATGGATGGTGCCCTACATATAAGAAGTTCGAAGAAAGTCTTCATAACATCAAGAAAGGAAGGAGATCAAGCATCTAAAGGACCCACGAAGAAGAAGCTGCTGATTAAGAAAAGAGTCCCCAGTTAAGAGGGAGCTTTGACAAGTCCCTGATCAAGAGGGAGTTTTGAATCACCCTTGATTACAAATGAGTGACAATTGTGTTTTCCATTTCATGGGTCATGCACTAGACCAAGACTAACAACCGTAAGTCTAGATGAAGGCCATGAATGGAAATGTAGACACAAGATAGACACAACATTCTTGTCTTCACTTGGGAAGAAAGAATGGGAGGATTAGGTAATCATCTGGCATCCGATACTCTTTGAGGATGTGTAGGGCATCTAAGACAAGAGTAGGCAAGAGGATTGATATTCTTTTGAGTGCTGGGAACCCAAGATAAGAATAGTCCTAGAAGTTCATACTCGGAGAACACCTGGGTGGGGATGTACCTTGGGAGACAATGATGAAGCTATCTATAAATTATTGGTCTCACCAGCATTGTAGCTCATGGTCTCGTCAAGAGATGGAGTTGTTAGTCAAGGCTATGGACTATGACAATGTTGATGGATATGATGCTATAACAGATGGATTGCAAATCCGATTTTTCTTATGTGAATTCTTCAAGATTGATAATAGCCAAACACCTTGTAATGTTGTATGAATACCTCCCTAGTTAAGAGGGAGTGTTGAAGGAAGTGTAACTAGGTTCAGTGTTCATAGATGTACTTTTGATATTTGTACTTTTTCAAGAAAAAGAAATATTATTTTTATAATATATGTCAATGAGTTTCTTGCTCATTGAATTAGGTCTAGCACACATCAAAGTGCTATAGGTGAGTCAAATAGTCAAGAGAAAATATTGAAGGCTTTAAGGGATGTTACACTATGTATAAATATATATTAAAGTCAAGGGGAAATTCCAAGCAAAGTCAAGTCTGATCCTATGTAATGACACCTTCAAGAAGCTCCTTCAAGCATGCTACACCACCATAGAAAATGTGTGAAGTCTGCTCAGCAAATTAGCCACGAAACTGCCCTCCAAGTCAGCCTACAAACAACCCTCCAATTCGACCTGCTAACAGTCAATGAAGTTGGCCTATAAGTCGGCTTAAATGGAGGGACAATCCTCTATTTAAGGAGGCTGTCCACTCCAAATGAAAAACATCAATTATGCTTTGAAATCCGCAAGGAAAAGAAGACTAGAGAACGAAGAAAGACAAGAAGAAAGGTTCTACAAGGTGCAATGAAGAAAGGATAAAGGGCAACGAAGATAAAGGACTGTTTCTAGGGCTAGAAATAGTCACACGTGCGAGGAAGAGGAGGAGAAATCTGCAGATGCTACAACAGGGACAAACATGCCATAATTTTGTGTTGTTTGGGTTTGATACTATACTCACAAGGTCTCTCAAGACAAGCGAAGGAGCCCCTCTCTCTAACGAAGGAAGAAAGACCTAATACACTAAGGATACTCTCCACACGTGCGAGAAACTAGGGCAGCAAAACAACAGAACAATCATGCACTCAAGAAGGATCTTGGTTGGTCAAAGTTAAAGTATACTTGAGCAAGGGATCAAAGAAGAACATCTCATCTAGAAGACTCAAAGAAGAGGAACAAGATTCATAGTAACAAAGTGTCGGAAGGAGGAGGACGAAGTGCCAGAGAACAAAGTGCCGGAAGAAGTGCCGGGTTATATGGTTCAAGGAGTAAAGACTTGACCTGTGCTTGGAGGATCTCTTAGTCAGGGGTCTAGGGTTTGGCATTGATCAATAGAAGCTTCAATAAGAGAAATTCACTAAAGGGTTTTCCGCTGAAGAGAAGAGAGGTTTTGGCCCTAGCAAAGGACCAACATCTTGTGTTCTTGTTCTTATGTTTTGGTAGCAGTTTGATCAAGTACACACATGCATTAATAATAATAAGAAGAAGATTAAGCTAATAAGAAAAGTAAAAAAACTCCACAAATTGTTATCAAGTAACGAAGAATCAAACTACACTACTTTGCCCTAGATTCTTCAGCATCCGGTACATCCACCACGAAGAAATTATCTGTGATAGAGTAGTTCCCCATGGTCACTATCAGAGCGGGAACATAACATGTACATTGCATGGTCCTGTCCTCTGGCACAAGGACTGAGAACCCCTCAAACTCCTTGTTCGTGATTTGTTGATTTGGGGTAACATCGGATGTGCTCTAGCCATGAAAATTGGTGCAGAGGCTAGAGCACATGAGATCTCCAAGACCCAGAAATGGTTTGGACAGATTGTACCTGGGTTGGGAGATATTAAAATAATTAATATTTTTAATGGAGTTCCCAAGTCTAAACTTAGGAAAAATAAAATATTAATGGGTATTAATATAAAACTGGGTTAGAAGGTTCCAAAAGACATGGATCAAGCCAAATCTAATCTTAGTCGTTGATTAAAGATGTAATTGCAGCCGTTGAAGGACCAACAAGAAAAGTATAAGAGGAGGCTTGAGGGTCAGTTGGAGAACACACCAGAGTGATCAGTCATTTGATTTGCTAGAGCGGGGTTGCTAAGCAAAGTTGAATTAGTGATCAACAACGAGGGGCAGTGAGTACTGGACAGAGAGACAAAGACAGTGCCAAGAGACCAGCTCAAAATCAGAGGGCGAGAGCAGCAACTAGTACAGGCCACACAAAGCCCAACAGAGACAGCGTAAAGGCCAGAGGGACTGCGTCATCCATGCAGAGAGCAACTGGAGTGATGCAGAGGGTCCCAGAGGCTGCGTAGTGCCTCAGAGGGCTGATGCAGAGGGGTTTGGGGCTGATGCAGAGGCCAGAAGGGCTAGCGCAGAGCTTCAAAGTCGCTGGAGAGGGTTTCGTGGGACAGGTTTTCTGAATACCTGTTTCCGAATAGAGAGGTATTGCTGCCAGTTATTTTTCTCTGTTGGGTGAGCCAATTTGGCACCTAGTTGTACTCAAAGAAATACTGCATAATAATAAACCCTCAAAATCGCTGCACCATTTTTCCGCATTGGGTT
This sequence comes from Pinus tabuliformis, assembly GCA_031772625.1. Taxonomy (NCBI): domain Eukaryota; kingdom Viridiplantae; phylum Streptophyta; class Pinopsida; order Pinales; family Pinaceae; genus Pinus; species Pinus tabuliformis. The sequence goes on along the minus strand of CM062805.1, from coordinate 570,781,253 downwards.
TTTCCGAGGACATTTGTCCAAAAATAACGGTGTCACTTGTGTGTTTGTTTTCTTTCAGCTGATGATTTGTAGATGTTGCGACTGTATTGTGTTTTTTTCGTTATTTATATGTTTTAAATAACTTGTTCGAATTTAACAAGTAGAAGAAATAAACCAGGAGAATACAGATTAAATTTCTAACAGATAGACTTAGAAATTTCAACATGGTATCAAATCCAGGTTCCAGATCACAGGAAAGCTGAAGGCATCAGCTAAGCAGAGCATTTGCAGTAGAATCAGCTGTTCCTAGTGACATAAGTTGATCCTTGCAAAAGCGACAGAGGATGGGTTAACGCTGAGGGACTGCATCATCATTACGGGCCAGAGAGGCCAGCGCAGAGGCTGAGGAGGGCAGAGAGAGGCTCACGCAGAGACCAGGAGGGTTGACGCAGTGGCTGAGGGAGTTGTTTTTGCTAGTGCTGGGATTGCGCAAAGCCTAGAGGTTTGGTCCTTCAGTTGTTGGGGCATAGGAAGCTGTGGGCAGTTTGCGGGAGCAAAGCTGGTGGGGTACTATGGTCAGAACAGTACCTAACAGGGCAAAGCGAAGGTAGAGGGAGTTGCTACCGAGGCGGATTTCTAGCCAAGGAATCCGGATCAGTGTTGCCGGTGCACAAACGATTGGAGAGGGGCGACTTGACGATTGGTAGAAGGATTTCTAGGAGGGAAATCGAGACTCAAAGGGAGTCCAACAGAGAACTTCTAGGTGAGAAGTAGAGAGACTCAGCAGGAGTCGAAAGGAGAACTTCCAGAGGGAAGTAGAGAGACTCAGAGGAGTCGACAGAAGAGCAGCGAGATGGCCGTGAATGGGCTGAGGGATCAGGACAGGCTAGATGGGGCATCCAACTTTGTGGTCTGGAAGGCCAGGATCCTGTCCATTCTAGATAGACATCGCATCAAGGGCTTCGCCTTGAGAATAATGGCTATCCCAGATGACCCGGTAGCAAATGAGAAGTATGAGGAGGCAATGGCTAAGGCAAAATGTATCATCCTTGATGGGGTCAAGGATCATGTGGTCCAACATATTGTCGAGAAGGAGACGACAAAGGAAATGTGGGACACCTTGAAGACGTTGTCCCAACATACTTCTGTGCAGAGGAAGATGTTACTTGAGAATCAACTACGATCATACTAGATGCAGAAGGGGGAGCAGATAAATCTCTTCCTTGGTTGGTTGAAGGAGATCTGGGACCAAATTGACTTCCAGAGGGGCCATGTCGGATGAAGGGATGATGGTAAGGACCGCACTTAACGCAGTCTCTGAGGAGTGGGAGACATTTGTCCAGAGCATACTGGGCAGGGCAGATCTTCTAGATTGGGAAGAATTGTGGGCGACTCTTCGTCAAGAGGAGATCAAGCGGTTGAGCAAGGCGGGAAGTAGCAACGAAAGAGTTCGGATCAAGAAGAAAGAGGAAGAGGATGCAGCTCTGGCATCTGTGGGAAAGCAGGAGAAGAGGAAGAGGAAGGACCTCTCCAAGGTCAAGTGCTTCCACTATGGGGAACTGGGTCATTATGCGAACCAGTGTCCGAGGAAGAAGAACAAGGGAGAGGCGTCTGACTCTAAGGCAGCGCCAGCAAAGGTGTAGAAGGAAGTCGAGGAGGATGACGATTGTGCCATGAGTGCTCACGTACCCCTGGAGAAGAGGTGGGGAGACATCGAGCTGTAGGCAGGAGGACTACAGGCGATGAGGGGCAGGATCCTTGAGGTACCGAACCTCTTGGATTAAACCTTGCTACGGGAGCCCCGAAGAGGAGTAGCAGGACTGGCGGATGTCGTTAGAGACAGATGCGGATGAAGTGGCAGAGAGTGCTACAGTGCAGTAGTCCACGGGCAACGTGAGGCTAGCAGGTTGCAACAGTGCGAGAGGCACGAAGAGTGTTGCACCAGTGCAGGATGGCACAAAGAGGTGTGCAACGGTGCGAGATGCAGGGAGTTGTTGCAGCAACACAGAGATCAGTAGAGGGAGAACTTGTTAGCGACAGAGGGAGCTTCAACATCGGGAGTTTTTCTAGCTTGACAGGGATGTCAGAAGTTGGGTGGATTAGTCACTTACTTCTCAGTAACTGAGTTGTAGTGCAGTAGCACGATACAACATGATGAAAGGGGGATGCAGTGCAGATGTAGTGTTGGGAGGATGGACCAGTAGCAGCACAGATGCAGAGGGAGCTGCTGTATGGATGCAGCAGTGGCAGAGCCATGGGCAACAATACAGGATGCAATAGTGCAGAGGATGTTGGGCTGGGAGGCCTAGCATCAGCACAGGTACCGGTGCCGTATATCAGAGTGATGATCAGTGTGGAGTATTACTAGAGCACAATCCTCGCTAAGAGGGAGTGTTGATTGGAGGTAGCATCAGATGTGCTCTAGCCATGAAAATTGGTGGAGAGGCTAAAGCACATGAGATCCCCAAGACCCATAAATGGTTTGGACAGATTGTACCCGGTTTGGGAGATATTAAAATAATTAATATTTTTAATGGAGTTCCTAAGTCTAAACTTAGGAAAAATAAAATATTAATGGGTATTAATATAAAACTGGGTTAGAAGGTTCCAAAAGACATGGATCAAACCAAATCTAATCGTAGCCGTTGATTAGAGATGTAATCTCGGCCGTTGAAGGACCAATAGGGAAAGTATAAGAGGAGGCTTGAGGATTAGTTGGAGAACACACTAGAGTGATCAGTGATTCGATTTGCTAGAGTAGGGTTGCTAAGCAAAGTCGAATCAGTGATCAATAGCAAGGGGTAGTGAGTATTGGACAGAGAGGAAAAGACAGTGCCAAGAGACTAGTGCAGAAGTAGAGAGCGAGAGCAGCAACCAGAGCAGGCCACGCAAAGCCTAGCAGAGATAACACATAGGCTAGAAGGACTGCGTCATCCATGCAAAGAGCAGTTGGAGTGATGTAGGGGGTCCTAGAGGCTGTGTAGTCCCTCAGAGGGCTGACGTAGAGGGGTTTGGGGTTGATGCAGAGGCCAGAAGGGTCAGCGTAGAGCTTCAGAGTCGCTGGAGAGGGTTTCGTGGGACAGGTTTTCTGAATACCCGTTTTCGAATGTAGAGGTATTGTTGCCAGTTATTTTTCTCTGTCGGGTGAGCCAGTTTGGCACCCAGTTGTACTAAAGGAAATATTGCATAATAATAAAACCTCAGAATAGCTGTATCGGTTTTCCTGCATTGAGTTTTTCCAGGGACATTTGTCCAAAAATATCGGTGTCACTTGTGTGTTTGTTTTCTTTCAGTTGATGATCTTTAGATGTTGAGACTGTATTGTGTTTATTTTGTTATTTATATGTTTTAAATAACTTGTTTGAATTTAACAAGAGAAGAGAGGTTTTGGCCCTAGCAGAGAACCAACATCTTGTGTTCTTGTTCTTATGTTTTGGTAGCAGTTTGATGAAGTACACACGCATGCATTAATAATAATAATAAGAAGATTAAGCTAACAAGAAAAGTAAAAAGACTCCACAAATTGTTATCAAGTAACGAAGAATCACACTACACTACTTTGCCCTAGATTTTTCAGCATCCAGTACATCCACCACGAAGAGATTATCTGTGACAGAGTAGTTCCCCATGGTCACTGTCAGAGCGGGAACATAACATGTACATTGCATGGTCCTGTCCCTTGGCACAAGGACTGAGAACCCCTCAAACTCCTCGGTCGTGATCCCTCTCCTTTGCACCATCTGTGCATCGATGAAGTTGTGGGTGGCCCCACTATCCACCAAACTGAGACACGCTGCCCCTACACTGTGCCTCTGATCCTCAATGTAAAAAACTTAGGTACCCCACATAAGGACGCAAGGACCCCTCCTGCTGGTGCGAAAGGGGCTCCCTCTGGTGGTGGTGGTCCCCTCTCCACGTGTGCCATGCTGTCATCTCCACCTGCCTCCAACTCTACATCGTCCTCCTAGTCACTGTCAGAGTAGACCTCAATGTAGTGGGCCTTTCCTGCTGTGCATCTATGGCCTGGTGCCCATGGTTCCTGACAAGTGAAGCATAACTTCTTCTTCCGTAGGTTTCTCTAGCTCTCCTCATCCAACTGTCCACACCCATGGTTGGGTCTCGGTGGTGGAGCCCTAGTGTCTCTCCCCCTTTGTTGGAACCCCTGTTTGGGTGGTACCGACGCTCTAGCCCTAGGTAGAGCATCATGCACTTCTCGCGCTCACCCAATTACGTCCTGCAAGGTGGTGGGCCTGTTGGACTTCACCAATCCCCTCAGTGGCTCTGCTAGCCCCTCTACGAACATGAAAACCCTCTTGGCCTCTGATAGATCAGGCACCATCACTGACAATCTCAGAAACTCAGAGATGTACGCCTCAACACTCTTCATCTACTTGAGCCTTTTCAACTCCCCAAAGTGCTTCTTCGGGTCTCTCCTCCCAAAACGCTCCAACACCCTCCTAGTGAAATCCTCATAGGCTCTAACTCCTGCATGCCCCATCGTGGTTAGCCCATGGAACCACCAGTCGTGGGCTTCTTCGTCTAAATGCAATGTGGCAATTTTAATTTCCTCCCCCTTTGTCATCTGATTGAGTTGGAAGTAGACATCTAACTTCTCAACCCATGCTTTCGCTGAGCTCTTGGATGAACCATCAAAATTCAAGAGGAACAATCTCTCCATGGTGCACTGCAAATTGATACCATGTGCGTAGCTTCATCTGCCTTGCCCCTTTCTCTTATTTTTACCCTTCAACTGGAAAAAGTCCCTGAAGGTAATAACCTCTCTAAAGTTGGGCCCATAGGACTGATACTCCACAAAATAGTTCCCCATGGGCATCTCCTCTTGCCCTTGCGACCCTCCAACATCGGATGCTAAAAATGTGGGGATAGTGGACCTGGGTGGTGTATTGGGAACGAGAGGTGCGTTAGGGCCATTAGCCTTGTGGTGTTGCGAAGTGTCGGAGCCTTCACCAAATTGGAATTCCCCTTGAATCCCTTTTCCCTTGTTGTTGTTGCAAGTTTGCTGCCTCTATTCCTCAATACCCTTAGACAAATCCCGAATGACCTTTAGAAGGTGTTGGGAAAACTCCTCCTCTTTACCCCTTTTGTCTCCTTCATTATCTCCCATGTTTGGCCTTTCAACCTCTGGTTCAACTATCACTGGACCTGGGGTAATTTGCAATTGCCTTTCCCTGCTCCTGTACCTTTGCCTCCAGTAAGTCATGTTCTGTTGTCTTCTGGTGTCATAGACAGATACTGCTCCCATAGCCTGAGCCAAGACTATGAGCTTTGGTACCACTGTAATATTCCTAAAGGAAGTTTACAATGATAAACAAAGCAAACACATCAAAAACACACACACAAATTTACACCACATTAAACACCCAAAAAATGTCATAAACTGTGCTGAGCTGAGTCATTTTATTAATGTAAATGCTGGGTACAAGATAAGATCGGAATGCATGCACCTGGGCTTGCCCAAGGCAAGCTAACAATGCCCAGGTGATGAAATCAGCTGCTCGGACACAAGGGTAGCTGTCTGCAACAAATCTCTACGCTGCCCCTTGGGAAGCTGCATTGCTGGCTGCAAACAATGGCTGCTAGGACCTCCTCCAGTGCGTAGAAAATTTCGAGAAATTAATCCCAGGCTCTCCTCCAATAACCCACAAAAACCCACAAAGGAATTGGCCAAATGTTGACCTGGGAGTTTTTGCCCAATTTTCCCTACCTCCTCCTCTAGCTGCTGGGTATTTCGACCCACCTGTAAATGTTGCTGCTAAATGCCCCCAAAATGGCTGAGATATTCAACAAATCTCCTCCCGGAACCCCTCCTAAATCTCAGCCCAATCCAATGTTATGAACATCTCAATAACAACCCGATTTTATCTTGAAATCACGATTTTTTGGCCTAGCCGATGTTTGCTGATTTTTAAAGAGATTTTTATTGTATCTTTATTTTGCTGATGTTTGCCGATTTTCACTGCCATTTTCCCGATTTTTATGATTTTTTGGTTTTTTAGACCCTTGCTGATTTTATCTCGATGCTAATGTTCGCAACAATTGGCCGCAACTTCCTCTTCTTCCTTGTGTCCCACGTGTGGCACGAAATAGCGTTGCGGAGGCCCTATGCAGTCTTTGCTGAATCCACTCCACAACCATGCTGCAATGCTCCCGAATTGATCTGAAAATGATGGAAACTCCTTCCTAGGGCTGGCACTCGAGGTTCACCGAAGAAAGGGTGAGATTCTCCCTTGAAAATATTTTTTGCTCAACAGCGCATGCAGACTTGACTTCCAATTCAAGCGTGCTAGTCAAGGTGAATGCTCAAATGATCAAAGATGCCCAAAATGAGTGCCTCCTAGTTTGTCATTGTGCCTCCTAATTGCCCATGTGGGGCCCAGCCATCGAACTTCTCATCTTTCCCTTCAAGGAATGCGTATTTCATAGAGGGGGCCGTATTTCCTCCTTGGAGTGGTCGCCACCATCCACTAACCATTGGATTTTCCCTTTTCTCCTAAGTTGCCCCTTGCCTTAGCTCCAAAAACTCAAGTGGGGTTCCACAACCCACTTTTCCTAAGTGTAAGTGCAAAATATGACAAAATTGGCAAAATTGATATTTCCCCTTAGCAATATTGCTAAGTGGGAATATCACAGAGAGTGGGATGACTAATACGGGAATTACTAATTGTTAAGTTATGGTATGTTCTATGCTTAGTGCAATTTACTTCAATTTCTTCTTATTAGCCCAATGTCAATTTCACTGTTTAGCAATCACATTAACATAAAGTAAAATGCTGATAGAACATAAATAAATCAACAAAAGACAAGCCAAGACAAGAGACACCAGATGTGGCGGCTAGCCAGGGACAAACCCCAATGTGGGGAAACCCTTTGATCAATTCTTCTATAATCTTCAATAATTCAGCAGAGAGAGAGAGATAGTACAATATCACAAGTCTGATATTTTATATCAGCAATAATAAATCAGCAACCAGCAAAGTCAAAGCTAGTCAAACAGCCCCGGATTGACCTCTAGTCAACCTTGAAGAACTCGGTCTTCAACAGCAAACTTCAGCAGCCCAAAACAGCCCTCAGTCAACAGTCAAAACAGCAGTCAATAATCAGTAGCCTGCGGTCAGCCCTAACCAGTCAATGCTAGTCAACAATTCGGTCAATGCAGCACCCAAACAGCATGCATAGGTCAACGCTTGGTCAACGCAGCCCAGAAAGTCAACGCTGCCCTAGAAACAGTCAACGCTGCCCTAAAACAGAAAATTCGTCCTTCCTCTTGCACGTGTGAGAGAAACTGCTCCTACGCTGGCCCAATGAGATGAAGAGAGAGAAGATGAGTGTTGAGATGATGTGAAATAATGCCACAAGGTATCTTCCTTTTATATGAATCGTTGAGGTTAAGCTGGGGGTGTGCCACACACTTTATCTTGCTGGCCGACCTTGACAAATTGTCAAGTATATACAAATAAATTCATATCTCCATAAATACATGTCGGAATTGGATGATTGTTAGATCAATCCTACACCTCTTGATGAGAGGAATCCAAGAAAAATATCAGCTGCCATAAATAAGATGACCCACATGGAGTTTGGCCCTAGTTGCCAATTTTAACACTAATTATGGTAACGTTGCTTTATGTTCAACGATCGTAAAAATTAAAACCGCTACAAATCATGAGCATTGAAAGAGGGTATGGATGTGCATACAAATATTCAATCTTTGAAGCACTCGATGAGCCCAACTTCTCTGTTCATCACCTCACTTGCCATTGTTCCAGCCACTAATCAGAATGGTACCATTAACACCTTTTTGCTTGATAGCAAGAAGCATCTATCCCAGAGAAACTAACTACTTCAGAGCTTGCTATAAGAAAATCCATTGACACATTTGGACAGTGGACTTACATATATTGTGAAGTAGCCAGGTGTAGGTGGACAGGACATTATGAAGCTCATTTATGGTTAAACAGTTCCAGAAGAGAAGGGAAGACATGCAAGGGCAGCAAGTGTATCTAGTTGATATTTAAAAGAGGAGAAAGCAATAGATGGCCCCCAAAATGACATTACAAAGTGCAAAGAGGACAAATACATAAAACTTAAAAGCTTAACACGTGAATCTCATGAAGAGATATCAAAGTGAATATTCAAAAGTGGTGGCGGAGGATGCTCCCACTGAGTGTCATGTTGGGAAGAATGCAAAATGATCAGAATCACTTGAAGTTGAAGCCTTGGTCTGTGTAAAAGACGGCACTCTTGGATGTTCTTCCTTTTGATGATGACGTCATTTTTATTAATGCACACCAGCTTGCATTTCCAGAAGAACCCTTATTGTGTAAATAGTCTCTGGCAATGATATTATAAATCTAATTTTCACATCATCTAATTTCCTTCTTAAACCGGGCAGAAAACAGGGATGCTTTCGATCTAAACCAGGAGGAAATGGTATGGGAGCCTGGAGGATAGTAAAGAGTAAATATATATGTTCAAATCAAAAGGGAGAGACATGGTCAAATATGACGTCTGTGTATGCCTATTCAAAGAAGGTCATGCTCTGTAAAAGAGATCATATTTTTGAAGAACAGAATAACATATCATATTTGGACAAGCTGGAATGATAACCTTTATTGTTCGGCTATCATACTGCTCCATTCCATATCAAGAATTTAGTTCGTTACAGAAGCCCATGATAGGATTCTGGAATACATCTGCTTCAAAGTTGCAAAATGGTTACATATAAGATCTTATTTGGCTATAAAGAAGATGATTATTGCAGTGAATTTTGAAAGTGCTGAATCATACAACAAATTCATAAATTTGGGGAAACAAAAATGAGTGGTTCTACTGATGGATGATCTTTGTCTAGATCTGTCCATAAATTATTATATATATAAAGATGAGATTGAGAAGAAAATTCTTCACAAAAATGCACGAAACTTCCCTTTCTATTGCACATATTTATTACATATCCAGCCAGTCCATCATGGTTTTGATCACGTTGTTTGACTAGTGTAAACATAGAAGTCGGCATTTGGGAGGTAGACTGACAAGGTCAGCATGATTGAAGTTTTCAAGTCTGTTGCATTTATCATATAAACTCTGTATATTCTAAAAACCATGAATTCTCAAATATATCCGTTTTTCACTTCCACTAAGAGTTATTTGTCATATTTCATATGTTTCAGATGTGTGAAGTAATTTATTATTTTGCTATGATAAGCCTGACATGCTGAATTCCCAATTCACTTCTCCTAGATTTAAGTTCTGGATGTGGATGAATGGAATACGTTTAAGGTTGTCATCTCAATGCATATAGTGACTTGGCACCTCTTTTCAGCTGAAGAGGTCCACAGCTTCTGCATAAATGCCTTACATTCTACATTCACATAGCAGCACTGCTTTTAGTGCACTATTTGATTTAAGACTCAAATGTTCCTTTGATAGGCTTGACTTTAAAGACGTTTGGTAGAGTTCTTGTTATTCTGAGAGATTAGTTTAATGCAGGGACTAAGCTTTCTTAGGTTAGGATTGAATTTACGAATGCTTGGTGATGATCATAACATGCTCAAGCAAATACCAATGGGCTACCTAATATCCAAGATTTTGTAGTATTAAGACTTATAGACAGTATAATAGTACTGACGTCTATGTTGGCCCCATACTTTCTTGTTCTCAATCTTACATGCAAAATGAACACCTTAAATGAATCTTTTCTGTCTGAGAGATGCAGATTCCTTATTGTTTGATTCCAAGATTTCATCGTTCTTATAGAAACTAAGGACTTCCTTGACATGTCTTTAACAATTTTCTTTATTTCAATTGATCATCACAGAAACCGTGAATTGATCTCATTATTTGAAAGATTTAAATTAAATTAAAAAGTGATCTTACAGTCATGTCTTTCCAGGTTAATTGATTCGTACAATGCTTCTATATATGCTGAAATCAGGACCAGGATTCCAGAAACAATTCCTTGGGATTTCAATGTTGAGAATACTGGTAGGATGCCAGTAAGTTTTGCAGTTAAGGTAAAGTATTTTTCAGGATTCCATTGAGCCAGATTAGACTATAAGCCTTGGAAATACTAAACTTATAGGTGTAGGCAACTTATGCAATTGATTAAAGAAATCCACCATCCGAGTCTTTCAAAAATTATATGAGAAGATATATAGGGATCTACGTCAACATAGGGTAGTTCATTTGAATTAGATTGGCTATATGGCGTTGGTTTAGAAAAGACTCAATATAAAAAAATATGAGATTTGATATCTCATTTAAGAGAAGAAAGAACATATGCTGTTTCAGTTTTTAATTATTTCTGATCAGTTGTTGTGTTGTTCCAGTCTACTGCGTTGAAAGAAGCAATAGAGGACCTTGAATGGCCAGGTTCCAGCATCCAGTTATCTTTAAATCCAGATCCTCCTGTTGTTACTTTTAGGGGTGAGGGTCATGGTGATTTGCAGGTATCTCATATGTTGTTTGAATTATTAGCATTACGAGCAATGCTTAAATTCATAATTTCATTATTGTTTCCAAATTCTTGTGCTAAGCATATTTGGTTGGATTTCTGTTTTACAGATTGACTTCTTTTATAATGCTGAATCTGATCTCTTCATTGCATTCCAGTGTGATCACTATGTTTCTTACAGGTAACTGCTTAATTTGATGAGATATTCCCCTAAACAGAATATTCTCAGTGACTTGAATCCTTGCTTTTTGATGCTATGACACCATTAGTGTTCATTCCTTTCAGCATCATTGTCAAGACTCAATATGCTTTCTTCATTGACAAGTTTCAACTCAGGAAACTAAGAACAGTTCTCGAGTTCCTATGTTTTCTTCAACAATTTTACATTTGCAGGTATAAATATAAGTTTCTCCATGCAACTACTGCAAATATTCCAAGTGGTGTTTTAAAAGATAGCAGAGGGAGCAAGTTAACAATTGGGACAGGTGGGCTGTTGAAGATTCAACATTTGGTTTCTGTGCGACCTGCACCTGGTCAGCAGCAGCCTGTAGATCCTAGTGGCAATAAGCAACCGCAGAATCGTATTTCTTACATTGAATTTTTTGTGAAACCAGAAGAAGACGATGAAGAAACAAATGATTCCTAGACTTCTATAAACAGGATCACCATGAATCAGAAACACTTCTAGCAGGCTGCAGAAGAAATTTCCTGTTTGGCTAAACAAATAGGTGTGTGCTTCCTTGCGAGCTACAAATTGGTTAGTATGTAAGCCTCAATGGAGATAATGTAGAGTCTAACAATGCAAAATACTTTTCTATGAAGAAAAGAGGTAGGTATGTGATCAGGAATTGTTTGCAAAAATACCATAGAGAGCGGATATGACATCAAATGAAGTAATTCAGCAACGCTAGAAGGATCGTGGGACATTTTAAATTTAAATTATGTCAGCTTCAGTGAACTATTGTAAGTATGAATAAAGCTGAGAAGAAGAAATGTTTGGTTTAGGGATATTTGTTCTATAATCAAAGGCAACGGAGGCATCGGTGCTGCATATGAACCAAATACCTGAGTGTGATTGTATGAGTTGGGACTTGATGTCTTTGAATGCTACTCATCTCACAATTAAAATTAAAACAACCCCCACCTCCCCCCTCTTGTGTGTCCTTAGTGCCAATCTTTCTCTTAGAAGCGGTTGGTGAGAACTGTGACATGAAATTTTACTTATTGCAAGTTTTTGATATATAGTGATTCTCAAAAAGTGATATGTGATTTAGTTTTTAGAATTTTAGTTTTTAATTTTTTTTAATAAATTCAATTTTTTTGTTTAAAAAATATATATATATTTTGTGCCCTCGTTTGTTTGTCATCAACAAATTTAGGGTAACTTACAATGGTCCCTCAAACCCATCATCTCCCCACCTCCGCTGCAGCTCAAAAACTTCATGCAACAGTAGACATGACCTTTAATCAAATTCAAGCTTTTTTTGCTATGGACAATTACTTATAAAACTTTTTGAACATGATTCAATCATAAAATATTTCAAGAAAACAAGACAACTCTCAATTTTTTTTGCTATGGACAATTACTCATAGAATGTTTGAACATGATTCAATCATAAAATATTTCAAGAAAACAAGACAACTCTCAAATGTGAAAAGATCAATAATAAATAATATGTAACCATCTAGTTAAATAGTTTGCAAACATTGTATGGTACATTTGCATTCTTGTTGTGAATAGGATCACTATTGTGTTAGTTGATGTAGTTGTTATACATTTATAAGCATATAAGACTTTGAGTGAAAAGAAGACAAGGAACTTTATACAAAGTCAATGGTAAATAAAGAGGTTTTGGTAGATAAAGAAAAAGGTTGGATCAAATTCTAGTAGTGGTAGAGATAGCAATAAAGATAGAGATGATCATGGTGATAGAAACAACGATAGAAGCAGCTCTTTTGAAAGTAACGTGGTTAACTCTAATTGTTTTCTCATGGGCATACACTAGGAAGCCTCGTAATGTTTGCTACCTTGAGTTTGTTGGGACAACCAAATACACCAATGGGAGAAAAACATTATAATTGCAAAAGTGAAGCCATTATAAAACATGAAGATGTAGCCTAAGTCAAAGTGCGAATGACATTGTTAGATAGCAATGCAAAGGCATGAAAAGTGGTCCGTATATCTTGATTTGAAATAAAATTTTCAATCCAAAAGAAAAATTGGATATGGAAACTTTGTTGTTGTTTTCAATTTAAAAAAATGCTTGTTTGACTAACGAAACAACAAACAATGTTATGGGAAAACAAGTACATAGAAATGATCATTATAGATTTGAAGGAATCACAGGAAGGCATTAATAATTTTGGTGAATGCCATTTCAATGAATTGATTGTAGGATGGGCACATGAATTAACTTTACCTTGGATTGTTAAACAAAGATAACATGGTGAGTGGTTTATCAAAGATAAAAAAAAAAAAGGAGTCCGTGGGGCATGCATAGCATATGAACAATGCCAAACTAAGTTTGAGCATGATAAGGCAAGGGTATTGCATGTATTCAAGGTAATCCATATTGATGTTTGTGGTATAGTGACAACACACTTTTAAGTAGGTGTAAAGTATTTTTGATATTTATCGATTATTTTTCAAGGAAAACAAGGGCACACTTCATGGAATTGAAATCATTCAGTGTTTGGAACTTTCAAAAATTTCAAAGCTTTAGTTGAAAAAGAGAATGGTAGGAAAATCAATGATCTTAGGATAAACACAATTACCTAAACATAGTAGGAGGTATTGTTTTGAATGAATTTCTTGATTTTTACAATATACATGGAATCATAAGACATGGCATTCCATATATTAGAGCTTGGATCTAATACACATTGATGACTATGTATATTTAGGAGTTGCAAAATGTCTTTTGTCATTTATTGGTTTTTCAAGAAAAAACATGTTAGAATATAAAGCTTATATATGTAATAAAGTCAATAAAAGTCACCTTAGTGACCTCTAGGTTTTTAGTTATAATTAGTGTTTAGTATTTTGAACAATATGGCCTCTCGAAATATGTGTATAAAAATCTCATTGTAGTTCTGTGAAGTATTCCTTAATATAATATTGTGTTATTTTGTGTATCTCTTTCTCAACTCTATCTAGGGTTTTGAGATTTAGTGATCTAGCTTAGTCTTATAGCATGGTATTGTAGTGGGAAGATTGATAATTTTTTATATAATGTTGTAAGATTAAAGTCGCTACCTAGCGAAGGAGACTGCCATAAGGGTATATAAGTGCATATTGTTGAATTTGTTGTATAGATTGATGCAAATGCATTTCAAATAATATCATAAAGGAATAATTATCAATCTATGTGAACCAACATCAATAAGGAAAGGATGACTAGTGAACAAGGAAAATTCTATAGTTGTGCAATTATGGAAGCTAGCCACTAAAAGAGAACATTTACAAAAGGCAATTACCAAAGAGAAAAAAAATGGAAGCTAGTTACCAAGGAAAAATAAATTAGATTAAAGCAGTGGCTACCAACCTATAACCATCGCTGCTAGTTGTCATACATCAATTTGTCACCCCTATATAATAAGTCACCACATATCAGTTCACTATATAGGTATTTATGGAGCTCTAATTTGTAGAGTTATACTCCAAAAGCTTTTGTTTGTTTCTAGAAAAACTTACACAAAAATTTCAAAATGCAAACTTCTTTAGAAAAAATCATTGATCAAAATTTCTATACTCGAAAGTGAAAACCTAGGTGTAGTTGATGAACAAAAACCTACGGGGAATAGTAAAAGGGACTAAGAAATTGCCTACAACTCCAAACAAATTATTGGAATCATAGAGTACATACAAGAAAATCAAATATATTATTGGTCTTCCTTCCTTAAGACTTTGAGTTGCATCATGTGATCTAGAAAAATCATCCAAAGAGGTTTGGTATAATTCGAATAAGCTATTTGGAGCAAAAGTAGCAACAAAAAGTTTTCTTTGAAGCTATAGTTAGTCATATTAAAAATATCTACCGAAGTCACTATGCCTAGCCACATAATAATCTTAGAACTCTCATCAAACAACTAGTTAAAGTTGAAGCTACAATAGAGGAAGATGATGCCAAATCCATTTTGTTAAACAATTTGCCGCTCAATATTGACTCTCAATCAAAGGTCTTCACACACTCTAAAAGACATGATTTTATATCTCTTAGCTAAAGAAATGAGAGCAATTGTTGGAGATTCAAAAAGAGATTCCTCACCAAAGACAACATTATATAATGGAAAAGAGTGACAAGTAAGAGTGGGATTGACTATTACTAATGTGTAAAATTGGGTCACATAATGATTAATTGCAAAAATGATCTTTTAAAAGGAAAGCAAAAAGAGTAAGTAAATGTAGGCATTTCTAGAGATCCATCAGATACTTATTGTGGTGATGAGCGTATTGAAGAATTGGCATTATTTGCATTTGAAGAAGTTTTCACTTAGAAGATACAAAATTTATATATATGTCAATGCCTTACGTTGCGAATTAATTTGGACATATGTCTATCAACCATGATTCTAGTCTTTATGGTGATCATTATGGAGGGGTTATTGTATTCTATGGAGGACTTGCTAAGCCCCAAGGTTATTTCAATCCACCTTACAATGGATAACAAAGCACTAGTACCTCATTCATAGCCCGTATATTCTTTTCCCAACTAGTATGCCCCTTTCCCTGAAGGTGCACCACAATGCCTTGATATTATCAACAACTTGCATTCCCTAAAATCCTTGCTTCCATTTCCAATGTTAATTTGGTCCAACCTTATTTGTATTAACAAAACCAAGCTTATAAATACCCTTCTTAACAACAACAAACCAAGGGAAAGAAGAATTGTTAATTTTGGAAACTAGGGCCAAACTTCACATTGAACAACTCATATGAGGCAACTCATATTTTTCTTGGATTCCTCTCTTCGAGAGGTGTAGGATTGATCTGAAGATCATCCCATTCTGACATGTACAAATGAAATTATGAATTTATTTTGATTATGGACAAAATTGTCAAGGTCACCCATCAAACTCATGTAGGCTCAGAAGCCCAACAGTCACATCTATTCATCCTCAATGTTTTCCTATAAATACATGATGCCTCTTCATTTATGCACACTTCACTCATTCACATCTTCTCTTTCCTTCATTGATTGGGTATGAAAATCTGAAGTTACTCTCCACATGTGTGAAAGAAAGGAAGGGTTTTCTGTTCCAACCATTGACCAAATTTGACCGAAAATTGCAAAAGCTGTTTTGACTTGCATTGACCAAGCATTGACCTGTTTTGGTGCAGTTTTGGGTGGAGGATTTCTGTTTTAGAAAGTTGCAGTTTTAGGCATAAAATCCAAGGGAGGTTTGACTCTTGTTTGACCAACATTGATTGTGATAGGGCTGGCCACTGAGTTGAATTTTGTTGATTGGGTTTGACTAGAATTTTTTGAATTGTTTTTGGTTGATTAGACTTGTTGTTGGAGGCCGAAGTTGACTGGGTTTGACCAAGCTGAATTGAGGAAGAATTATGCTCGGTTGACCAATGTTGACTTTCTGGTTAGGGCTTTCTGTTTCTGTTATTTGATCGATTAGATTTTCATTGTAATTAGACAAGTGAATATTATACATTGTACTCTCTCTCTCTGCTAAACTTTTGAAGAATTATAAGAAGAATTGATCAAGGGTTTCCTCACATTGGGGTTTGTCTTTGGTTGGTGCCATATCTTGTGCCCTCTTGTCTTGGCTAGTCTTCTACTATTATTGTTTATGTTCTATCTGCATTTTACTATCATGTTGATGTGATTGCTAAACTAGATATTGGTATTGGGCTAATAAAGAAATTGAAGTAAAATTGCTCTAAGCATAGAACATACCATTGTTATCCTAAAATTAACATGGTATTGGAGCTGAGGTGAAGACAAAGCCCAGGCAAGAGTGAGAAGAGCAATCACCAAGAGGAGCAATCACTAATCAAAGACAAGATTCAATGGCTTCCACGTCCTACTTCAAGTTTGATGATAAGCTTCATGATAAGTCTGATTATCATGCATGGAAGATGTCTCTTGATTTGACATTAGAAGAGCAAGATGTGATGGATTATGAGTAGGGAAAGATTTTAGAACCTCCTTCTAATGCACCGGCTACTGCTAAAACCAAATACAATAAGGGTGAATTCAAATCCAAGAAGATCATCAAGGATTCTATTCATAAGCATTTAGTTGCTTACATTTCCAATTTGAACACATTAAAGGATATATAGGACAGGTTGGTTGGCATGTTCAAATTTAGCTATGCAAATCAAATTCTTTTCCTCAAGAACAAACTGAAGGATATAAAGAAAGGAAGAGATGAAGATATTCAATCCTACTTCATGAGGATTACAAAGATATAAAATGATCTTCTTTCGATTGGAGAAGCTATCGCTGATAGGGAGCTTACCCTCATTGCCCTTGGAGGACTCCCTCGTGAATGGCACATGTTCAACACTACTATTCTTAACAACGACAAGATTCTATGTTTTGAAGAATTACTGACTAGATGCTCTCAAGAAGAAACAAGGATGATGGAACTAGATATGCCTTCAAATAGGAATGATTCTATTGCATTCTCCGCTCGTGCTAAAAAGAAGAACAATGCAGGTTCAAAGAAGCATTGTCAAGGAAGGCGGGTTTCAAAAATGGAAGGAAGGGAAGATGCTTCATTTGCAATAGTTTGGTCACTATGCTAGGGAATGTCCTAATAGAAGGGATACACCTCATGATGATGACAACCACAACAACAACAATTTCAGGGGCAAAAAAATTCAAAGGAATGACAGATTCAAAAACCAAGGAAAAAGGAATGCTCCCACTTCTCATCAAGGAAATGGTTGCCCTCCCAAGAGATCAAGAAACACTAGGTATGATGAATCTAATGTTGTTGATAACAAGAAAAAATAATTCTATCTTATATCTGCCCTTTCTACTGCATCTCCTCCGGACACTTTGGGAAATTGGTTGATTGATAGTGGTGCCTCAAGGCACTTCACTGGGTATAAGGAAGCTCTTTCAAATCTGATTGAAAGGGATACAAATTTAGAAATTATCCTTGGAGACAATGCCACCTATCCCGTGAAGGGAGTTGGGAATGTTACTCTTCAATTGAATCAAGGTAATACCATTCATCTATAAGAAGTACTATATATACCTGATCTAAAGAAGAACCTGGTATCTATTTCAGCGATGGAGGACAAAGGATTCAAGGTGGCATTCATCGATGGAAAGGTATGTGTGTGGAATAAAAATTTCAAAGATGCATTTACACTTGGCTTCAGGGTTGATAGCCTATATCAAGTTGGAGGAAGCCCATTGGGAGCTATGTCTTGCGACACATCACTTCAATCCGAATTATGGCATTAGAGGTTTTCTCATCTACATTATAAGGCTCTACCCGATGCGAGGAAGATGGTGACAGGTATGCCCGAATTTAAAGTAGAACATGAAGGTGTTTGTCAAGGGTGTGCCGAAGGAAAGCATACATGGGAATCATTCCCCTCAAGTGATAGCAAGACTACTGACATATTGCAATTGATTCATTCTGATCTATCTGGTGCAATGCCCGTGAACTCATTAGGAGGATACTTATATTATGCAACCTTTATAGATGATTTCTCTCGCAAGACTTGGATATATTTCTTGAAGAAGAAGGACGAAGTATTCTCATGGTTCCGTTCTTTCAAAGCTTTGGTCGAAAATCAAATCGGGAAGAAGATTAAAATATTGAGGACCGATAATGGAACCAAATATAAATCAAACGAGTTCAAAGATTATTGTAGATAAGTTGGCATTAAGAGGGAGACTACTACTACATATACTCCTGAGAAAAATGGTGTTGCTGAAAGGAAGAATCATTCTATCGTAGAAGCCACTCGTGCCATGCTTCATGATCAAAGCCTTCCAAAGTTATTATGGGCCGAAGCTGCAAACACCGCTGTGTATGTTCAAAATAGATTCTCTCATCAAGCATTGGACTCCAAGACTCGAAGAATTTTTCACTGGTAAGAAGCTTGATGTTTCTCCCTTTAGAATTTTTGGTAGCCCCATATATTTTCATGTGTCGAAAGAAAAGAGAAGCAAATTGAATGCTTTTGGGAAGAAAGGAACATTTGTGGGCTACAGTGAAACTTCTAAGGTATATAGGATCTATGTGTCTAGTCGAAGAGAAGTGGAGATAAGTCATGATGCCACTTTCGATGAGGATGCTTCCCTTGGGAAGATTAGTAACCTTCCTCTTCCAAGGAATGACAAAGAAGCAGATTCCAGAAATCAAGGAGAACCACAGGATGAGCAGATGCTCAATACTGAAGAACCAATGGATCCCATTGATCCACCCCGTCATGAGACCTCCTCCTGGAAAAGGAGACCCTCATGGATTAGGGAGACTCTCGAAGATGCCGAGAGACATGTTGCACCTAGGGGGATATTTCGTGAAAGTAAGAAGCCGAATAGGTACCAAGGGTACTTAACTGCTATGAGCACCATTGTTCAATCTGAGCCTTGCACATTCGAAGAAGCTGCTAAACACCAAGTTTGGAAGGATGAAATGAATGAAGAGCATGAGTCAATTATGAAGAACGATGTCTAGGATGTGGTTCCTAGACCCAAGGACAAATCTATTGTCACCTCGAAATGGCTCTACAAGATCAAGCATGGAGCTGATGGAAGTACTGAAAAGTTCAAGGCCAGATTCGTTGCTTGAGTCTTCTCTCAAATGAAGGTGTAGATTATGATGAGATATTTGCACCAGTTTCCTGCTACACCACCATCCGTTCGATTATAGCCCTTCCTGCCTCGCAAGGATGGAATCTTCACTAGATGGATATCAAGACTGCCTCCTTGCATGGTTCACTTAATGAGGAAGTCTATGTATAACAACTTGAGGGGTTCAAAGTTCAATATCATCAAACACATGTATGCAGGTCGAAGAAAGCCCTCTATGGGTTGGAGAAAGCACCCCATGCTTGGTATGAGAGGATCAATAGCTATCTAATGAAGCTGGGATTTATAAGAAGTGAAGTTGATCCGAACCTTTACTTTAAGGTTGAGAATGATAGACCTCTCATCTTGGTACTCTATGTGTACGATATCTTTTTGACAGGTGCAGAAGCTCTTATTCATCAATGTAAGAGGGAGCTGTCTTTTAAATTCGAGATGAAGGACCTAGGATTGATGCATTACTTCCTAGGGTTGGAGGTCTGGAAAAAGCCAGGCGAGATTTTCCTTTATCAAGGAAAATATATTGTGAATATACTTGAAATATTTGTGATGGTGGAGTACAAGTCCGTGACTACTTCAATGGAACTTAACTTCAAGAAGTTATGCGAAAATGCTGCTGGGCTCGATTTGGGAAATCCTTCTGAGTATCATCATCTCGTGGGGGCCCTGATGTTCTTGGTGAACTCTCGTCTGGACATATGTTTTGTAGTGAATACATTGAGCCAGTTCATGGTCGAGCCTCATCGCATACATTGGATTGCTGCCAAGAATCTCTTGAGATATCTTTGAGGGACAATCACTTATGGACTGAGATACACTGTCGGGAATGTGAGTCTCCATGGTTACTCTGATGTAGACTAGGCTGGCAGTGTGGCGGATCGTAAAAGAACAACAGGATGTTGCTTCTCTCTAGGTTCTTCCTCGATATCATTGATGAGCAGGAAGCAGAAGTCAGTTGCCTTGAGCACCGCTAAGGTTGAATACATTGCTGCTAGTTTGGCCTCCTGTGAAGCTATTTGGTTGAGGAAGCTCTTTAGTGAGTTGTTTGGACATGTGTTAGATACCACCGTGATCTTCTGTGACAACTAGAGTGGGATTCGTCCCGTGTTTCATGACCACTCCAAGCATATTGATATCAGGTACCACTTTATCCGGGATATGGTACAACGGGGAGAAATAAGGCTCCAACACATTGGGACTGATGATCAGGTCGCCGATATTCTTACGAAGCCCCTGGGGAAGGTCAAATTATTAACCTTTCGTGAATGACTTGGAGTCGTGGAGAGACCCTCTTATGAGGGTCCCGTATGAGATGGATGTTGAGCTCTGGGAGCTCCGGGGGGCTTGGGGTACTTCTTGGAGCGATGAGCGACCATAGGGTGAGTGGTTCACCTTCCCCTGTGATACCCCATGGTGGCATATGCATAGGATGAGTGGTTCACCTTCTCCTATGGCATATGAGCAAGATGAGTGGTTCACCTTCTCCTACTGGCACATCCTATCCATGCAGTCCGAGACTCATGGGAAGTACCTCTTATCTGGCCAATGAGTAGGGAAATGAGGATAGGGACCATTATACTACCGATGGGTGCATCTTGTACTACCGTACTCCCTATGCTAGGATGTTGATATTGATTTGGGGTCAATGGAAACTAACTTCGGGTCGGTTAAGAGTGGTATGGCACACTCTCTTTTATTGGAGATTGACTTCGGCTTAGTGGAGAATGGTATGATACATTCTCGATCATTTCTTCTTTCTTTATAATTCAACAGATCATATCAGAGTAGAGCAGTGATGGTACAAATTGTCAGACAGTTTGACAGGTGAAGTTCTCCTTAGTTGAGAGTGAGTGTTAATTTTGGCAACTAGGGCCAAACTTCACATTGGACAGCTCATATGAGGTAGCTCATGTTTTTCTTGGATTTCTCTCTCCGAGAGGTGTAGGATTGATCTAAATATCATCCCATTTTGACATGTACAAATGAAATTACGAATTTATTTTGATTATGGACAAATTGTCAAGGTCGACCAATAAACTCATGTAGGCTCAGAAGCCCAATAGTCACGTCTATTCATCCTCAACGCTTGCCTATAAATACATGATGCCTCCTCCTCATTTGGACACACTTCACTCACTCACATCTTCTCTCTCCTTCATTGATTGGGTACGAAAATCAAAAGCTGCTCTCCACACGTGTGAAGGAAAGGAAGGGTTTTTTGTTCTAGCCATTGACCAGATTTGACCAAAAATTGTAGAAGCTATTTTGATTTGCGTTGACTTGTTTTGGCACAGTTTTGGGTGGAGGATTTCTGTTTTAGCAGGCTGAAATTCTGGGCATGAAATCCAAGGAAAATTTTACTCCTGTTTGACCAGTGTTGACTGTGCTAGGGTTGGCCGCAGAATTGACTTTTGTTGACCAGGTTTGACTAGACCTTTTCGAACTGTTTTTGGGTTGATTATACTTTTTGTTGGAGGCTGAAGATGACTGGGTTTGACCAAGCTGAATTGAGGAAGAATTTTTCCCTGTTGACTATCGTTGACTTTATGGTTAGGGATTTCTGTTTCTGTTGTTTGACTGATCAAATTTTCACTATAATTGGACAAGTGAATGTTATACATTGTACTCTCTCTCTGTGCTGAACTTTTGAAGAATTATAAGAAGAATTGATCAAGGGTTTCCACACATTAGGGTTTGTCCCTGGCTAGTGCCATATCTTGTGTCTTCTTGTCTTGGCTAGTCTTCTACAGTTATTTTTTATGTTATATCTGCATTTTACTATCATGTTGATGTAATTGCTAAACTGGATATATTGTGCTAATAAAGAAATTGAAGTAAAATTGCTCTAAGCATAGAACATACCATTGTTATCCTAAAATTAACAAGAAGGGTAACACAAATTTGGTAAGAATGTTCCATTGAGACAAACTAGATTTAGGAATGAGGCAATCAACCTATTCAATCAAACAATGCTAAGTGAAACAACAATCAACCCCAAAAAGGAAAGAACACTTGTCTAGAGATGAACTTCCTCTATGCCATTTGTGGGATCTATGAAAATTTTATGCATCATTATCTTGAAATGCTTGAGTTCTAATGGATGGAAACTATGAGGGCTCTTTCAAACCTCTTCCCATGATTACAAGCAATTCCTCCACAACAACCCAAAGTTGTATTGAATCCCTTCCCCAAAATAACTTAGTGGGTAATGATTAAAAGGCTTTGACGAACTCATCCTCTAATCCATATCCCAATGTTTATCCTATCAAACATGCCATTTGCATTCTTGCATAGAATGAAACTCACCTACATACATGCTCTCACACACATGGAATGCCCAACCCTAAATCCAATGAAACAATAGAAATACGACCATCATCCATTGGCCCCTTACATATACCTCAACCTACTATTGATCCTCATCCTCATGTTCTTAAAGCATCTTTGAAGTGGGCCACATACAACTTGCATGCAAGAGCCACCCACAGTTACAATCTTATGGATAATCTGGGCACATCTCCCACTATTATATCAACATTAGAAATCCTTCAAACTTTCCCTTCTAAAAGAATTATTTTTTTGTTTGCCAAGGGAGCCATTGGCCCTTCAAATTCTAGGTTATTGGCTTTTGATTTGGATACAATAGAACTTCAACTTCCCTCACCATTAGCTTTTTAAATCCCAGTCATCGTTCAAAACCTTCTCATTCATCAATGCATTGTAGCTGGAGGCAAATTAACATGTCATGTCCTCATGTATTTCGAAGAACATTATATTCATGAAGTTAATATCATTTGTTGGCCTTTACCCAATGTACTCAGAAGCAATTATAGTTTGGTTTATTTCCCCACTTTGAAATTACCCTAATGAACCATTGTTTTACCATTTTCATATTTTAAAAGCCTCATTTGCAATGAACCACACTTATTCATTCTTTACAAGGATACACACCTATGGAATATTATTAGTCATTACCCTTAGGTTAGCATGTTCCCTACTTATGTTTTTTTAAACCATTTATTCATATATGGTGATCATTTCATCACTATAAAGTAAAGAGCAAAAGCATTCTTTTGTTTTTGTTTTTAACCAAAAACACCAAAACAAAAGAAAGGAAAATATAAATTCCAAAAGCTTAAAAAAATTGTTCCAAAAACCAAAATAAGAAAGAGAATCAATTTTCGTATTATTTGATCCACCATCTCTTTCAAGTCGCATAATTGTCGAAGTTGTTGAGTTTTCAATTGCAATATATACAAGCACAATATTTCTGAAATATTGATAATTACTTCTAATGATATAGATGTTCTTTTAGCAATTCTAGATTATCATTAAGAAATTACACATCAGAAATTCAACCATAAAACCAAAAGGATAGTAGAGATCACAATGCACAAAGAGAACACAAGATTTACCCTAGGAAAATCAACTTAGGGGAAAAACCCAAGAACCTTTTTCTTAAAGAAATTATTAAGTTCAACAAGAGATACATCTAATGTTGCTAGTCAATTATGAGGTCAAATTGACCAACAAAGCATATGGTCAAACCTGTTCTGCAACCCTCATGTCAAGTGTTCAAACTGCCCTGGAACTCGACCCTACAACTTTGACCTTGCAACTTCGGCCTTGCTACTTTGGCCTTGCAACTTCATCCCTACAACTCGACCCCGCAACTTGTCTAAAACTCACACGTGCAAGATCTAGAGAGAGATAGATACTCATTCTTCTTTTTCACCCTTCTTGTCCATCGCTTGGATGCCCATAAAATTCTTTCTTGCATGAGGTCTAATGCCTTTATATAGTGTTCTACCTTCACGAATGGGTGTGTCTCTTCACTTGGCCCGACTTGACTATCTTGGAGCCAAAAATTCAAAATTCAAATTTTGAAAATTTTCTCTTTTCAATCCTACATGAAGAACGTGTATTACAATAATTATTTAAAGGGATAAATAATCAAAATGACAAGAAGAACATGTGTTACAAATTCTTTACACATTACAAGGTCTAAAATATAAATTATGATGACTGACCATACCTACAAAAATCAACAAAATTCATATTATGTCACCTAGCTCATATTCTTGTAGGATTCATTGGGTCTTGATCCCTATCCTTCCCCATTTAATTTTACCTTGTCATCTTATCCTGTACATTAAGGCTTGTCCCATATGTTAAGTTTTGTCACTTATTCACTAAGTCACACTCATCCTCATTGTTGAGAAATCCAAGGAGGTGGCAGTTAAAAACCCCACTCTAGGGGAAAACCCAGTCAAAATTCTTCCTTTAGTAGATTCAAGATGAGACGACCAAGACCCTTACAAACTAGAGACTCCCTCCATCAAGTCAGCCTTGTGAGTAGCATTGCATTCTTCAATGTGTTCTTCCTTGCAATAATAAAGCTTTGACACGATCTAGTAGTATGTTTGATAGCTTGGTCACATAACACAATTATATCTCAGTTCAACATTGTAACATATATACTTCGGTCCAACAATGACAATGTACTCCTGTTCTTGGTCTCCATCACTAAGGTGGAACCAATCTTTATCACTATAATGCCATTGATCTCCTGACTGTAATGACATCGAACTTCTATGACATCACTGAACTGTAATAACATCTTAACTGCTATACTGCACTGATACCTAGCTGTATTCACTGTAATATCACCGAGCTTTGTCCACTATGAAGGCACGAAATTTATCTCACTGTGATTTCCAAAACCATCTCTTTGTGATTATAGAAATTATCTCTAAAATGCGAACTTTTGTTCTATGTTATAGTACCGAAACTTTTTGTCTGAAAATATGAACTTCTAAGGTTGTATAATGCGAAAATATTAGGTTTGTATATATAGTAGTTCGTTCATAAACGAGCTGACATGATAATTATGAAGAGGTGTGTCTTTGTGTAGGTCGACATGAATTATTTTTAGGGAAGCCGACTTGATGGAGAAGAGGCTAACTTGATGGAGGAGTTTTTGACCAAACACCATATTGACTTTGACCCAAATAAATAATCCTAAAGCCTACAATGGAGGCTTGACCTAAGACAATTGACCCAAGCATGAAACTCATGTTTTAATAAGTTAATTAAATTAATAATAAAAAATTCTTTTGACAAATATTACATTTTGACTTCAAGTACAATTATGAAGACCGAACCTAGTTACATTCTTCAACACTCCCTCTTAACTAGGGAGGTATTCATATTTACAAATAACGAAAGAGGCACATGGAATATCTCGAAACACATCATCTACGAAGAAGTTTAGGCACCACAATGCCATGGACTAGATTCCTGACGAGGGAAATCTATCCATTGATCTCTCAACAATTTAGGCACCATAATGCCACGGACTAGATCCTGACCAAGGAAATCTATTCGGGTGGGAATAAGATGGACTCAAGATTTCAACCTTTCTGGGTACCATCAGGCTTACTTTCTAACCATCAACCCAAGGATCTAGGTGTGTATCCATGTTCAAATCTCTATGGCCCACGCCACCCTCCCTACTTTGGGACCTAGACATCAACACAAAGTGTCGGCGAGATGTCCTCCCAAGCAATGCTTCACTCACAAATCCTATCCTTGATCCAACAGATCAAGGACAACAAATATCTCCCGATCAAACTGATCGGTAACCAACATGTTATAAAAAACTTCAAGAGATTTAAACACAACCCCAATCAATAATATACTTTCACATATTCATAAATAAACACAAACCTTCGGGGTTTTCCTAATGTTGCTTCTCAACATGGTAGGCCTATCAACCGAATCTTTCATTTTCAACTTCACATAAAACAATATCCTTCAAACTTCATTCTCCAATTAAAACTATGCTCTCCCTCTCAACCAGGGAGATTTTCTTTATCCAGGTTCCCTCTTAAACTCAGGGAGATCTCTTCTATCTAGGCTCCCTATTAACCTAGGGAGATTAGCTTCTTCTTTTCGTCATCAAAGTATATTTCGTGGCTTCCATCCTTCTTATCAGATTTATGATTACCATTCTCATCATAATTTTTATTTCGATCATCTTCACCATCTTGAAGATTGTGTACCTGCACAACTTAGATAGCAAGTACAACCAAAACTATAGAAACATGAAGTTAGCCATATCAAAAAATCTTATAATAACGAAACCATTTTACAAACATAATCAACAAGAGACTATACTTTAATACTTCAACTCCTTGCTCAGGTTTTGTTACAAACACTAAATCACATTCATAGCTCATCAAGATATCAAACACATTATATCTAGGGTTTCAATGTTCTTTTAATGACATGACACGATCTTTCATATAACAGAACCTAGAATCAAATCAAATTAATGTATCTAAAAATTTTCAAATTTCATATGTTAGACATCCTACTAGGATTTCAAGTAAACCCTAGATTTTATACATGAGATCCTACAATAAAAACCAATCACAACTAATCAATATCATGAATAGCATCTACTAGAATTTGATGTAAACAACATTATCCTAGAACATCAAACTTAGACTAGGGCTTATTTCCAAACCTTAGGATTCATGATCATTAATAACTAGATCAACATTCATATCTAGGAATTCATTATCATGCATAAGCACATCATATGTCAGACAACATTAATATATTGGACATATATCGACCTAGACCAAGCTAAGGTTTCAATCAATGGACACATATATAGCTAGGGTTTTATTCCTAGGATGTTACTTTAAATACGTAACAAAGGTTTTTCTTATAGACCTAACAAAACCCTATGGATCTAGGGTTTCAATTCATAACATAGAAAACCCTACTTTACCAAAACTTGAAAGGTTCGGGATTTCATACAACATCATTTCAACCCTAAAATGTTAGGGTTTTCATGGTCATACCAAAACCTCAAACATGACATCATCAACAAAAAACTTCAAATATCATTTCCCAATAACCCTAAGCAGTTTTAGGGTTTCAGAGATTAACATTAGCATATCCTTAGGTTAGGGTCTTTCCAAAGAACCTGTCTAGGGTTCTATAATATTAATTAAGAATATGAGGAGGGTATATTTATTGAGTGATGAATCACCCAAAACAAGAATCATTATGATATAACGCAACTAGACATAACAATGTTAGTAATGTAATGCAAACTTAAAAAATAGGATGATCATGCCTTTAAGAGAATCATACCTAGATATTGACAAACCTTGGAAGGATTCCTTGAAGTGTCTTCTCTGTATTAAACCATAATTTTTATACATGTAGTACATAGTTGCAAGCACAACATGTGATACCAAGAACATGATTTAATTTCATAAGTTATATCTTCTACATAATCATGGAGGATGGAATCCTATGATAATTTTTCATTCTTTCGATGAATAGTAGGACCTTTTACTTGAGACCCTAGACTACTTGTAAATCCTAGAGGAAGAGGATTAAGGTTATAATATGTTATCTAGAGAATACACTCTTTATCTTAGACTAGCTATAAACAAGAATTATTGAAAATCTAAAAGCTTATGTACATACTTGCCTTGTGATTACATACATTTGATTTGACACCTCATTAGAGTTGCATGTGCATTTTGACAATACTTACTTGATTTTACTTAAGTTGGTCCCTTGTGCTTGTATTCATATCCTTGATATATCTCCATAGGCAGTTGTGCCAAGTTCTATTTCTTCAACAAGTGGAAGAAAAAATATTTTTCACTGCTTTGACCTTATCATTGTAACACCACTGAGACCTTATTAAGAGCACTGAACTAATGTTATTGTGATACTATCGAGCTGAAGTAATTGTGATGGCTCTAAACTGAGGTCACTATAGTGGCACTGACTGAAATGGTACCCAAATTGTGATACTGAAGTAGCACCAAGTCACCTTGTAATATCATCGAAATTGTGGTTAATGTGGAGGTACTGAAAAATATATAGTAGCACCAAATTATGGTTAGCATCTGAGCTTATCCTTGTATTACCATTGAAACTTCGAAATGCCTTGTTCGAACTTCTGTGTAGGTGATGCAAAGTCCTCACCCTTGTAATAGTATCGAGTCACCGTGAGAGTATTACTGTAATAACATCACTGTTACGCATCAAGACCTTCTCACTATGTTGACAACAAAACCTTCTCACGATGGTGAAATCGAACCCTTATCATTGTAGTGGTACTGAACTCTTATCACTGTAGTTACATGTGATTACACCAAAGTAGTATTGTGGTAGCACCAAAATTGTAGCAACACTGAACATGATCCGAAATTGACTTTCTGTGATTGCATTGAGAGCACATTTGTGATATTTGAACTTACTTCAGAAATGATCTGAGCCTTTTCCTGTAATGACACTAAAACATCATCTCCGAGATCTTGCACTGAACTTTCAATGTTATCGAACTTCTTTACTGTGATATATTTGAACCCATCATTAGGACATTCGAACCTTCTCCTTCTAGATGTATTTAATATGCACACCGTAATATTAGTTTCATTAGCCTAGAACTGCCCTTCTTTAAACTGCCTTTGACCTTGACCATAGCTCTGATACCATGTTGATAAATCCAAGGAGATGACAATTAAATGATTTCTCCTATTATGACATTGTCTTGTGATGTTTTCATTATTATTCTTTTTTATTTAGAATTATCTTTTCTTATCATCAAGACTAATGCCATGCAAAAATTAGAAGAGAACACAAGATGTAGGCACGCTACCAGGGAAAAACCCCACTTTAGGGGAAAATCAATCAAAATTATTCATTTATTAGAGTCAAGATGAGACGACCAAGACCCTTACAAACTAGAGACTCCCTCCATCAAGTCAGCCTTGTGAGTAGAATTGCATTCTTTGCAATAATAAATCTTTGGCATGGTCTAGTAGTATGTTTGATAGCTTGGTCACATAACATAATTATATCTCAGTTCAACACTGTAACATATATATTTCGGTCCAACAATGATTATGTACTCTTGTTCTTGGTCTCCATCACTGAGGTGGTGCCAATATTTATCATTGTAATGAAATCGAGCACCTGACTGTAATGACACCAAACTTCTATGACATCACCAAACTATAATAACATCTTAACTTCTATATTGCATTGAGACCAAACTTTATTCACTATAATATCACCAAGATTTGTGCACTGTAAAGGCATTGAAGTTATCTCATTGTGATTACCGAAACCATCTTTCTGTGATTACCAAAATTATCTCTGAAATGCGAGCTTATGTTCTGTGTTATAGTACCAAAGCTTTTTTTCTTCTGAAAATCTAAACTTTTCAAGTGGTATAATGCGAAAATATTAGGCTTGTATATATGGTAGTTCGTTCATAAATGATCCGACATGATCATTATGAAGAGGTGTGTCTTTGTGTAGGCCAACATGAATTCTTTTGAGGGAAGCTGACTTGATGCAGAAGATGCTGACTTGATGGAGGAGTTTTTGACCAAACAACAAATTGATTTTAACCCTAATAAATAATTCTAAAGTCTAAAATGGAGGCTTGACCTAAGACAATTGAACCAAACATGAAACTCATGCTTTAATAAGTCAATTAAATTAATAGCAAAAATTTCTTTTGACAAATATTACATTTTGACTTCAAGTACAATTATGAAAACCGAACCTAGTTACATTCTTCAACACTCACAATATTATGTAGCATCTTTGTTCCCTAAGATACTTTAAGTAGAACTCACCTCGCATTATTCTAGTCAACAATTTATGGTTACTACCATTGCTAGCCTTCATATTATGTTCCATTCAAAGGAAGTCCTATCTCAAAACACTCATCTTGTACTTTTTTCATTCAATCTAGTGGCAGTTCATATATCTATCAATGTTCTTCATACCTTGTGTTGGTTAAGAGGGAATCATTTTTTCCCTTCCTCTAATGAATATGCTCTTATCTACATTAGAACTTTTTCCCGTAAGAGATCAAATTAGTGGACCTAAGTACATTTAATATTGTTCACATCATTCACCATATTTCTTATATGCACCAAGGATTTTTGTCATTGGTTCTTGATTGTAGAGTTCCTTCCAATGTTCAACTAGAACATATTAGTCACAATGTATTGTTTCATACTTAATTCTATGGTGCCTTACCATCACCAATAGTTCATCTTGCATCAAGTGAATCTTTCATTATTTAGCTTTGACAAGATGGTTTCTGCCTACTTAGCCATAGTTCATTATCCCATGGTGGAGAAATCATTTGTTGTGATGACAACATTGTACATTTAGATGAAAACCAATTTAAATGTACAACTCTATTTTCAACAATGAATAATCGTTATGGGATTTTGGTAGTGAGATATTAACATGCTTTGAGCCATTTCAATGGTCTCTCTTTGCAATAGTGATTAAAATTGGATCATTGTATTGTTTTTCATCTATCTCTATGCTTTTAGATTGAAAAAATGGAGGGATTGACTTGCCAGGTCATTTTTATTAACATGTCCCAATTTGGAGAGTTATGGTTTGAAACATTTTAGAGCCATTTTGAGGCATTAAATGACATTTTTTGTGGTCAAAATTCTCTGAATCAAATGTTGAACCTTATAAATCTATTCTACACTTAGAAACCTTTCCAATTGTGCAATAATTGTGTAAATTGGAGTTCACATGCAAAATTTATGCCCACTGGAAATTGACCTACCATGTTTGACCACTATGGTATGGACGGATGCGACATCAACCCCTGTTACTCATGCATGTAGGGATAACCATGTGGGTATTGTTACCCACCATTTTGTGAGTGATATCCCTAAGAAAAACAAAATCTCCAATATGGTCCTCAGTCGAAAGCCAATAGTCCCTTGCATCCATCAACTACCTCGTTTTGCCATTTCTTCGCCACATGAGCCAGTCATGTGGGCCCTCACCCATCGGTCATGGTTTTATGTTTGAAGGTGGGCCTCTTGAACCTAAATGTATGCCTTGTCATTTGGTAATTGAGTATTTTAGCTTGCTTATCATGGACACTTCTGGGCATGGATTAATGGGGGGATTTAGTAGAAAGAATGGGCTAGGTCTCTACTCTCATCCTCTAGACGCCTTTTGGATATTAAATTTTGATTATAGTCCTGTGGGATCTCTTGTACTGACCATTTGGCTTTAGGGATGGTATTTCATGGGAAACCCTGATTTTGGTTGCATGGTCCCGCTCCCTTATCAACATATATTTCCCCCTTTCCACTCATTATAACCCCATTCATAATTTCTCTTGCCTGGGTCCACATTCCTCCACTGGGTCCACATAGGGCTATCTCTCTGATTCCCCTGCCCACACCTTGGGTCAGGTCCAGAATGATGCCTTGGAGGTTGATGCAGCTAAAAAGAAAAGTAAAAGCACAATTATCCACATTCAATGAGAAAACGTACCACAAAATGCAAAAGATAGTTGGGACAAACATATTTAGCACGTGGGAAAAATCCAATACATGAGCTCTACCCCACCATCATGGCCATCACCCTGGTTCCCACAGGCTCTATGAGCCCCCTTCATGATTAGGAACCCATGATTGTCCCAACCCCTGGTGGGCGATGAACTTCCCTACCTTAAAAGGGGGTATCCACTGCTATATCTCACACATCATGCTCTTACCCCTTGAGCCCCGAGTAGTTAATTGAAGAAAAATCATAAAAAGACAACATGTATATAAAGAAGGGCGGAAAAATCAAGGCCGGGGCACCCATGTACCACGATTTCTCTCTCCTATACATTATATACCCAAGTGTAGGCTTCCCTTTTATTAGCTACCGTTGTACCCCAACATGTGGCCCAAGGTTGCCCCTTCTCATTCCCTATTCCATTCACCTCTTTATCACATGGCACCACCTTTTAAAGGATGTACGTTGGACATATTATCCCCTTTAAAAGTATAAACCACCTAATGGGATACTTGGGTAACCCCATTTGGAGTTTGGAGACATTAGCACATGCCAAAGCCCATTATGGAACGACAGATGATTATGAAGTCCCCGCCTGTGGTCCATGGTTTGTAAGCTCTTCTACTTAATTTATTTGATGTCTTGTTGTACTTGAAGGCTAGGGGATGCATTGGATCTATTGTAGCAGCTGCAACAACCTCCAAAATTTTGGCCTGCATCCAATTTCAGAGCCTTCCTTGGATTTTTCCTTGATGTTTGCAAGCACTCGTGTTCATCCCGTGAGCCCGTGTTGAGTTGTTGCACCCTCCTCGCTTGACCGTTCATCGGACATCTTTTTGCATGTTGGTCACAATGTCATGCTTATAGCCATGTTCTGCCTATGCATAAGGTCCATCTTCATGTGAACAAGTTTTATTCGCTATGTAAACATCCTTTGCACTCAAACACGAAGTTGTATGCATGGTCACGCAATTGTCGTCACTATGGTTCAACGATCTATCACAAGTGTTGCGCTTGTCGCTCGCACCGTCAGTCAGTCACATTGAGTGTATGATGCCTTGATGGTTTAAGGTGTCTTGTCGCCGAGTCATGTTGAGTGTGTGTTCGCAAGGTCATGCATGTACGGAGTCACTCATTCACACACTTAGTCATTTTTCTGAAGCTATGTCGACCAGACCAACCCCAACAACCAGACCTTCGCTGAGCTGCACTGCACAGTTCCAACCCTCAGTGAACAGGTATTGCTGCCTAGAATTGCGCAAATCTTGAGGCTGCCTCCCAGGTAGTCTGCACTGCACAATCCTAGAATCAACTCGACTGGCTGTCACCCAGAACCATGCAGAAGTTTCCCAGCAATCCATCTCAATTTGCGTTGCCCGCAAAACACATCAACCAAACCTCTAGCTAGTCAACTAGAGAGTTTGACCGAGCAGTGAACCCTGACCTCACTCCTCCAAAAAATTGCGCAGAAGCTGCCAAGCATGCCCGCTTCTATTTACTAAAGAAACTGTGCTAACATGCCGGATAGACATCCGCTGCTTGTCACTGTACTGCTCTAAAAAATTTCGCAGTTTTTCCAGCTAGTCACCCTGTCAACTGGTCTGCTGGTCATCCTAAAAATTGCACAGTTTTCATGAGCAGTCTCCCAGCTGCCCAACATCCCTCTCAGCTCAGAAACTGTGTAGGGATGTCCAGCAGGCTAGCCTCCGAGCTCTGCGCAATTTTTGTTAGCAACCTCCTGCAGCTTGCTCCCAACTCCCCAGAACAATTGCGCAATTTTTGTCAGTAGACTCCCGCAACCCACTACGAGATCCCCAGAGAAATTGCGTAGTTTTCAATGCCAGTCTTCCTGTGCTACCTGCACTATCTCCCTAGAAAAATTGCGCATATCTTCCCTCTAGCCGAGCCAGATCCTGCGGAGGGTCACCACTGATCCAGATTGCCCATCTCAGCCTCCTAGTGACCTCTACATAATTTTCACCGACAGTGACTGGAGCCCACATCCCAGCTCGAAATGTGCGCAGTTTCAGAGCCTTGTCCTCTCTCCCGGTCACCTGCATCTGAAAGAAAAAGATAATGCATCATGGTAGACTAGGATATTTTTGTATTTGATGTCATCTTGTCATGAGTGATTGTGGATACAGGTACATGGATGAGACATGACGCGATGATGAATGGGATGAACAAGGAGTGCATGCGAGGAGATTAGTTTGTGAAGGGACAAATAAGGAACGCATGCAAGGAGATTTGTTCACGAACGGATGAATACATGAAGCATGCCAAAGTAAAAGTGAATGAGCGACGTACACATGCAACATCAAGAAAACACCAAGACCATCGAAGACTCTGCACACCTTTCCATACAAAGGTGAAGCTATGATACACCAAGAGCACATCCAACACTTAGCAGCCCTGTAATTCGACACGGACACCACCAGCAGCATGAACATACCAACACTGTCTTGTCAAGTCGTGTCATGAGTCATCTCAGCCACATCACTACTGTGGGCCATATTGTTGTAATCAATGTAATGTAACATGGAAGTCCAAGAGATCCACATGTAAATTTAAAGAGTCATGTAAAGCTGAAGAGTCATGTAAGTCAAACAGTCATGAGGGAAGTCGAACAGTCACGAGGGCCTGTTTCACCCTTGGCTATAAATACCCCTCATTTGTACATGCGAGGTAATTTTCACCTTGGCTCCTCCCACATAGCCTTAAGAGTCTGTAATATTTTATTTGAGGAGCGAGTAGTGGCTCCAATGCCCCACTATCGGGGTTAGTGATGTAATGGTGTACAAATGTGTCTTGGAACTTTTGCTTGATTCATAAGCTTGTTAATAGGCAAACACATTTTCAAAAATGTATTATATTAGTTTGTAAGACTATTATTTGGATGCTTGTAATGCATTTTCTTTAACTTGTATTAAGATAGTTGAACTATTTCAGTTCTTTTAGTACATATGCTATTGGAAATGTGTTGTATCAGTTGCTAATGTTGTCTCGCCCATGTGGGCTATCCTGCTTGACACTTGACAAAACCATTCCCATCGCACTTGTGTTGACTATTCCGCTGGGTGTTGTACATGCTATTTGTTCACCTTGTGTTTGTGACTGCCGCATCCTTGTGGACTACTCCACTGGAAGCTATGCATGTCCTGTTGTGTTGTGTGTCTCTAGCAGAGTTGGGACTATTCCCTCTCAACCTGAGACTCACTTCCACCCTCTCGCTCAACAGTAAAAGAACTTTGACACAAGCGGCGCTAAGCAGTCACCAGGCACACGAACCTTGCTGTTCGAAGACAAAACAAACCACTCTCATGTGCTAACAAGCAAGAGCTAAGGCATATATTTAAGTTAATGGAAACCGGGCGATTGTACTGGATGAGACTCCTACACCAAACAATGTGAGGTCTAGTTGGGACTTCATACCAGGGGGATCCCTTGAACGTTGGCGGGTCTAGCATCATCAACATTTCTGGCACTAGAAGGAGGGCCAGATGACAATATGAGGCTGTTACATCTGGTTTAAATATCTTAGCAAATGGATCATACACAATTCATGCTCCTGGGGTGTTTCTCTCATTTCTCCCTTAATCAACTGCCAATCCTCGATGAGCTTCTCATGAGGCCTCTCAGTTTGCAGAGGGGGAGCCCAACACCCCATTTTTTCCTTGTCCTCCTCCCTTTCTGGTCTCAAAGAGGGTGCCCCCTCATAGTGGTCACAAAGCTAATAAATCTATGCAGAGGGTGCCCCCTTGCAACAGTCACAAAGCTGAGAAATTTGAGCAACATGTTCCCAACCCATCTTCTCAGTCGTCTCCCATGGAGGAAATTCTACAATGGATCAAAACACCTATGGCGAAGATTCATTCCTCCATTCCGCAAGAGGACATCACCGTTCATAACCCAATTCTTGAGTATGATCTGCATCTTTGCTATCCTCCATCATGTACAAGCCATGACTCCTTGTACCATGAATCGCTTGATCAATCCACTTCACAAGATAGTTGCGCGCATTCTCTTGATTCTCAAGCTGCTAGCTCAAGTTGCCGCCATGTGCAAGGCAATCTCATTATACAGGAGGAGGAGAAGGAAGGTGAAGACACAATCAATTTTTTTAAAATTGGAAACTAGGGCCAAACTCCATGTGGGTCACCTTATTTCCAGCCACTGATATTTTTCTTGGATTCCTCTCTTTGAGAGGTGTAGGATTGATCTAAATATCATCTGATTCCGACATGTATTTATGAAGATATGAATTTATTATATCATTTGACAATTTGTCAAGGTCATCCAACAAC
Organism: Pinus tabuliformis; assembly: GCA_031772625.1. NCBI lineage: Eukaryota > Viridiplantae > Streptophyta > Pinopsida > Pinales > Pinaceae > Pinus > Pinus tabuliformis. Next base: position 570,745,323 of record CM062805.1, on the reverse strand, counting down.
CAAATAACCCGTAGTTCAACCTCAACATTGCATTTAAATAGAGGAGGCCTCAAGTCATTTTTGACACACATCTCTCCTGATCTCTCTCCACTCGTTTAGGTTTGGTGGAAATTGAGGTCAAGTGGGAGACCTTGGATGTAGCCATAGTCCTAGAGAGGAGACCTGGCCACTGTCACAAGAATCCTAGCCACAGTTTATGAATCCCTAGCCACAACAAGACGAGGGGAGATCTAGCCACAACAAAGGAGGCCTAATACACATCTCAAAGAGGGACTAAGCCACAATCATCTACTCGCAGTTAAATATGACCTAGCTACAGTCAAAAGAGAGCTCCAATATGTAGCAAGAGGAAGCCCTAATCCGCTGTTGAAATAGGCTCTTATCCGTAGAAAGAAGAAGCCCTATCCAGTGTCAAAAGGTGGCACTAGTTCTACAACAACGAGACCCTAATACACAAAATAAGAAAAGGACAAGACAACGAGGAATGGAACACTGTTTGGGCATCGCTAAGGAGGCCGAGGTGCTGTCTCGAGGGCAACATCCTATTGGAGGACAATTGTAGCAAGGGGAAGAAATTCTGGGTTAGTTTGAAGTTTGTTAGGGACTGTGATTAGTGCCCTAACCAGTCCCAAAATTGCAACAAGTTCAAATGTTGACTAAATGTTGTTGCGTTAATGATGGTTGGAAACTATTTTGCAGACATTTTCTTCAAGGGTTGCAATGTGCTAGGCCACAGGCCATATCACCATAGCAAGGGCTGCTAAAGGGAAGTCAAGAATGTGTCACATTTTCATATGGAAGACTTATTCAAGTACCCTAACTAGATCAACAAATCAACACTGTCAAGGAAGCTTAGGGCTACTGCAAGCGCCCTAATCAAATCAGCTATCTACTGCAGAATTTATAAGCAACTTTTGATATGATTGTATTTATAGTTGCAAGCCAAATTTGCCTAGGTTTGATCAAGCTACCTAGAGGTAAAATTCTGCTGATCCAGGTGGTTGCAGAGACACACACAGGACAAAGAGGGGTTATGAAAGCTCGAAAATCAAAGTGATCATAATGCTTTGGAACTAGGACCAGAGCGTAGATATCGTCTTCCTGATCGCAATGATGTGAACGGTTCGTTAATCCGAGCTCGTATGAGGGAGAACGAGCCAGTCAAAGTTAGGTTGTGGGCCAGGTTTAAGTGTCTTACGATTTGACCGACCTCGAGGCATGAAACCTGGCTACCAAAACCGGGCAAATTTGTTGGATCGCTAATTTGTCTAATATCCCTTATATTAGACAAAATTGAAAAAATGTTGATTGTTATAAAAAATAAAAAAATATATATATTATATAGGTGATGGGCCATGACCCCTGCCACTTCCACCAGAATCCGAAACCGCATATCAAAATTTTTATTAAAAATAAGGCCAGAGGCCATGACTCCATCAGAGCCTCCAACCTCCATACCCAACATTCTATAAATGTATGGGTCGGCAATCATGACCCTGCCGGACCCCAACCAACCCGCACTATATGTTAAAACAATTATTAAGGGGGTGGGTTGGCCACCTTCGGTGGAACCAACCCATACCCCAAAAAACACATGCCATATTAAAAGGAGGGGCTGGTGGGAGTTGAACCCACGACCGGTGGGAGGGCCGGCCCCGCCCACGCGGCGGTCTCATATGTCACCCCTCATATAACGCACAACCCACACTCCAAACAAAACCTTTGCCGGTTCCAAAGTTAATGCAACAACCACATTCCATTTAATACCAACCGCGTACCAATTTTAAGCAGTTATAAAAAAAAATCACATGCCAAAATATATTTATATGCTTGCCTAACTTGAGAGGGTCGGGATTTGATCCCCTGACCTCTCTTCAACCAAACACCAAATTTACCAACGTGCCACAACGACTTTGTTGGTAACTCCGCCTGGAATTTATATAAACTCGTCTTTTTGTTAGTGCACCTGGGCAGCATGGAGGAGCCAAGAGTGTGCACATGGATCGAGGCATTTTTTAAATTAATTTTTAATGTAGGGTGGAACCATGAACCTAAGAAAAACACAGGCGGAACAATGATTGGGCGAAATTTTCAGGAGGGTGAAATTTTTGCAGTGTCCAAATTGGACAAAATTTATGTCGATCCTACACATCTCGGCGACATGAATCCGATGGCGCAGTCAGAATTTTGATATGAGCAGAAGATTTTTAGAGGACACGGAGGAGGGAATCTTTAAGGAATCTAGGGGAATCTAAAAGATTCCTTAAGCCCCAAATTTTCACTTTCTCAGAATTCAAAAATTTGACAGTTGATTTTTCACTATTCAACACCAAAAATCTGATGGTGCATTTAGATTCCCTATCTGGTCATTCTATTTTTCAGCCATGTTTCAAAGTGGAGTGTAGGTGTCAGCATTCATGTGCGAGCAGTCATTTCCATGCAATTCAACACCACAAGATTGATGGCACGACCAACTTTAGCAGTTTGAAATCCTCTTCTTTAGATGACCAGGATGTGAGGTATATGCAATATGTTCATGTACTTATTTTTCTATGAGATGCATTGTGCTGCATAGATCCCTGTTTGATGTTTGATGAGGGATCTTGTTTCTTACTTGTTTTCATGATTCCTGCTTGCTGCGATGCGGAATCATTTGTGGGATGTACTTGTTGTCATGATTTGTCATTTCTTGTTTGAGATCCCTTTGTCATTATGTTGATGGGATACTCATGTGTCGCCATGTATGATTGCATTGAGATCCCTTTTATGCCATGTTGGCGGGATGTTCATTATCATCATGCATGAGTTTGTATCATACTGATATGAGTCTTTTTTTGACTGAGATTTCCTGTAGCGAAACATCTCTTGGAGCCACTCATGCGTGAGGGAATTTTCCTTGTATGGCAACAACGTCACCTCTTATGTACATCATCACTATTGACAACACTTAATGCAACAACCTACACCATCTTGACACTGAGGCCCGGAGACGTAGTCCCTCCTGGACGAACTTCGTTATCAACATCTTGTTATTTTATGTTGCTAATGATTTTCATGTTCCTTCTTCTTTACATCATGCATTTATGTTCCTTTATGCTATTTTAAATGCAATTCTAATCACATCACGAAAGTAAAAGATCTTGGTTAAATCCGGGAGTTGTGTCAACTAAGAGCAAGTTAGGTATCAGAGCGGTCTTTGCGTGGATGTGAATTGCAAGTGTGAACAATGGAACATGCAGCGACAGAGGATGAAAGAGCGATGTATGAGACCATGCTCAAAATTTCCAAAAGATTGGAAATAATATATGAAGCTCGACAAAAAGAGATAGAGGAAAAGGAATGATTGCAGCTTCAATTACGAGCCACGGAAGAGGCCCTGGAAGAACTGAAGCACAACAAACAAAATCTTCAAACAAAGAACGTTGAATTGAAGATGCTTCTACATGAAGAGAAAGAGGAAAAACAAAGTTTGATACAACCACTGCAAGCTAAGGACGAGGTCTTGGAAAAGCTGCAGCGTAACCCATGTGAGGTAAAAAGTAGTTCTCTGTCTTCATGTATGTGTTTTGATGATGATTTCGTTGTTTTTGAAAATCATACCACAGGAATTGGCTCCAAACTGTTGAAGAAAATGGGGTATGAAGAAAAGGGCTTTGGCATTAAAGGCCAAGGCATTGTCAATCCCATCAAAGTAGAGGAATTACCTCGTCAGGCAAGACTTGGGTATGTTAGAAACGAATTCGGGGAATGTGCCGATACAACTAGCTAACCACCAACAACAGATGATGAGCAACCCTCATTATTTCTTTCCAAATCGACAGAGGAGGTAAAAGATGTTGGTTTTATTTCAGTTTCGGCTTCACATAGTATGAGTTCTGTTGGAGATGTGGAGATCCAAACTACAGGGAGAAACATGAGGCTCCTTACCAGGACAAGGAACGAGGAGGAAGAAGATCTTGGTGTTAATAACTAAGGCATAACTCAACCATTGGGGGTTAAGCAGAGACCTCGATTTGGAGGCTTGGGATACACTAAAGGAGAATGCTCGAAGGTGTCAGATTCTTCCGAGACATCGTCAAAATCGTTGAGGAAAGAGAATGATGGGAACACATCCCCATCATCCCATGGCAAGGAAAGAGTTGAGGAAAGCTCTCATCGCCATAGTAACATCAAAGACGGAAAGGAAAGGTTTAACCAGTTTCGATATTCGAATGTTCATTTCAATTATAATCATGTTGTTAAAGATGAACATAAATCATGGAATCGAAAGACATGTACCTTTTGTGGATTACATAACCATACATTTTCTAAGTGTTGGAAAAGAATAGCACCACACAAAAGGAGGAGGCATGAAAGAACCCCTCAACAACGGGCAAAGAAACATGTTAAGAAGGTGATGCAGGTAAAAACCCCACGATACCCACAGTATGCATATAAAATGCAATATCCTCATCTGTCCCAGGAATTTCTATGACCTGCTTGGTCAAACCTTCATAAGCTAAGGTTTAAGGCCCTTCATTCAATCTCACATGGAGACATTTCATTAGACTTACTATAGTCTAATCCTTCATTAATATTTCTATCGAGACTTTATAACTCAACCCTTCACCCTTTATGGCAACCTTGGTTAATCCTTTTCCGAAACCTTATAACTCAATAGAGTATGCCTTCGGAACTCTTGACTTGCGATATGCGACTGCCTTCCCCACCGTTGATTTCATTCACCAGATCAACGGTTGTCGCAATATCACATCAAACCATCATGTGACTTCATCGCCTCTTGCATGCGATATGCGATCACAACTGGACTTCAAATAAAATGAAACCGCGCCTATAACCTTCCCGGGTTCGCCTTTTCCAATTCCTTTATCACGATATTTCTCCACTGTTGATCTTACCCTCGATCCGACGACTTTACTTCTTCCCAATCAATAAACCAAACTGATGCTTTATAATCGTTGATCAAGATCTGCTTGTTCTGACGGTCCATAGTGATATCGGGTGGATCACTTACGCGACGTTTAACGCCTTTATGGAGTCGATGAGAACTATAAGTACTCAATCTATAAAATTTCGGGTCCGCCCTTACAATTAACTCTCGATCTCTTTACGACCTGATATCCATTGGATGATGAGGCCTTTAAATCCTACGATCTGCGGCCCTTCAACTAGCACGTGGGTTATCAATCAGCTAAATCTCGTAGTTGACTGTGACGTGGGCATTGAATTTTGTGATCGACGACTAAGATTTACTACGGGACTTTAACTATGATCAAGCTTTCGTACACTCTCTACCCCCACTACACTTTACTTTGGCTTTATGCGATTTCTTCAATGGCTTTCTATGTTTTCGGCTCCTTCAGGATTCTCGTCTTTCGCTGTTCTGCCACAACTCTCCCCTTAACTTAACTCCACTCGTGCCTTTATGCTCCTCCACTTCATGGTAACACTAAAGGCTTCTTCTTGTACTATTGTAACACCTCTTTATGGTTCTCTCCTCGAACCTCTTGCTGACTAACAATTCTACCCAACACTTCTTTTGTTGGAATTGTTACCTCTAAGACAACTCTACCCAAAATCGCAACTGTGGAGTTGCCTCAACAACTTCAACCCAACTGCAGTTGGAAGTTGTTTTGTTACTCTTCTTTGTATTTCACCTCTACTTCTGCATCTGCAACATAAGTTACACATAATCACTCTAGCCACACACATATTATAATTCAATTACATAACACACATTGTACAAACTCTGAATCAAGTTGTTTGTATTAATAAATGAGTATTTACACAAGAGTCTCTCTCTCTAGCCTGATTTTTTGGTCAATGGCCTTTCTTCTCTTGCCCGTAGGCTTACAATCTGACTCTTTGACTCACTAGCTACTCTCTAGCTACTCTTCTATCTACTTACTGACTATGCCTTTTAGGTTTACATTTATACAAAAAAGGTTGTGTTGAACTAATTCTAGTTCAGATCCTTAATCCGCCGAACTAATTCCTAAATATCCTCTAAGTCCACTTTTGACTCCTACTTATTCCTAAGAACCCTCTCTATCTCCTCGAATCATGAAACCACTTTCTAGTCCAAGACTTACAATTGATTTCTAACTCTCTCATCATCATTAATCACCCATGTTCTCCTACATTCGAGAGCATTTACAAATATCCTCACAATATCTAATTAATTCCTATTCTAATCACTTAAAACATTAATGATTACATACATAGGAATCCAACTTCCTTGAAAACACAAGACCCCTAAGTTAACTAGACTATGATGAAATTGTTGAGCTGAATGCTCCTGCATCAGACTCCCAAGGTTAAAATAATCATGATCTCCTGATCATGTGCTTTTGTCCTTTGTCTCCCTGGATCCCATACTTTGTTCTATAATTTGCCTTTGGTTGTTGATGTTGTTTGTTGTTGTTCTCCAAGTTTCCACACTTTATGTTGCTTTTCTCCACTAGCTATGCTTTCACAGTCTGTTGTTGTCTTTCTCTTTCTGCTGCTCCTTGGTCTTCTTACTGCTGTTTTCTTCTGAGGCACCTTCATCATCAATCTTATTATTCTTTCAATCTCTATGTCCAATTTATCCTTTGACTGATAATTACTTTGCCAATTGTTGTTGTACTCTGTCCACTCATCTTCAAACTGCTGTTTACTGTCTTCTCTTTGAAGTTGTTGGATCCTTACTACTGCCCTTTCATCCTTACCCTCTTGTGCTGTCCAAACAATCTCTATTCAATATATGTAAATTTACTTTCAAAAAGTAAGTTATTCTCCAATTTCCTTTATACTTTATTCCCCTCAAATACATCACTATGTTGTTCATCAATTCCAACATATTTTCCTTCTTCTTCCTTGACAACCCTCAGTAATTGTCCTTCACTTTCTTGATTGATTCTAACAATCAATGTAACTTCTTCCAGCATAGTATCTTCATGCTTTTATTTTTCCTCAACAGCATGTCTGTCCTGGCAACTTCCAGTCTTCTTTAGTTCTAAAACTGACTCCTCAATTTGAAACATGTTTGTCTCATTTTCAATAAATCCTGTAATCATAAAACAATGATCAGAATTAAAAATATAAGGCCTCATTACCTTTTCTTTCTCTGGCAACACATCAATATGCTGATTTGAATTCTCAAAAGAATTCATGTGACTGTCAGTTAATCTCTCCTCCATACCATCTTCTTCAATGATATCTCTCTGCTCTGGTTCACAATAATGAACTCCTCCTTTTGTAATGTCAATTTTCTGATATTTCGTTAGCATCTCCTTTTCCTTATGATTGTCATTCACGACAATTTCTTTGTCTTCCTTTTTCAACAATCTATCCTGAGTATATATCCTCTGCTTTTCCAACTCCCTTCTTTGCAAGTATAATTTTCCATATAACTCAATAATTTCACTTGAAGTAGAATTTGGAAATTTCACACAATTTTCCATACCTTCCTTTGTTATTGACAAATCATCAGATGTCCTTTCTCCCTTTGCTAAACCTTTTGCATAGATTTCTTCTTTATTAACATCTTTAAGTAGATGTCCTTCTTCTTCAATACATTTTTCCTTGCTATCCCTCTGTAACCCTTCTTCTAGAGCTATCCTTGTCTCATCATCTGCATTAATATTCTCCTGCATTTGTTTTTCATCAATAATATTAATCAAATTCATTAGATTACCTCTTTGAGACAATATTCCTTCATTCTTCATCAGAATAGGATCTCGATCTTCCATCTCTATGACAACTTCCATAGACTCATCCATAGAATTTTCCTGTTGTATCCAGTCAAATTCTTCCTCTTCTGAGAAATTTTCTTTGTCACCTTTTACTTCTAGATCTTAATCTATTCTGAAGACATCTTCAAAAGGTTGTTTTTCTCTTGCAATACCTGCAATCATACACAAACTATAATTTTAAAAAACATAAGACCTTGTGGTCTCACTTGATGCTTCAGTCATCATATCTCTTTGATGTTCTGAATCCTTCATATGATTCATAAGATCTTCCACAGATCTCCAGTCTTCATCTTCACCCAGAATTTAATCCTATTCTAGTTTACAAATGGACTCTTCCATTTCCAACTCAACCTCTTTGAGTTCTTCCACCAACCACTTCACTTGTCTCTGTTGTAGCCTTTTCTGTAACTTAGGCCATTTCATTGGATTTTTCCTCATGACCCAACCTTGTCTTTTGTTTACCTCAAGTATCATCCTTAATACATTGAGTTGTTCTTTCATCTCAACAATCTCCTTGTTAATTTCCTCTTGACTCATCCTCTAGCCATTTACCTTGGCATTCTCCTTTTTCACTTTTATTCTGCTGTGGTCTTCCTTAGAACCTCTGTTATCTCTATTATGACTATCAATATTCATCTTCTTCTCTATATTCATGAGTTCCTCATTCACTTACTATGAGCTGTACTAAAGCCTTTGCAACAACAAGTCCTCCCTGCTGCCACTTACCTCACCAAGCTTTCCTCTGTACTTGGTCTTTTGGCAAGAACTTGGTTCTCTATTCTTTGGAATCTCTTTGAGCACTTCTCTCTACTCCTTCTAGGATTCAACTCATCTGCACCTTTTAAGAACACAACTGTCCTTTTGTACTTCAATCACAAATGAAATACTAGGTTCTGACCACCTCTTCTTTCACTCAGAAACTCTTACCAACTTTCTACATCCCTTAGCAATTCTACCCACATCCTTTGTGGAATTTCCTTTGCGAGCTGCAACAATACCTTTGCAGTAACAAGTCTCCTTGCTACATATGCCTCACTAATATACTCTCCTTTGAGCCCAGTCTTTTAGCATTTCTCTGGTTCTTTCCTCTAGAAACAATTGAGCATTCCTTGCTCTAGGTTGCTACAATCTTCTCACATTCCTTTGCTGTCACCTACATATCAATGTTATTCAAACCAAAGATCATTCCCAAGATTTCAAAATCTTGCTTCTCAACTTCCTTTTGAGAACACTCTTATCATCTCTGTCCAACCCTCAATTGGATTCTTCAGGTTCACTGCCACTGCATGGCTTCACAAGTAGTCTCCATCCATTCTTCACATTCGAGTGAACCTCCACTTTCCTCAAGAAAATAAACATCACTTTGTTTTCTTTATGCTTCTAAAATGTCTTCTTAAGAGCATCACTTACTCTTATCTTATCTCATGCCTTCTACTTATCAGATTCAAATAACCTGATCTCCTCTTTCTTTTGCAATCACACTTGTATTCTGCACAATTCTGCTTTAATTAAAAAGAGCTTTAACTTGGCTTTGATACCACTCTGACGTAGGTAAAAACCCCACGATACCCATAATATGCATATAAAATGTATATCCTCATCTGTCCCAGGAATTTCTATGACTTGCTTGGTAAAACCTTCATAAGCTAAGGTTTAAGGCCCTTCATTTAATCTCATGCGAAGACATTTCATTAGACTTACTATAGTCTATTCCTTCATTAATCTTTCTATCGGGACTTTATAACTCAACCCTTCAGCCTTTATGGTAAGCTTGGTTAATCCTTTTCCGAAACGTTATAACTCAATAGAGTATGCCTTCAGAACTCTTGACTTGAGATATGCGACTGCCTTCCCACCGTTGATTTCATTCACCATATCAACGGTTGTTGCAATATCGCATCAAACCATCATGTGAATTTGTTGCCTTTCGCATGTGATATACAATCACAATCGGACTTCAAATAAAATGAAACCATGCCTATAACCTTCCCCGGTCCGCCTTTTCCAATTCCTTTATCGCGATCTTTCTCCACTATTGATCTTACCCTCGATCCGATGGCTGTTCTTCTTCTTGATCAACAAACCAAACCGACGCTTCATAACTGTTGATCAAGATTCGCTTGATCCAACGGTCCACAACGATATCAGGTGGATCACTTACACGACATTTAACACCTTTACGGAGCTGATGAGAACTATAAGTCCTCAGTCTATAAAAGTTTGGGTCCACCCTTACAGTTAACGCTCGATCTCTTTATAGCCCGATATCCATTGGATGATGAGGAATTTAAATCCTATGATCTGCGACCCTTCAACTAGCATGCGGGTTATCAATTAGTTTAATCCTGCAGTTGACTGTGACGTGGGCATTGACTTTTGTGATCGACGGCTAAGATTTACTACAGAACTTCAATTACGATCAAGCTTCCATACACTCTCTACCCCCGCTACACTTTACTTTGGCTTTATGCCATTTCTTCAATGGCTTTCTATGTTTTCGGCTCCTTCAGGATTCTGGTCCTTCGCTGTTCTACCACAACTCGCCCCTTAAATTAACTCCACACGTGCCTTTATGCTCCTCCACTTCACGGTAACACTAAAGGCTTCTTCTTGTACTGTCGATGTGTACAAAGCCGTAACACCTATTTATGGTTCTCTCTTCGAACCTCTTGTTGAATAACAATTCTACCCAATACTTCTTTTGCTGGAATTGTTACCTCTAAGACAACTCTACCCACAATCGCAACTATGGAGCTGCCTCAGCAACTTCTACCCATCTGAAGTTGGAAGTTGTTCTGTTACTCTTCTCTGTATTTTTCCTCTGGTCTCCACTTGCAACATAAGTTACACAGAATCACTCTAGCCCACACAGATTATAATTCAATTACATAGTACACATTGTACAAACTCTGAATCGAGTTGTTTGTATTAATAAACGAGTATTTTCACAAGAGTCTCTTTCTCTGGCCTGATTTTCTAATCAGTGGCCTTTCTTCTCTTGCCCGTAGGCTTACAATCTGACTCTTTAACTCACTAGCTACTCTCTAGCTACTCCTCTATCTACTTACTGACTATGCCTTTTAGGCTTACATTTATACAAAAAGGTTCTGTTGAACTAATTCTAGTTCAGATCCTTAATCTGCCGAACTAATTCCTAAATATCCTCTAAGTCCACTTTTGATTCTTACTTATTCCTAAGAATCCTCTCTAGCTCCTCGAATCATGAAGCCACTTTCTAGTCCAAGACTTACAATTGATTTCTATCTCTCTCATCATCATTAATCATCCATGTTCTCCTACATTCAAGAGCATTTACAAATGTCCTCACAATATCTAATTTATTCCTATTCTAATCACTTAAAACATTAATGATTACATACATAGGAATCCAACTTCCTTGAAAACACAAGACCCCTAAGTTAACTAGACTATGATGAAATTGTTAAGCTGAATGCTCCTGCATCAGAAGGTGTGGAGGAAGAAGATGTATTGTAGTCATTGCAATAGAGGTGGCCATCAAAGAGCCACTTGTTGGAGGTTCCATCCAGAGCAACGCCTTAAAGACAAAGTGTCGGTGCGTGAACCAGGTGAAGCAGTTATTCAACAAGCAAAACCACCACAGGGGGATGAACCATTCACAATGATAAGTGAAAAATGGTTTCTAGATATGTTAGCTTGTCATGGTCATGCTTTCGTAAATCATTTGTTGCATTTTAAAATGTAAAAGTGATGATGTGCTTTCCATCACTTGTTAAGAAACAATGGTGTCTGGTCTTATTTTGTGTTGCATTTTACACTCTGAAAGTGATGTTGTGTTTCCATCACTTGTCAAAACAAAAATAGTGTTGGCCTTATTCTGTAAATCATGTGTTGCAGTGATGATGTGTTTTTCCATCACTTGTAGAAGCAACAATGATATGTTGGCCTTGTTTTTGGTATTTGGGGTATTGTTTCTATTTTGATGTAAACTTGACCACCGAGTATGTGTTATAAACTCGTGGCAAGTATGGGATGCTTGGGTCATTAGTTGGTCATGTAATTCAAGCATGTAATTTGCAAAACCATGTACTATAGGTTGCAGGTGTCGGCTCATCGCTTAAGGCTCCGAAGAACAAAGGTGAAGGAGATGGAAGCAAGACCTTTCAAGATGCTTGTGATGCAGAAAAGGTATAGAGAAGTTGTAGATTATTTTTCATGCTTTTGGATGATCAAAATCTCCTCAGAGGGGAGGATTGATCCAAGTGGCTCCAAAGACACACATAGCACAAAGATGACTTATGAAAGCTCAAAAATCGAAGTGATCAGAATGCTTTCGAACCAAGACCAGAGAGTAGATCTCATTGTCCTGATCGCAACGATGTGAATGGTTCGTCAATCCGAGCTCGTATGAGGGAGAACAAGCCAATCAAAGTTTTGGTCAAAGTTGGGCTGTGGGCCAGGTTTAAGTGTCCTACGATTTGACCGACTGTGAAGCATGAAACCTAGCTCCTGAAAGCAGGTGAATTTGTTGGATCGTTAATTTGTCTAATATCCCTTATATTAGACAAAATTAAAAAAATGTTGATTGTTATAAAAAAAAATTATACAGGTGGCGGGCCATGACCCCCGCCACCTCCACCTGAATAAAAAACCGCATGTCAAATTTTTTATTAAAAATAGGGCTAGCGGCCATGACCCCGCCAGACCCTCCAACCTCCATACCCAAACATTATATAAATGCATGGGCCGACAGCCATGACCCCGTCAGACCCTCCAACCTCCATACCCAACATTATATAAATGTATGGGTCGATGGCCATGACCCTGCCAGACCCCAACCAACCCGCACTATATGTTAAAACAATTATTAAGGGGGTGGGCGGGCCACATCCAGTGGACCCGACCCACACCCCAACAAACACATGCCGTATTAAAAGGAGGGGATGGTGGGAGTTGAACCCATGGCTAGTGGGAGGGCCGACCCCGCCCATGCGGCGACCTCATATGTCACCCCTCATATAACGCGCAACCCACACTGCAAACAAAACCTCTACCGGTTCTAAAGTTAATGCAACCACCGCATTCCATTTAATATCAACCGCGCACCAATTTTAAGCTATTATAAAAAATCATATGCCAAAATATATTTATATGCTCACCTAACTTGAGAGGGTCGATATTTGATCCCCCAGCCTCTCTCCAACCAAACACCAAATTTACCATCATGCCACAATGACTTTGTTGGTAACTCCGCCCGGAATTTATATTAACCCGTATTTTTGTCAGTGCGCCCAGGCAGCATGGAGGAGCCAAGAGCACACACGTGGATCGAGGAATTTTTTAATTAATTTTTAATGTAGTGTGGAACCATGAACTTGAGAAAAACATAGGGGGAACCATGATTGGGCGAAATTTTCAGGAGGGTGAAATTTTTGCAGTGTCCAAATTGGACAAACTTTATGTCGATCCTACACCTCTCAGTGACACGAATCTGATGGCGCAGTTAGAATTTTGATATGAGAAGAAGATCTCCAGAGGACCCGGAGGAGGGAATCTTTAAGGAATCTAGGGGGAATCTAAAATATTCCTTAAGCCCCAAATTTTCACTTTCTTAGAATTCAGAAATTTGACAGTCGATTTTGCACTATTCGACACCACAAATCAGATGGTGCATTCATATTTCCCATCTAGTCCTTCTATTTTTCATCCACTTTTCAAAGTGGAGTGCAGGTGTTAGCATTCATGTGCGAGCAGTCATTTCCATGCGATTCGACACCGTGAGATTGATGGTACGACCAACTTCAGCAGTTTGACATCCTCTTCTTCAGATGGCTAGGATGTGAGGTATATGCAGTATGTTCATGTACTTATTTTGCTATGAGATGCATTGTGCTGCACAGATCCTTGTTTGATATTTGATGAGGGATCTTGTTTCTTACTTGTTTTCATGATTCTTGTTTGATGTGATGCGGAATCATTTGTGGGATGTACTTGTTGTCATGATTCGTCATGTCTTGTTTGAGATCCCTTTGTTGTTATGTTGATGGGATACTCATGTGTCGCCATGTATGATTTCATTGAGATCCCTTTTATGCCATGTTGGTAGGATGTTCATTATCATCATGCATGAGTTTGTATCATATTGATAGGAGTCCTTTTTTGACTGAGAGTTCCTGTATCAGAACATCTCTTGGAGTCACTCTTGCGTGATGGAATTTTCCTTGAATGACAACGACGTCACCTCTTATGTACATCATCACTATTAACAACACTTAATGTAGTGGCCTACACCATCTTGACACCGGGGCCCGGAGACGTAGTCCCTCCTAGATGAACTCTGTTATCAATGTCTTGTTATTTTATGTTGCCGATGATTGTCATGTTACTTCTTCTTTACATCATGCATTTATGTTCCTTTATTCTATTTTAAATGCAATTCTAATCACATCACGAAAGTAAAATATCTTGGTTAAATCCGGGAGTTGAGTCAACTCGGATCATCTGCCATGTTTGATCAGCATTGCATTCTCTGGTCAAGGCTTTATTGTTGCTGTCATAAAATATCAGTTTTGTATATTTGTACTATCTCTCTCTCTGCTGAACTATTGAAGAATATAAAAAGAATTGATCATGGGTTTCCCCACATTGGGGTTTGTACCTAGCTGGTGCCACATCTTGTGTCCTCTTGCCTTGGCTTGTCTTCTAATGTTTATGTTTATGTTCTATCTGCATTTTACTATTAAGCAGATGTGATTGCTAATCTGGATATTGATATTGGGCTAATAAGAAAATTGAAGTAAATTGATCTTAATCATAGAACATACCAAAAATTAACATGGTATTGGAGTTGAGATAAAGACAAAGACCAAGAAAGAGTGAAAGAGAAATCACCAAAGATAGTTGGAAAGGACAAAAGGCTCAATGGGTTCCTCATCCCACTTCCCGATTGAAGACAAGCGTGAAAAGTCTGACTATCACAGATGGAAGATGTATCTTGATCTGACATTAGAAGAACAAGAAGTGTTGGATTATGTGAAGGGTAAAATCCCTAAGCCTTCATCAAATGCACTGACTACTAAAAATAACAAGTATACCAAGGGTGAAGTCAAAGCGAAGAAGATTATCAGAGATTCCATTGAAAAGCATCTGGTGGCTTACATCTCAATCTACGACAGATTGGTAAGCATGTTCAAGGTTAGTGATGCAATTCAAATTTTGTTTCTCAAAAACAAGTTGAAGGATATTAAGAAGGGCAAGGATGAGGTTTTTCAATCCTACTTCTTAAGGATCACTGAGATCAATAATGGCCTTCAATCGATTAGAGAATTCATTCCCGACAGGGAACTTACTATCACTACCCTTGGAGGACTCCCACCCGAGTGCTATATATTTAGAACCATTATTATCAATAATGATCGAATTTCAGGATTTGAAGAATTGATGTCAAGATGAATTTAGGAAGAAACAATAATGGTGAAGCAAGAAATGTATTCTAATAGAGGAAACCCCACTTCTTTCTCTGAGGATAAACAATGCAGGGTCTAAAGGTCACTTTAATGGAAAGACGAGATCTAAGGGTGGAAGGAAGGGCAGGTGCTTTGTTTGCAATAATTTTGGCCACCATGCGAGGGAGTGTCCAAATAGAAGGGACACATCACATGATGATGATCACAATCATTCCAAGGGAAACTTCAACAACATTGATCAAAGGAATGACATATACAATGGCAAAGGAAAAAGGAATGCAGGTCATCAAGAAAATGATTGACCCTCCAAGAAAGAAGGAACTCTAGGTATGAAGAATCAAATGTTGTTAACAATAAGCAAAAGGAGTATTATCTTATATCAACCCTCTCCACTACCTCTCCTTTAGAAATTTTGGGGAATTGGATTATTGATAGTGGTGCTGCAATGCACTTCACCGAATACAAGGAAGCTCTCTCTAATATGATAAATAAGGAAACAAACTTGGGGATTATTCTTGGAGATGATGCCACCTATCTTGTAAAGGGTGTAGGGTGTAGAAATTTTGAATAATATGACACATATTCACAGAGATTATCCTGACTATACACTTATAAGCGGAACATGCATAATACATAACCTCCTCTACGTTGATCATCAATTTATAGAAGCAGAAACATTCACAGGCGCACATAGAAGCATCAATCACACATATCAACACAGTATTTTCCCGGGGAAAGCATCTCGCTAAAAACCCCAACTATCTGTATATTATATTGATTGAATCATGTAACAATACATAGTACAATACTCCTCACAAGTACTCAGTACTATCTCCACATGCTACACACAATACAACTTAGATTTGATCTCCAAATCTCCCTTGCTACTTGCCTGCCTCCACAACTCAATACCTGCTCAAGAATTGATGAGAATGGTTTACCAAACTCGTATTTGACCTGCAAATAATCACTCACACTGTGTTGGACGTGAGCACAGGCTACAATTCTTGGTATTGGCCAATTCATTGGCATACTCAATCCCTCTGATTGTGCAAATCATCATGCACAACTATAGTCACAACTGATAGCAATCTGATCCTCTAACACCTGTCCCTGCTGAACTGAACATGCACTGACATGCAACTGAGTTAACTGATGTATTCTATAGTTGCATTATGAGTTAATAACTTGTGAATTAATTAATAACTAATTCACCCAACTCATCTCTAGTCTATTTTCCAGTTAGACTAAATACAACCAGTTTAACAAGCTAAACTGAACACAACTCCATCAACTGCACCTCCAGTCCACTAAACTCAACTCTCTTGAGTTCTAACTGAAGTCTTGCATGCAAATATTAGTCATCCCATATGTAACCATGTATTTCCTTCTGGGATCTGCATGTACCACATCCGTAGCTCATCCTGAAGTGCTCCAAGAGAATAAGATCAAGTTTATAATCCAAATATTATTATGAGACAATAATATTTGACTTTTCTATTTTTGACAGCCAATCTAAAAATAAACTTTGATCACTCATACTATGATCACTCATACTGTGGTCACCCATACTGTGATCACCCATACTGTGATCATCCTTGCTGGGATCAAAAATAGAACTTGCGCCATAATTTGCCTGCGGGCCCACTTAGTGAAGGCGGCTCCTTTCCACTAAGCTCCATCATCTTGTTGCATTCTCAACAAGAATTTCTTGTTGCACACTTTTCAACACTCCCTCTCAACAAGAAAGGCTTCCTCTCAAACCCGATCCTGTAACTCTGGAATGTTCTCCATGCAACATATATGACCGGTCTACTTGCTCTGTCATCAAAGTCTCTGACTGCTATTGCCTCTGTCAACTGAAAACTCTGCATCTCTGTGCTCTTCAGTATCTGACTGCTCTAGCCTCTTTCACTTTGATCTCTGACTGCATCTGTGCTGCTGCTGGTTCTATCTCCTAGCATTGCATTCTCACTGCACCTCCAAACTGACCTCCCTGTTGGGTTAGAAACATCCTCTGATGCTGAAGCTCTACCTGCTGCTCACAAGTGCTCCCTCTCTGACATCTGTGCTACTGCAACATCTCCATGCATCTCGCACCACTGCACACCTCTCTGTGCCACCTAGCACTATGCAAAACACTTGTGCCTCTCGCATTGCTGTAGCTTGCTAGCTATGCGTTGTCCTGGGATTCCTTGCACTGTCGCTCTCTCTGCCGCTCCATCTGCATCTGTCTCTACCCAATCAATCAGTTCCTGCTACTACACATTGGGGCTCCTGTAGCAAGGTCTCATCCAAGAGGTTGGGTACCTCAAGGATCTTTCCCCTCCTCCTTAGGACGATCAATCCACATCACCCCACCTCCTACCTGGAGGTATGGCTGCATGCGATCCCTCAGCCCACCTGGCTCGAAGTTTCCCCCTACTGGAGGTCTCTGGATGAGTATATGTCTCTACTCGATCTCCTCTCAGCTTCCCCTGTTGTGGCTCCTCCACAACCTCCTGAAGCTGCTGCATCAATCGTGGCTCCTCCATAATCGTCTGAGACTTCTTCTGGCTCTGCATGTCGAGAGGTAATATACACTCCCTCTCAACCACTAAGTCTCCATCAGTTGCCTCGCTGCTCAAGGCTTTGAATGCATCTTGAACCTCAAGAGCATACAGGTTCCTGACCCATGAACCAATCTCATGACAACGAAAGCATCTCACCTTCGACTTGTCAACCTTCTTCCCATCATTGGAAGAACTAGATTCAGAAAGAGAACCCTTCTCCTTCCCCTTATTCACCTTACTCGTTAAGGCACAGTTCTCCTCATCCTGCATGGATGAAGAACTGTCTCTGGTGCTCCGTCTAATCTCCTCCTACACAAGATCCGACCAAAATCTCTCCCATCCTGGCAGTTTCTCCCTTCCATTCACCGAGTCCTGGTAGCTATGCCAACTCTTAGGAAGGTCAAGGAGTGTTAGACTCACCATCCTCATCCGACAATCACCCCCACACTTCCCAGCTCATCCCGGCATTGGGTGAACTTCATGAGATACTTGGGCATACTGTCTCCATTCTCACACTGAATGTTTCTGAGTTCATCCTTGAGCGCCAACTTCCTCTGGTCGCTCTTGCTTTGGAATAAACGAATTCCACCAGCTCAAAACTCAACCGCTTCCGATCTAAAATTCGTGAGAACAAAGTATTTCTTGTACAAAGATCGACTGTATGGGAATTCACCGGATATCTCACCTTCCAAAAGAAGGATGAATCTAGAGGCTACCTGGCCTGATTACAGACTTTTCCTGAAGAAATAAAATGTAAACACTTTCTGAATAATAGATCCGATGATCAATCCAGCACTGATATCATGTAGAACTTCTTCTACAAATCAGCTCGCTCTGATACCATGTAGAAATTTTGAATAATATGACACATATTCACAAAGATTATCCTGATTATACACTTATAAGTGGAACATGCATAATACATAACCTCCTCTACGTTGATCATCAATTTACAGAAGCAGAAACATTCACAGGCGCACATAGAAGCATCAATCACACATATCAACACAATATTTTCACGGGGAAAGCATCTCGCTAAAAACCCCAACTATCTGTATATTATATTGATTGAATCATGTAACAATACATAGTACAATACTCCTCACAAGTACTCAATACTATCTCCACATTCTACACACAATACAACTCATATCTGATCTCCAAATCTCCCCCGCTGCTTGCCTGCCTCCACAGCTCAATACCTGCTCAAGAATTGATGAGAATGGTTTACCAAAATCGTATTTGACATGCAAATAATCACTCACACTATGTTGGACGTGATCAAAGGCTAAAATTCTTGGTATTGGCCAATTCATTGGCATACTCAATCCCTCTGATTGTGCAAATCATCATGCACAGCTATAGTCACAACTGATAGCAATCTGAACCTCTAACACCTGTCCCTGCTGAACTGAACATGCACTGACATGCAACTAAGTTAACTGATGTATTCTATAGTTGCATTATGAGTTAATAACTTGTGAATTAATTAATAACTAATTCACCCAACTCATCTCTAGTCTATTTGCCAGTTAGACTAAATACAACCAGTTTAACAAAGCTAAACTGAACACAACTCCATCAACTGCACCTCCAATCCACTAAACTCAACTCTCTTGAGTTCTAACTGAAGTCCTGCATGCAAATATTAGTCATCCCATAGGTAACCATGTATTTCCTTCTGGGATCTGCATGTACCACATCCGTAGCTCATCTTGAAGTGCTCCAAGAGAATAAGATCAAGTTTATAGTCCAAATATTATTATGAGACAATAATATTTGACTTTTCTATTTTTGACAGCTAGTCTAAAAATAGACTTTGATCACTCATACTGTGATCACTCATACTGTGGTCACCCATACTGTGGTCACCCATACTGTGATCACCCATACTGTGATCATCCCTGCTGGGATCAAAAATAGAACTTGTGCCATAATTTGCCTGCGGGCCCACTTAGTGAAGGCGGCTCCTTTCCACTAAGCTCCATCATCTTGTTGCATTCTCAACAAGCATTTCTTGTTGCACACTTTTCAACATAGGGAATGTTACTCTTCAATTGAACTAGGGTAACACGAATCATTTACAAGTTCTATATGTACCTAATCTCAAGATGAATCTGATGTCCATTTCGGAAATGGAAGACAAAGGTTACAAGGTGGCATTCATCGATGGAAAGGTACGTGTTCGGCAAAGGAATTTTAAAGATGCTTTTAATCTTGCGTTTAGGCTTGGCACTTTGTATCAAGTTGCAGGAAGTCCATTGGGGGCCATGTCTTGCGACACATATCTACAATCTAAACTATGGCACTAGAGGTTTTCCCATCGTCATTACAAGGCCCTACCCGATTTGAGACAGATGGTAACATGGATGTCTGTGTTCAAAGAAGAGCATGAAGGTATATATCTGGGATGTATCGAGGGAAAGCTTACAAGGGGACTATTCCCCTCTAGTAATAGCAAGACCAAAGATGTGGAACAACCCGAGGGGTTTGAGGTTCATGACCAGGAATCTCATATATGCAGGTTGAAGAAATCCCTCTATGTTTTGAAGCAAGAACCCTAGGCTTGGTATGAGAGGATCGATAGCTATCTGATGAAGCTGGGATTCACTAGGAGTGAAGCCGATCCGAACCTTTACTTTAAGGTTGAAGATGATAGATCTCTCATACTGGTGCTTTATATGGATGACCTCTTTCTGACAGGTGCAAACCCTCTCATTCACAAACGTAAGAGGGAGTTGGATTCCGAATTTGAAATGAAGGACCTAGGACTGATGCACTACTTCCTAGGGTTGGAGTTTTGGAAAAATCTAGGAGAAATTTTCGTGTTGCAAGGGAAATATGTTGTGAAGATATTGGAAAAATTTGGAATGGTGGACTGCAAGCTTATGACTACCCTGATGGAGCTTAACTTTAAGAAGTTATGGGTAGTGTTGCCGGACCTGAATTGGGAAATGCCTCTGAGTATCGTCAACTCATAGGAGCACTGATGTTCTTGGTGAACTCCTGTCCGGATATATGTTTTGCAGTTAACACATTGAGCCAATATATGGTTGAGCCTCATCACACACATTGGATTGGTGCCAAGAATCTTCTAAGATATCTTCGAGGCACAATCACTCATGGACTTAGATACATTGCCGAAGATGAGGGACTGCATGGTTATTCTGATGTTAATTGGGAAAGCAATGTGATGGATCGTAAGAGCACTTTTAGGTGCTATTTCTCTTTGGGTTCTTCTTAGGTATCTTGGATGATCAGGAAGTAGAAGTTAATTGCTTTGAGCACTGTTGGGGCCTAATAAATAGTTGTGCGTATGGCCTCGTGTGAAGTTGTTTGGTTGAGGAAGCTCTTCAATGAGCTGTTTGGACATGTGTTGGATACCACCATGATCCTTTGCGACAACCAAAATGGGATCCGAATATTGGATAATCTCGTATTTCATGATTGCTCCCAGCACATAGACATTAGGTACCAATTTATCTGGGATATGGTACAACGAGGAGAAATAGGGCTCCATCACATTGGGACTGGTGAGCAGGTCGTTGATATTTTGATGAAGCCCCTGGGAAGGGTCAAATTCTTGACTTTCCAAGAATGACTGGGAGTCATGGAAAGACCCTTTCTTGAGGGTCCTATATGAGATGGACTCTGAGCTCTGGGAGCTTCGAGGGGCTTGGGGTACTTCTTGGAGAGATGAGAAACCATAGGGTGAGTGGTTCAACCTTCCCCTAGTGGTTTGCTATGTAGGCAGGATGAGTGGTTCATCCTTCTCTCGCTGAGACACAATCATAGGGTGAGTGCTCCAGCCTTCCCCTAGTGATTTGTTGTGTATAGGGTGAGTGGTTTAGCCTTCCCTTGGGATACCCCATGGTGACAGGTATGCAGGATGAGTGGTTCATCCTTATCCTGCTGAGACATCCTACCCATGCAGTGTCATAGGGGCTTCACTGGGGGAGTAATACCATACCACGTGGGTTCATATTGGGGGATATATATTGAGGAAAAAACAACATAATATATTGAGCATATATGAGGGTGTAAAGGGTTTTTATATTGGCAGGTATATAAAAAGGAGATCAAAGCTAATGAAAAAATATAAAGGGGTACAAAAAATTGACGCAGGGTTACCCCTGCTTTACCCACAATATGCATATAGACCTATGCCTAAACCATTTGCCCCAGGAATTTATATGACCTACCAGGTCAAAAATTCATTAATGGTGATGGTTAAGGCCCTTTCCATTAGAACTCATGTGGAAACATATTAATAGACTAACCATAGTCTAAACCCTTGTTATCGGGACTCATATCACCCCTTAACCTTCATCCCCTTTAATATCGGGACTCATACAACTCCTCTAAGCCGTTATTAAACTTTGGGTCATACATAGGCTTAACCCACAAATCGCTATCGGCACTTTAATACTATTATAACCCTTTATAATAGTTATCACATAAACCCACATAGATCATACCTTTTCCACCTTTCATAAGCCTTTGCATAGTTATCGATAAACGCCTTTATCGTCATCGACCATTGCAGTTACCCACGGTCTTACCACATATATGCTCTATCACCCCTCTGACTCCGATATGCGACTATCAAGCATGTTTTAAATAACGCTTTTACATTAAAAGACTCGGGCACACACTTTATGGAATACAAAGGAATACATTGAAATCCTGACCCGAACACATAAGGCCGGACTTCAAAGTTTATAAGCCCACGTCTATATTTATCGTCGGGTCCACCCTTCCATATCAAAACTTCCGTTGCGCTGCTCCTCCTCTGATCTCCGATCACCAAAGCCTCCGATCAAATCTTGACCGTCTGTTGTATCCTCCGATCCAACGGTTGACATTACTCCTGATCGTTTAAACTTGCACGCCTATTCTCCACCATTGATCTGCACCTAACGGATCTAACGACTGTCGTTGATATCAGATAGATAAAAATCACGAGGATTAACCACCCGATAAAGTGGTTTCCTCTCTCCTCTCACTGCCACACGTCGTTTGATGAGTGGAATCGGCGCTCATCCTTCAATACCGCTTACGGTTTTGAGGCCGCCCAAAATCCACTTTCATTGTTACAAAACCGCCGATGTGATATTCCTCCATCTCCTCTGCGATTGGCTCCTAGCCATTGATATTCAAGATCCAACGGTCGCTGTTCATCGTTTCTTCACTTCTCGTTTCTCCCTTTACTTAGTTTTTACACTATTTCTCAGTGTTTTCTGTGGGTTTCAGTTTTCTTCTGGGATCTCGACATTCCACTCCGTGACTCCTCCTAAGCTTAACTCTGAGAGTTTCTTTAGTTCATGTTCGTTCAAACCATTACTGGGGCTCTTCGAAGGGATTCAACGTCTATTCCCTTCCACTGTATTTCTTCTCCTCTTTGTATTCGCTTCGACCCCGCCTGCATACATATATCTATGCAACTCTCTGATTTACTATAATTTATCAGTCAAATCTTGAAACACACATTTATATGGGCTTGGAATTAAACCTCTGTATTGATAACCAAATAATTACACAGTTTCTCTATCTTTGGCCTGATCTTCTAATGTCAGTGGCCTCTGATTTACAAGCTGCCTATAGGCTTACAATCACACTCCAATCTGCTATCTATCTAACCTATTCAACCTCTCCAACCTCTGTCTATGCCTTTTTGGCTTGCATTTATACAAAGGGATTCTAAAACCAATTTTTGGTTTAGATCCATAAACTCCTCAACAAAATTCCTAAAATCTCTTTCTCATCCCTAAGGATTCTCTTTCATCCACAAAATCATGAGTTGACTCCTAATCTAAGATTTACAATCAATTCTCAATCATCTCATCACTAAACTATCCTAAATCTCTCATGTTCTCCTACATTTGAGAAAATTTACAATTATGCCTCACAATATTCAATTAATTCGTATTCTCACTAAAATCACTCAAAACATTAAATAATTACATTAATTCAATACTAGGAAACCAACTTCCTTGAAACAATCTACTAGAATACAATAATGATGTTGAGCTGAATGCTCCTGCATAAAAAATGTTAATGAAAAAATGGATACCTACAATATCTAATGAAAGTAGGGGTTTTATAAATTGGGAAGGTGTATTGGGTTCGTATTGGTAGGGGGGTAAATAATGTGATTTTTATAGCTATTTTCCAATACATAGGCAAATTAGGGGTATTGTTTAATATGCCATGAACACATGTGATATGTCAGAGGTTTATTCAGTGAAGCCCCCATGTGTAGTTTGGGACTCATGGGAAGTGCCTCTCATCTGACCAATGAGTAGGGAAATGAGGATAGGGACCATAGTATTACTGAGGGACGCATCATGTACTATCGTACTTCCTACGCTAGGATGATATTGATATGGGATCAATTGGAACTGACTTCGGGTTAGTAAGAGTGGTATGAGACACTCTCTTTATTTGGAACTAATTTCAAATGAGTAAGAGTGATATGAGACACTCTATTTGGAATTGATTTTGGATCAGTAAGAGTAGTATGAGACACTCTCTTTATTTAGAACTGATTTTGGATCAGTAAGAGTGGTATGAGACACTCTCTTTATATGAGACTGACTTCGGGTCAGTAGAGAATGATATGATACATTCTCAATCACTTCTTCTTCTTCACAGTTCAGCAGAGAAGAGCGGTCCAGGGCATTGCATTGATGGCAAAGATAGTACCGACTGACAGATGGATTAACAGATGGAGTTCTCCTTAGTTGACAGGGAGTGTTAAAATTGGAAATTAGGGCCAAAATCCATATAGATTATCTTATTTTTGGCAGCTAATATTTTTCGTGGTTTCCTCTCTTCGAGAGGTGTAGGATTGATCTAAAGATCATTCGATTCCGACATGTATTTATGGAGATATGAATTTATTTATATTATTTGACAATTTGTCAAGGTTAGCTAGCAACCAAATAACCCCGAGTTCAACATCAACGTTTCATTTAAATAGAGGAGGCCTCAAGTCATTTGTGACACACATCTCTCATGATCTCTCTCCACTCGTTTGGGTTTGGTGGAAAGAGAGGTCAAGTGGGAGACCTTGGATCTAGCCGCAGTCCTAGAGAGGAGACCTAGCCATTGTCACAAGAAGCCTAGCCGCAGTTTATGAAGCCCTAGCCACAACAAGACGAGGGGAGATCTAGCTACAACAAAGGAGGCCTAATACGCAACTCAAAGAGAGACTAAGCCACAGTTAAAGATGCCCTAGCCGCAGTCAAAAGAGAGCTCCAATACGTAGCAAGAGGGAGCCCTAATCTGCTGTTAAAGAGAAGCCCTTATCCGCTGTTCAAATAGGCTCTTATCCGCAGCAAGAAGAAGCCCTATCCGCTATCAAAAGGTGGCACTAATTCCGCAGCAAGGAGACCCTAATACACACAGCAAGCAAAGGACAGGACAGCGAGGGATGGAAGACTGTTTTGGGCATCGTTGAGGAGGCCGAGGTGTTGTCTTGAGGGAAACATCCTATTGGAGGACAGTCGCAGCAAGGGGAAGCAATTCTGGGTTAGTTTGAAGGTTGTTAGGGACTGTGATTAGTGCCCTAACCAGTCCCAGAATTGCAGCATTGCAGCAAGTTCAAATGTTGACTAAATGCTGTTGCGTTAATGATGGTTGGAAACTATTTTGGAGACATTTGCTTCAAGGGTTGCAATGTGCTAGGCCGCAGGCCATAGCACCATAGCAAGGGCTGCTAAAGGGCAGTCAAGGATGTGTCACAATTTCATAGGGAAGAATTATTCAAGTACCCTAACCAGATCAACAAATCAACACTGTCAAGGAAGATTAGGGCTGCTGCAAGTTCCCTAATCAAATCAATTATCTACTGCAGAATTTATGAGAAGTGTTTAGGCTGATTGTATTTATAGTTGCAAGACAAAATTTTCTAGGTTTGATCAAGTTAACTAGAGGTAGAATTGTTCCATGTTTGACCATCACTGACTTCTCTAGTCAAGGATTTACTACTGCTGTCATAAAATATTAGTTTTTTATATTTGTACTATCTTGCTCTCTGCTGAACTATTGAAGAATAGAAGAATAATTGATCAAGGGTTTCCCTACATTGGGGTTTGTCCCCGAGTGGTGCCACATCTTGTGTCCTCTTGTCTTGGCTTGTCTTCTACTGTTTATGTTTATGTTTTATCTGCATTTTACTATCATGCCGATGTGATCGCTAATCTAGATATTGATATTGGGCTAATAAGCAAAATTGAAGTAAATTTCTCTTAATCATAGAACATACCAAAAATTAACACAATTCCGCTTCTATGTTTCAAAATGGTTCACATCAGGACATTGAGATTCCATTCTTGATTGACTCTCAATCTGCTGATCTTGGTGAAACATCATGCACAATTAATTCTTTCGATCAACCTCCAGTATTGGGTTGTCATCACTCCCATGCTTCCGTATGTTGTGATGAACACCCAAGCACATCATGTGATCTGTTGTTCTCTCATGTACACTCTAACTCAGATCTGGAATGCGCATCAGTCAAAGCAGACACCCATATCGAAACTTCCTTTGCACCTCACTTACCAGTGTGTCGTACCATTCATAGCGCATCTACATGCGACAGAGATATTCCCTGTTTTCGTGCTTCTTCATCTGATGAGTTATCTCCTCGATCGCTACTAGGCCACGAGGTTGTCCATGATGAGAACAATATCAACGCACATAACTCTTCCCACTCATCATCGTCTTGTGTGTTGCATGACGACAACTCATCAAGTCATCTTGCTGAAGCTGGAAAATTTGATGAGGTTTGTGACAAAGATGGCTTCCATCCTAAGAGCAGTTTTGAAATTAGAAACAACAACCATCCTCAAGCCATGCATGATTTGTTTCACATCTCAAAATGAAAATTTTTAGTTCTGGAAAGTTTTGGGCACTTCAACGTCCATTGATGGTTATGTCAGGACCTTGCGACTTTGGTAGGCTCCTTGAACCAAATCAAATCTCGTGCTTCACACACAATCCATCTATCTGCATGGTTGCACTCGACATGGATCCCCGTGTAAAAAATATTTACTATTCCGAGTGTGATATTTCAAAATTTCAAATTTTCACTAATAATCGAATCCACGAGTTTGTTACAACATGTCCATCTTCATGCACTTCTCTTACATCCAATTCGGGTTGGGAGTGTTCGTCTCTCATGCAATCATGGAACTGTGAAGTTGATCATCTCAAAGACTATCTTTGTCCAAAATCATACTTATCGAATGTTCTCTGTCGTGATCAACGCCTTGGTTTCTTGCAAATTTTGCACGTCAAATTTGCCCACTCATCACAACAACAATATCCTTGTGTGATGACGAGTGCAGAACCTATCACGCGAATGAAGTTAATCTCACTTCACCAAACCCAAACTGGCTTCACACATTCATAGTGCTGGAATCCTTTCTACATTTATGTGATGACCGTGATGCCTGCGCAGTTTTTCACTAGTTGCAGGTGGGTGTTCTGTCATATCTAGCGCACAATGAACTTGGTTCCATCATTCAGAGCGTTCACAAGATTGTTCAAAAATATTCAATGTTCATTTCAAATTAGGAATCTGGGATCTTGATCAACTTTTCTGATCTTTCTTCTATCTTGGGTGACTGTCATGCAGTTTATCATTTTCCCAGCAATACATCCAATGACAGTTGCTTCACACATTATGATCTTCAACGTGTAACAGCTTTATCCTTAGACATCTGGCAAGTAGGCGAGGCACTTCGGACTGCGCTGATGGCTATGGTAGGTCCTCACTGTCTTGACATGACCAACGAGAATGATCAGATCTATCTATCCGTACCAAATTCCCATTGTGATCCCCTCTCTCGAATCAGGAACCCATCCTCTTGAAGATCACGAGTCTTCCAAACAACCATAAATTTTTTTATGATCTAATCGCTGAATGGCTGGAACAATCTTACTTGGCGAGTCATGTTGCATGTAAAAATCTTTAGTCCTTCCTCGCACTCGCTGAGAAAATTGGTGCAGAAGAACACACACTCGCAAGAGGCCTTCAAGGTTTGTTGAAAAATGGTAGTCACCGAATAGGTAAGCATGTGTGTTGGGTGGTTGTGACACATCTTTCTGCCCACAAGCGAGACCTTCTCTCTCATGTGCAAGTTTGTCAAGTTTTTGTATTTTCTAT
Source organism: Pinus tabuliformis (assembly GCA_031772625.1). Lineage (NCBI taxonomy): Eukaryota > Viridiplantae > Streptophyta > Pinopsida > Pinales > Pinaceae > Pinus > Pinus tabuliformis. The sequence goes on along the minus strand of CM062805.1, from coordinate 570,717,416 downwards.
TGCACACTATTTTTATATGTTTTAATTGCCTGTATCTTTGTGGTCACAGGTCGAGTATGCCTATGGTGGCTTCACTGGAAATTTCATTTCATGTAAGCCTGACCGTTTAGTGTAGGAGTAGGAGTAGTGTTTTCTTTCTTGCTTGTCTTTGCTTTTTGGTTTGAATGTTTGTTTGCTTTTTGACTTGGTTTGGTTTGTTGGCTTGCTCGCTTTGCTTTCTTGTTGTCTTTTCACTTTACTTTAATATTTTTGCTTCACTTTTTTTTTTGTTTTCTTAATATCATGCTATTTTTGGTTTTGTAAATAAGTGATGTCCTCTACCGAGTTCTGGGTTTTGAATGAGTATGTGGCTGAGATCTAAAGAGTCTTGTGACACAGCAACACTTGGCCAGTCCCTTGTCTGTCTTCTTTGTTCTTGGTTATAACCTTCGGCTGATGAAGTCTTAACGGAAAATACGAACCGTCTGCAAGGGAAGCTTGGGTCCAATCATGAACTTGTGTCCACACTAGGAAACTCCATGCCTGTACTCGGCCTTCTGCTCTGTGTGTTCAAGCTCATCCAACTAGTAGAAACAGAGAAGGGGAAAATCTAAATGAGCAAACCTATGTCAGAAGTCTTACATGCTTCTCTGAAGGAACAACCTCTTATGCTCTCAATAAGTCAAGAGCCCTCTTCCGTCCCAAAATTAAATAAGTGCCTATGCATAGTCCTCTTAAAAATACAAAGGCAAAAGAAGAGAAAGACTTCCTACGCAGAGAGGTGAAGCATGAAACTCCACCGGGTTATTGACCATGCTCGCTGGTAGTGGAGAAATGCAGGTGTTCCTGTGTGATTCCATCGGGGTACTATCCAGGCCTACGGGCAGTGGAGAAACACCAGAGATGAAAACTTATATTCTGAATTTTTTTAACTCGCAAGACAAACTACCCTTCCCGATTTTGAAACACTATGATTAAGATGAAACTTGTTGTTGTGTTTGACTGAGTTGGCAAAAGGTGAACCATGTCTGTCCATGGGGTAAGTGGGGGAGCCGAAGTAACCCACATAGAGATTCAATACTCTTTGAAAGAGCAAGGCCCTGTGCTATCAATGGACCAAAACAGAGAAGTTGGAATTGAACCAGTGTTTCGCCAAGTGTTGTAGCAGCTACAACACCCTCCAAAATTTTGACTTGCATCCAATTTCTGAGCTTTCCTTGGATTTTTCCTTGATGTTTTCAAGCACTAGGGTTCATCTCGTGAGCCCGTGTTGAGTCATTGCACCCTCCTCGCTTGACTGTCCATCAGACATCTTTTTGCATGTTGGTCACAATGTCATTCTTGCATCCATTTTTAGCCTATGCATAAGGTCCATTTTCGTGTGCACAAGTTTTATTCGCTATGTAAAAATCTGTCACACTCACACACGAAGTTGTATGCATGATCACACAAGTGTCTTCACGGTCATTCAATGATCTATCACAAGTGTCGTGCTTATCGCTCACACCGTTGGTTAGTCACACTAAGTGTATGTAGCCTTGATGGTTCAAGGCGTCTTGTCGTCAAGTCATGTTGACTATGTGTTCACAAGGTCATGCATGTACGAAGTCACTCGTTCACACACTTAATCATTTTTCTGAATCTATGTCGACATGACCAAACCCAATAACTAGACCTCTGCTGAATTGCACTGTTCAGTTTAAGCCCTCAGCAAACATGTAATGCTGCCCAGAATTGCACAGAGCTTGAGGCTACCTCCCAGGCAGTCTACACTGCGCAATCTTGGAATTGACTTGACTGGCTGTCACCCAAACAACACAGAAGTTTCCTAGCAAGCCATCTCAATCTACGTTGCCTGCAAGCACATCAACCAAGCCTCTAGCTGGTCAACCAGAGAGTTTTACCAGGCAGTGACCCTTAGCCTCACTCCTCCAAAAAATTGCGTAGAATTTGCCAAGCATGCCTGCTTCCACTGACTGAAGAAATTGCATAGACATGCCAAACAGACACCTGCTGCCTGTTACTATACTGCCCTAAAATATTGTGATGTCTTTCCATCTAGTCACCCTGTCAGTCAGCGTACTACTCATATTGAAAATTGCGTAGTTTTCGTGAGTAGCCTCCCAACTACCCAGCATCCCACTCAGCTCAGAAACTGCGCAGGGATGTCTAGCAAGCCAGCCTCCCAGCTCGCTGCCATCTCCCTAGAAAAATTATGCAATTTTTGTCAGCAACCTCTTGCAGCCCGCTGCTATCTCCCTGGAGAAATTGTGCAGTTTTTGCTGCCAGTCTCCATGTGCTGCTTGCACTGTCTCCTTGGAAAAATTGTGCAGTTCTTCCCTCCAGCCGAGCTAGATCCCGTGGGCAGTCATTGCTGATCTGAATCGCCCATCTCAGCCTCTTAGTGACCTCTGTGCAATTTTCACTGACAGTGCCCGGAGCCAACATCCTAACTCAAAATGTGCTCTGTGCAGTTTCAGAGCCTTGTCCTCTCTCCTGGTCACTTGCATTCGAAAGCGAAATATAATGCCTCATGGTAGACTAGGATATTTATGATTTGATGTTGTCTCGTCATGAGTGATTGTAGATAGAGGTACATGGATGAGACATGACGTGACGACGAACATGATGAACAAGAAGCACATGCGAGGAGATTGGTTCGTGAACAAACGAACAAGGAACACATGTAAGGAGATTTGTTCACGAACAAATGAACACGTGAAGCATACCAAAGTACAAGCGAAGGAGCAACGTGCACATGCAACATCAAGCAAACACTAAGAACATCGAAGACTCCGCACACCTTTCCATGCAGAGGTGAAGCTATGATACACCAAGAGTACATCCATCACTCAGTAGCCCTACAGCTCGAAACGAACACCACCAACAGCATGAACATACCAGCAATGTCTTGTCGAGTTGTGTCATGAGTCATCTCAACCACATCACTATTGTGGGCCTGTTGAGGGCCAAAAATATTTGCCTCAACATTGGGGGATAACCACCCGGTCCGGACTTTAAAGCAGCTCCTTTTCCATTTGGAGTAGTGGCTCCGACTAGTTTAACTAGGTCCAATTACCTTTTCCCTATCGCTATTAGTTTACGATAATATCTTTAACTACCAACAGATAGGGATATTAGATAATTTCTTCTTGCTGATCGGGCAAGAGAATGACCTTTAAGCTGATTTGGGTTCAGCCAAGCCACAACTAAAATTTTGCCTCTTTGAGAAGAAAACTTAAAAAAATGTAGAATTTAATCTAAATGCAAACTTATTCTATAATGCAAGTAAAAGAATCTAATCCTAATCCTATCTCAATTAGGCAGATATAAATCTAACCCAACTAAGAACAAGATAATTAAATGATAAGGATTTAAATATGTCTGGATTTTAGTTAATATCAAGCTAATGAAGTAATTCAATTAACTGACATTTGTGAATACCGAAACATATCCTATTGAAACCTCTTAACCGAAATAATAAACCAACAACACTTAGAGAAAATAATTCACAAAAATGATATTGATTGTCAAATCAGTACATCTAATAATTAAACAATAATATGCAGAAATAGTTCACAACACATCATTATTTAATAGATCAGTTTTATAAGACGGATTTCTGATTAAATAATTATTCAAAAATCAGAATTTAATTCATAAGAGTAGAGATACATAATAACAATATTAAAACAAATTACCCATATCAACACAAGTGCACAAACATAAATAAAATGCCACATTCTTGTTATCATAAAAATGAAACTAGTATTTAAAACAGTGGTATTAAAAATACCAATTTATTGAATCCATTTCTTTGACCCTGGTCTCCAACAGTCCTTTACATTGCTTGAACTTCTGCTTTCAAAACTAGAGCTTCAATAATGCAAACTTTGCCCATCATACATAATTCAAGATACAAAGGAAAAATCCTCAATAATCCTCAGATCCGAGATTTTCTCTCCTCTCTCCTACAACTCTAAATTCCTATTGCAGAAGTGCTTTTAAAAGTCCAAAATTGTAGAGGAGAGCAACCCCTAATTACATTCTGCAATTTGCCATTTATAATATTTCCAAAGGTATTTTTGAGAGGAAAGTTTGTTGAAGAAAAATTTGCCCAATCCAATTTTATTTGCTCAAAATTCCAATCTTTAATTGCTGGAGCATTCTTATTGATTGAGATATTTTTCCCCATATCTCTTTGATTGTTTTCCTACAAAAAGAAATCAAATTAGATTAAGATGCAAAAATAAAATCAAGATGCCATTTCTGACATTTGAAACAAATCCAATCAAATGCAATTAATTAATTGAAAAAGAAATATGAGCTTTCTATTGATGCATATAATGATTTTAATTGGCCAAAGATATTATTGATGAATGAATATGCACTTACAAGAGGTTTGGGCAAATGAAAATGAAGAGAATAAAACTCAGAAAATTGATTTTGTTTAAAAATCGGAACTTGATATTATGCCCAACTTTAAACCCAATAAATGACCAAATATGTTAGTCAAACCTCCTCAGAAATATTCTCCTTGATTTTATCTTTCGAATGAGCCTTCTTGGACTTCATTTGGCCAAGTAAAACTCAATCTATGAGCTTCCAAAGTTGATAAGTCAAATTTGGCATAATTCTGGAAATTCTATTGCTGAGCTAAAAATCAAAATTTTAATTAAAAAAATCTAATCCTAAATTAAACTCTAATTATCTAATAATTAATTTTAGTTTAATGATTCATTATAAACTAAACTAATTATTTAATAAATTACTTATAAACTAATTAATAATTAATTTTAATTAAATTAAATTAATTATATTTTATATATTAATTAATTTAAAATTAAATATTAAATATTAATTTTTATTTTAAGAATATATTACAACTATCCTACCACTCCCTACTTCATTCATTCGTATGAATGGGTTTGAAACTTAAAAACGAAAATCAAAGCTTATAAGGAGACTTTGGTTAATGCGACGTTGCTTTGACTTATGATCGGGAGATCGCGAGGATAGGGTTGTCAAAGTTTTTAAAAATATTAATTTCCAACCGATTTTCTGATCGCGTAATGTATTTTTATTTTACATATATTATTTTTTTTTGGTTTTAATTTAATGAGGTTCAGTTAAGTTATGAAATTATCTAAACTATAATCACTTTGAAAAAAAATAAAAATATATAAATTACAACCACTTTGATATTTTGGGTTTTCGAGATTGGTAATTTATTTTGAAAATAGAAAATTGGAATAAATATCTAAAATCCCGGTGCTTTATGATTTGGCTGGGTTATGTATAAGTAAAAATAAAAATTGTTAGTAATAACTAACTAGGGGTTAATATTTAAAATAAATGCATTATTGAACTAATTTAAATACAAAAATGGAATAGCATACATTTTACACATTTTTAACCCAGGTGACATAAATGATTAGACTTCAAAGGAGTGCCATTTACAAACCAGCTGACCAAATGAGGCGAAACAAGTATCGATGGGAAGCTTGCTAAAAATCGATTTCAACAAAGCAATCAAAACAAGAATCTCAAGAAAATGAAAAGTTAAGATAATCGTAGGGTAATAAAAGTCCTAAAAAGCATTTAGCCAAATTTTTTTATAGAAAGGGTCCCCATTATTTGAAGTAAACAAGTAAAAAATGGGGGGTTGTGTTTTTACCACAACAATGGGGACATACAGGAGAAGAACCAGTTATCTCTGTTTGATATGAATGAGATTTTCCTAAAATTAAAGTAAAAATAATTAAAGAAGAGAAAATTATTTTTGGAATGTTTGACTAGGTTCATTAGTCTGAATAAAAACAAGAATTATCTTGTTGTAATTTTTCTTAAAATCCTTCATAAATTAAAATATTTCAAAACTGTATATCAATCCTTAATTAGTTGTAGAGATAAAGCAGGGGTCACTTTACAACTTAGCTTTTAAAATATGCTCATTTGTCACATCTAGAGCCACTGATGCCATCAAACATCTATAGTCTCGACAGGGTTACTTTTTAATCATGAATGATTCAGAATCCCATCTATTTAAGAATTATTGACCTAGAGATAAATCCATTTATATATGTTTATTTTCTTTGTATTTTTTTTTTTAGTTCTTAAAAGCCATTGTCCTGGTTTGGTAGCCAGATAGTTGACAATGCCATTCACTGGTTATAATTGGACTGAACAAGCTGGCTCGTGATGAGACCCCTTATCTTATAATTGTTTGCAATCATAAGCCATTACCCTGGTTTGTTTAGCAGTGTTGGTAATGTCAACCTATTTTTCCCCTATGATCATGGTAAGTAGGCTCATGATGAGACCTCTTATCTTTTAAGTTTAAATATATTTTTGGATTACACTCTAGAAAAATAAGACTTTTTTGAACAGGGAGAATCATTGACTCCTTAAGAGTTAAGAATGACAATTTCAGAGTTAAAGGTACTTTGCTGTAAAGTGTCTTTACTTGGTTAAAAATAAATTTTTCTGACTGATAATAGAATTTTGAAAGATCTTAATGAAATATTGAAATCTAAAAATAATTACAATTTTAATGAAATAGGAAAATTTTCAGATTCTATGATACTTTGTCAACTTCTCTTGTTTTATAATCTCTTCCTTAAGTATGTCTACCTTTATAATAAGAAAAATAAATTTTATTAAGAGATTTTAAGAAAAAGCTAATAGTAGACTACTAACAATTTTTCCCTATGTATGCCGACCATTGTTAGATAACAAGAAGGCCTTCCATATAAATCATGACAGAGTCACCAAAATTAAAACTGAAAACAAAAGGAAGAGATTTTTTAAGCTAAAGTGAGAAAAAAATCAGCAAACAAAAATAAAAATGAACAAATTTAAAAGTGGAAAAAAAAAAATCCAAGTTTTGAAAGATAAACTCTAACGAGAATGTTTATATCAATGTCTCAACAAAATGAAATAAAGGAAAATAATCATGTGATTATTCTTTATTATGTCGAGATTCAGATAAATTATACCTTGCAGGGTTGTAAATGTTTTAGGTTTTAGATAGCAGTGATGATAAAATTCAGCCACAATGAAAACTTTCTGTCTGATGTCAATCTTCTTGTTTCAAAGTATCATCTTAATCATTTTCTAATAAAAGGAATGCTTAAAGAAACAATCTAAAGGTTCAGAAACTTTCTAGTGTAGCTGTTTCAACGAAGATTATCGCTACGTCTTGAAATAAAACTAGGAAAAGGGTACAGGACTTCAAAATATGATCTGGCGGAGGATTGAAAGCTTGTATGAAGAGTTGAAAAACAGATTTAATCAACATAATTTAAAAACAAAGCTGAAACTAAAGTAACGAAATGGAAATTAATGAAATTGGGTACATGAATCTTACCATTGGATAATTGCATTTGATCTTACTTGAGAGATATCAATTTCTCCAATACTAACTGACTTCTTCTTTTAGTTAACATTAAACATGAAGAAGTCAAACTAACGAAAATCTTGTAACCCAAAATCATTATTTATTTTATTTAAACTAAAGTAAGCAGTAAAATGTAAAAAGGAATGCTTTGTGTTCAATTGAATTAAAATTAAAACAAATGTATAAGAAATGAGAATGAGAATTTGCACTAATGAATGTTTTCAAAATATTATAAGTTTTATATAAACTCCATGATTTTTATAAATTGTCCAGAATTAAGAACAAAACCAAGATAATGAAATTTAAATGTGAAAATAGAGAGGTCTTGAATTTCATATTTAATTATGGAATTATATATTTAAAACTGAGATATATGAGAAATCATAATGATTTAAATATGCTGCAAATTTGTCATCAATTGCTTTAGTACCATAGTGGTTACTCAAAATTGCTTTAAAATATTTCATACAACATAATGCCTTATCAGATGATTCGCATTACATGTTTCTTCACCATGCTTAAAGTTCAATTTGCAAAATTTCACATTTGCTGATATGCCATATATCGATTAAATGTTAATGGCATAGAGGCATGCGTTGGAGTCTATCGCATCGGAAGTTGCAATGACAAATTTGCGATATGAAAACATGCGATGAGATGGAGCGATCACAATATTGAATAATTGTTATATTAAGGATTAGGGAATAGTCACATTGTGCTTTGTACTTTGCACATCGCATATCGTACATCGCACATTCGGAATTGTGATATAAACATAAAAAAATGCGATGTAGCGATAGCGATATCGACATATCGAAATATTGGAAAATAGTCATGTTGGAAATGCTAATATGATTCTTGCGATACTATTTTAAATTTTCTATTGGGTTTTCTAATGAATGAAAGCAAAGTTAAAGAATGTTCAAATTTTAATGAACAACAAAAAAAATTTCCATGAACCTGTTGCAAATTTGAAATGGGTTTGCTGCTTATTTCAAGTTTCGAAAACAAATGAAAACTTGCAAATAAGACAGAACAAGAATAAAAAATAAACTAAGGAAAAGAGAAACTAATAATAGATGAAAATGAACTTGTAAATGGGTACCTGGAAGAAAATTGTCTGTAGATTTTACTTCATGAATCTTCAAATTCTTCCTTCGATTTATCAAATTCTGATTTTGTTCAAAATCATCTCATTATTTATTCTAAATTAGAGTGGGCAATCAAGCTGAAGGAAATCAATTATTCATGTTCAGAAAATTTGAAATTCATAGAATCCATCAGAAACGTAAATGAGAATATGCTCCCTTTTGAATTGCAACTGCAATTTATTACCTCTGCTCATTTCGAATTAACTTGAGAAAAATCTGTATTGTTATAGTGACTGTTCAACAATGCCTTTAGTAAATAAATATGATGCGTATTGCAACATCAGATAATAAACTAAATATCAGAATGGGATAAAGCCACTTATTATGAAAGAATATAATTACAGATTCAAATGTGTGCACATAATAGCATGGACACCCTTAAGGTCATTTTAACCAATTTCGAGGAAAATAACATAAGCTTCATGTGATTATAGTGAAAAGTTAGACTGATTAATAATAATCAAATTGATATTAAGCTTTTGAGCTTAGACAGTTATATTTTTCACGGGATAATGATGTCAAGAAGCTTTGTATCATCGAAACCTTCAATATATAAATTTCAAAAGAAAATCTTAGAAGGAAATCTCGAAATGAAGAAAAGTGGCTTTGAGGTGATTGGTGCCAAGTGAAAACTCAATTGAATTTAGTCAAGACATTATTCAAAATAGGCAGAGATATATTTATGAGTAGAGGTATTGTTGCAATAGATTTTGATTTAAAAATGGGAAGCAAGAATTAAAAAGTTTTCGATGAGAAGAAAATGTTTCACTGAATGTGTATGAGAAGCGCTGATTGCTTTGCTTTATTTTTTATTTGCAGAACTATTAGGAATAAATTAACTACATAAAACAAACAAACTAAATTAATTCTACTGCTATTCTAACCATATAGATGAAAATGACTAGGTATAGTCATATTTCTAGTGTAACCATTTTCTCATTTTAATTCCTTCATATATATATAGTGGAAATGTTAGTAATAAATATACAAATTTAATTGAACTAAGAAAAATACTTTTGTAAGTAGAATTTACAGTTATTGTTAGCAACTTAATTAAAATCTCCTTCTCTTGAAATTTCATTTCCAGTTGAATACCAATTGGATCATAGAAATCTGGATGGATTTCTATTTATGATTGGAAAGGTTTAAAAAGGGAAGATAAGAGGGTAGATTGTGGAGTTGAGCTTTTAGATCCAAAGGCCTGAAAAAAATTGTCAGTGTTATTTACAAATGTTAAACTATTAACAATCTTCCTGAAAGAAAAATTTCCAAATAGTTTTCAAATATGCTAATGAAAAATGGATGGAAATCTGTCAAATAAAATGGAAAATTATTAATTGGATTAGATTGCTGGTCGAGTGGTGAAAATGAACTCTTTTGTTGACATTGCCTTTGAGAAGAAAGACGCAATTGATAAGAGATGAACATAGATTGAAATTGAAATATTAATAGCTTTTGATGTTCATGGTTATAATATGAAAATTCGATTTCCCAATCAGGTAATGCATCAATTGAGTGTTCACTAGTAAAGTGCTTAATATGCCAGCGTAAAGTGTTAAAAATTTGAAAAATAAAATAAGAAAATAAATCTAAATTTAAACAAAATAAGTGAAAAAAATAAAATGAAATCACTATTGGTACAACTAATGTTACAACACAATTGGGATTGTTTTGAAATAATTTCTTTTTTCACAAGGATTGGCCAGAATAATAGAATTTGAGTAATTTCCAATTCCAACTTGTGAATTAGAAAGAGAATTATGATTATGAGTAGGAATGAAAACTTGATCATGATATGAATCATAAATTGGAATGTTTTCTCGAATGGTGAAATCATGAAGATAATTTGCTGCTCTAGAATGAGGATTGGTTGGAATAATTTCTAAATTGAAACGTTCCTCATTCTTAGATGTTATTTGAATTTTATCATGAGGATTCTCTTGAGAAGAATAGAAATCAACATTCTTAATGTCAGAGTAATTATCATAAACGACTTCACAATATTCTCTAGAATTCCCTTCGATCTCGTCCAATATATCAAAACAAGGAGGAATAAAAATTTCATGTTCATTAATGGCAAAAGAATGATCAATAATTGTTTCTCTATCTTGATAAAAACTTATTGGTAATTTATTTAGATCAACCTCTTTATTTTTTGAAATATTATTACTAAGAAAATTACCATCAGTAAAAATATCAAGATAAAGGGAAAAATGTGAATCTGAAACAATGCATTTAAAAATGTCTATGTTTGAGAACTCTTGTACATTATGCTCATTGTAAATGTCAAATTACAGATCATTCCTTTGTCTACTTGTGCTTTCTTGAAGAATTGTGCTTTGGTTATCTGAATTTGGCATTTGCTCATCATGAAAAAATTCAGAAATTTGTACAACAGTTTGCGTGTTATTATTTACTTTGATTGCTGCTTGTACTTGATGATTTGCGATTTGATTTTCTGAATTCACCGCAGAGCAACTTTCAGATTTCAAGGCGATTCTTTCTCCAACATTGCTGCTGTTGCCTTCTTGCATTTGATTAGAAATGTTTTTTGAGCTTTGTGAAACCACTTCATCATAATTTATTTTCACATCCATATTGAAATTCTCATTTATGTTGGAAGGGGGTGAAACAAAACTTGAACTAATTTCATATCAATTGGGAATGGGAGGAAGAAAACAAATATATTCAAACCAATTTAGTGATTCTTTTTCTGTAGGTTTATCGTCGACTTTAAATCTTAAACAATTTAAATGAAATCGAATATTAAAATCTCTAACAGACTCATTTTCAAATCTTCGTAGATATTCAATTTCATCACATACATATTCATAATCATATCCATCAAATTTAAAAATGAAAATTGTAACAAATTGATCCCAACTGTGAATTGAGGCAACTAGAAGAGTTCTACACCAGTTTTTGGCTTTTACCGCGAGTGTGAGAGTATAAATTCTGCATAAAATGCTTTCATCAATTCCTTGAAAATTATAAGTTGAAACTTTTTGAATAAATTGAAAGACATGATTAAAAGCAGAAGAATTCCTCTTACCATTAAACTTTACCTGAGACAATAGTCTTACCACTTCGGGGGAGTATTGGAAAATGCACGTCCATGGATACAACTCCAAATTGGAAGTTTAAGGGGAGCCATCATGATTAAATAAAATATTAAAATTGAAAAGACTCCAATAGACAACAAGTTTCAGGCCCTCCTTCTAGCACCAAAAATGTTGAGGGCCAAAAATGTCTGCCTCAACATTGGGGGATAACCACCTGGTCCGGACCTTAAAGCAGCTCCTTTTCCATTTGGAGTAGTGGCTCTGACTGGTTTAACTAGGTCCAGTTACCTTTTTCCTATCGTTATTGGTTTACGATAATATCTTTAACTACCAATAGATAGGTATATCATATCATTTATTCTTGCTGATCGGGCAAGAAAATGACCTTTAAGCTGATTTGGGTTTAGCTAAGCCACAACTAAAATTTTGCCTCTTTGAGAAGAGGACTTAAAAGAATGTAGAACTTAATCTAAATGCAAACTTATTCTATAATGCAAGTAAAGGAAACTAATCCTAATCCTATTTCAATTAGGTAGATATAAATCTAGCCCAACTAAGAGCAAGATAATTAAATGATAAGGATTTAAATATGTGTGGATTTTAGTTAATATCAAGCTAATGAAGTAATTCAATTAACTGACATTTGTGAATACGAAAACACATCCTATTGAAACCTCTTAATCAAAATAATAAACCAACAACACTTAGGAAATAATTCACAAAATTGATATTGATTGTCAAAACAGTAAATCTAATAATTAAACAATAATATGCGGAAATAGTTCACAACACATCATTATTTTATAGATCAGTTTTATAAGACATATTTCTGAGTAAATAATTACTCAGAAATCAGAATTTAATCCATAAGAGCAAAGATACATAATAACAATATTGAGACAAATTACCCATATCAACATAAGTACACAAACATGAATAAAATGCAACATTCTCGTTCTCATAAAAATGAAACTAGTATTTGAAACAATAGTATTAGAAAACCAATTTATTGAATCCATTTCTCTTTCTCTGGTCTCCAACAGTCCTTTACATTGCTTGAACTTCTATTTTCAAAACTAGAGTTTCAATAGTGCAAACTCTGCCCATCATACATAATTCAAGATACAAAGGAAAAATCCTCAATAATCCTCAGATCTGAGATTTTCTCTCCTCCCTCCTACAACTCTAAATTCCTATTGCAGAAGTGCTTTTAGAAGTCCAAAATTGCAGAGGAGAGCAGCCCCTAATTACATTCTGCAATTTGTCATTTATAATATTTCCAAAGGTATTTTTGAGAGGAAAGTTTGTTGAAGAAAAATCTGCCAAATCTAAATTTATTTGCTCAAAATTCCAATCTTTAATTGCTAGAGCATTTTCATTGATTGAGATCTTTTTCTCCATATCTCTTCTACTGTTTTCTTGCAAAAATAAATCAAAATAAATTAAGATGCAAAAATAAAATCAAGATGCCATTTCTGGCATTTAAAACAAATCCAATCAAATGCAATTAATTAATTGAAAATGAAATCTGAGCTTTCTATTGATGCATATGATGATTTTAATTGGCCAAGGATATTATTGATGAATGAATATGCACTTAGAAGAGGTTTGGGCAAATGAAAATGAAGAGAATAAAACTCAGAAAATTGATTTTGTTTAAAATTCGGAGTTTGATCTTCTGCCTGATTTTAGACCCAATAAATGACCAAATCTGTTATTGAAACCTCCTCAAAAATGTTTTCTTTGATTTTATCTTTTCAATGAGCTATCCTGGGCCTCAATTGGCCAAGTAAAACTTAATCTATGAGCCTCTAAAGTTGATGAGTCAAATCTGGCATAATTCTGGAAATTCTGTGGCTAAACTAAAAATCCGAATTTTAATTAAAAAAATGTAATCTTAAATTAGACTCTAATTATCCAATAATTAATTCTAGTTTAATTGTTAATCATAAACTAAATTAATTATTTATAAAATAATTAATAATTAATTTTAATTTAATTTAATTAATTATATTTTATATATTAATTAATGTAAAATTAAATATTAAATATTAATTTTTATATGAATATTATATTACAACTATCCTACCACTCCATATTTCACTCATTCGCATGAACGAGTTTGAAACTTAAAAATGAAAATCAAAACTTATAAGGAGACTTTGGTTAATGCGACATGCCTTTGAATTTTTTTTTTATGATCGGGAGATTGCGAGGATAGGGTTGTAAAGGTTTTTAAAAATATTGCGATTAAAAACTCCAATGCGATCGAAAGATCGCGTAATATATTTTAATTATATATGTATTATTTTATTTTTTTTGGTTTTATTTTAATGAGGTTTAATTAAGTTATGAAATTATTTAAACTATAGCTACTTTGAAAAAAAACTACAGCCACTTTGACATTTTGGGTTTTCGAGATTGGTAATTTATTTTGAAAATAGAAAATTGGAATAAATGACTAAAATCTCGATGTTTCATAATTTGGCTGGGTTATGTATAAGTAAAAACAAAAGTTGTTAGAATAACTAACTAAAGGTTAATATTTAAAATAAATGCATTATTAAACTAATTTAAATACAAAAATGGAATATTGTACATTTTACGCATTTTTAATCGATGTGACATAAATAAGTAGACTTCAAAGGAGTGCCATTTACAAACCAGTTGACCAAATGAGGCGAAACAAGTATCGATGGGAAGCTAGCCAAAAATCAATTTGAACAAAGCAATCAAAACAATAATCTCAAGAAAATGAAAAATTAAGATAATTGTAGGGTAATAAAAGTCCTAAAAAGCATTTAACCAAATTGTTTTATAGAAAGGGTCCCCATTATTTGAAGTAAACAAGTCAGAAATGTGGGGGTTGTGTTTTTATCACAACAAGGCCATACTGTTGTAATCAATGTAATGTAATGTGGAAGTCCAAGAGACCCACATGTAAATCTGAAGAGTCATGTAAGTCAAACAATCATGAGGGAATTCAAACAATCACAAGGGCCATTTTTTCCCTTGGCTATAAATACCCCTCATTTGTACATGCGAGGGGCTTTTCACCTTGGGTCCTTCCACATAGCCTTGAGAGTTTGTAATCTTTTCTTTGAGGAGCGAGCAGTGGCTCCAACGCTCCACTATCGGGGTTGTTGACGTAATGGTGTACGGATGTGTCTTGGAACTTTCACTTAATTTAGAGGCCTGTTAACAGGCCAACACGCTTTTACACATGTATTGTATTCATTTGTAAGACTATTCTTTGGATGATTGTAATGCTTACGACAATTGAACTATTTCGGTTGTTTTAGTACATATGCTATTGGAAATGTGTTGTATCAGTTGCTAACGTTGTCTCGCCCATGTGGGCTATCTCGCTGGACACTCAACAAAACCATTCCCATAAACTTGTTATAACGCTCGTCGACTCCTGTAGACTATTTCGCTGGGTGTTGTACGTTTTATCTGTTCACCTTGTGTTTTTACTGCCGCATCTGTGTGGAATACTCTCCCGGAAGCTACACATGTCCTGTTGTGTTGTGTGTCCCTACTAGAGTTGGGACTATTCCCTCTCAACCTGAGACTCACTTCCACCCTCTCCCTCTATAGTGAAAGAACTTTGACGCAAGCAGCACTAAGCACTCACCAAGCACGCAAACCTCGTTGTTCGAAGACAAAGAAACCACTCTCTCGTGCTAAAAAGCAAAAGCTAAGGCATATATTTAAGATAATGGAAATTGGGTCATCGTACTCGATGGGACCTCTACACCAAAAAGTGTGAGGTCTAGTTGGGATTTCATACCGGGGAGATCCCCTGAACATTGGCGGGTCCAACATCATCAACAAGATCTTATGCAGAATTGCAGATGATCTCCATCTTGGGTTTGGTCTCCCTATATGATGTCCTATCCTTCCAGAGGGCTACATTGGCACATGTAGGGTGTGTGTTGAGAGCCATGGGTCTCCACAGTAGTAGAAAACACTCCATGGATCCCTAGAGTTGTTCATAGATTGCTTGAGATTCACCTATTGGACGAGGAAGATGCACTTGGTTCATATTTTCCTAGATAGACCCATAGATGTGCCATGCACTTGGTAGCTGACCCAGGACTTGTAGGGTGAGGTGGCATCACCCACACCATCATATGAGCCCTTACATATGATCTACATGCATCTTCGACTTAATTGGAGAGCCATGAGGTCACTTGTGTGCCCTCACATCCATTGGGAGCACCACATGTTTATTATGTGGAGAACAAGGGGCCAACCCCTTGCCCATTACTTTTGGAAGTCCAATTCATAATTTTGGCACTTATGGATTTCATCATGCCTCTTAGAGAGCCCAACGACATTCATTATTGATCATACGACATCTTGGGAGGCTTATTATTTTATTTGTGAACTAGTTTGTTGGGCTTGTCACCAATAGATAGTTATTTGGACATTATTTTTGCTGATGGGATTATGTAGGCCTAAGAGACTAATTAGAATGCCTAATTAATGTCTAAATACAAGTGATATGAGTTCATTTTCTCATCATCACTTTGGATTGGATCATTCTTCTCTTTATAGAATTTCACACTTTTTCTGGGATGATGAATTGGAGCATGGATGAATTTTGATGTTTGGATTGGAGTATTTTATCTTGGAGCTTCTTTATGATCAAATTGTTGATGGTTGGATATTTTCTATTACATGTAAGTACACACATTTAATATTATTCTTGCTTTACTTTTGTCATATGCATTGAATGGGATTTCGCTATACTATGACTAATTGTTGCATTACATAATTACAAAATTGTGGAATTATTATTTCTATATAGCATATCTCAATGTTTGGGCCATGTATATGAACGAAATATCATAGGGATAATTCCATCAATGAATTTAACTTAATAAGCCATCTCTTTTTGCCAAGCGAAGTAAAAAATATTTTAGGTCTCTTCTTCTTGCCCTAAAGTCCAAGCGAAGTAGTACTTAAGGCTTCTTTGACCGAAATACAAGTTCCTTTCTCATCATTCTACTAGACTCTATTCTCCCCAAGGGATTAGGGTAGGTGATCACTCAAAGAACTTTTTTTTCCACCTTTCCCTGTCCCTTCTATTTCTATCAAGCTGGGTCACATAGGGCATCACTTTCTTCACGAAATAGCCATAGAAAAAGTTCGATCTCCTAGCCTTTTTCGTGCTAGTGTGTCCTTAAGGCCTCCTCCAAATTTGAAGTCTTTCCGATGGTGGAGTTGTGATATAACCTAAGTCTTAGCTCTGAGATCAAACTTCGCCTTGGTATTCCTTAGGCTAGAACCTCATAGGACCAATTTGACACCTTTAATTGGAAATTCTTGCTTTGATCCTTTCCCCTTCCTTGTTTGGGTTACGAACATCCTTGGTTGCTAGATTATCTCTCCTTAACCTAAGCTGGGCCCAGTTGGTCCCGCGTGGTCCCATACCTTTGAAAGATCAATTCTTGAAAAACCATTCAAGAAGCTAAGTTCAATAAGGATTTTAGGATTGGGAAACTCCTCTACAAGGCATATTCCTCTAACCTAACCCTCAAATCATCCCCTCGTCATCCTAGAAATATTTCTACCTTGCTTGAAGAGAAAGTGAGCTCCATTCTTTACCCCCTTCTAAGAAAAGGATCATTGAGGTCACTTCACATCCATTTTTTCATTCATCCTTCACAAGTAACTTCCATATACCAGGTCTCCTCCCATTGGTGAAAGTTTTTAAAGAATAGGGAGTCTTAGCTGAGGTGACAGTGGGCTAAGTCTCCATTGTTTTTCTTGGCCTAACAGTTGTCCCCTTTAGGAATCCCCTTTAGGCCCCCTGCTAGTTTGAGCGGTAAGATTTTGGCGCCATTGCCAAGGACACAGAACGTGTGTTTGGTTCCCCATATGACATATTGACATAACATTATTGACGACTCCATTAGAAGAATGAAGCCCTAATTCTTCATTGAACTTCAAAGTTAATGATTGTAGGGTGAAGCAAGCATTTATTAAGGCAATTTCATTCACCCTGGCGACTCCCATGTCATTAAGGACCCAACAACATGTTGACCACATATATTCCCGCCATAGATATGATAGGGACCCCAAGATATCCTTCATCGAAATCCATGAAGAATATGCCAATGTTTGATGGGGATCCACATTCTGCAGCCAACCACGTGGTAAGGTTCATAAGGTACCTTTCAAAGCAAAATATAACTCAACCTTGTGACCAAATGGAATTGTTTGTCCTATCCATTACCCCAAGTACCAATTGGCTTGAGTCATGTAAACCTAAAAGCATTCCTTCTCTTCCAATGTTGACTACGCACTTCTTGTTGCATGAAGGGTGAGTTTCCAATCTCATGAAGACATATCCCAAATGTTAGATATGGCCCTTCGAGAGGAGGAAGTTATTGAATATGGTTTTATGCTTGAGGAAGAGTCTCTTATTGATGCATACTTTAATGATGGTGCCAAAGGAGAGACTCATGAATTGGAAATCATGTCCTCTAAGGATAATGAGGAAGATCTCAACCCCGAGAGCCCTCAGACATTGCAAGAATGGATGATGGAATATGAAAAGTCTTGCAGGAAACTGATGGCCACATATAACTCCCAAGATATTTTCTCCCACTATTTTGAGCAATCAGAAAGGCTTCATAACACAAAGAGTGAATATAAAGAGAGTCCTACCAATGACCTTCTTCTTGAGGAATTTTATCAAAATCATGTAGTAAATACCTTGGAGATCATTCTTCAGGAACAGATGAAGGAGGAAAAGTCCTCCCTATCTAAAAAAGAGAATGAATGACATCCTAATGAATACCAAATATATAGTGAATAATGGGAGGATTCTAAGGAAGATCGTGATATCCGAATAAACGAAGAATCCACGAGTGACTTTTGGGTTGTTGATTGGGGAATTGTGTATGATTATAGAAATGAAGACCCCATGGTTTATCAAGTCCATAAGAATGAGCTCAGGGAAGAAAGAAAAGCTTTGCCCCTTCTGAATAACAATGTTGGTCCTTATGAAGCCCTTCCTAGAGGTCGGAAAGGTCTCTTCTTTATGTTCCAAGATGATTCAATCAAAGAAGAGACTTCCGAGATTGTGGGAAATTATGACACTAATATAGAAGAAATTGGGAATATGCTTCCCTAGGCCATGCCACCAATAAAGGGTTTTTATTTGTGTTTGAGCATTCCTCCCCTTCCCTCGAAATAGTTGTTTGTGTTGATGTTCACTCCCCTAGTCTTGATGAAGAGCTTCTTTCCCCTATGAAGGACCAATCATCATGGTTTTTCCTGAAATATGATGATGGGTCCACTTCTTGTTTTCCCAATGAACAAAATAGTATCATCCTAAACATGTCTAAGTATTTCACTCCTTCTTACCTTAAGGATGATAGGCCTGAGATAGTTCTTCATCAAAGATTCATATACTTGGTCATTGACATTTCCATCTCCTGGTTGGAGGAGAAAATCCAATCCTCTCGACTGGTATATTTTCCTTCTTCCAAGGTTCTTTTCTATGGCTTGTGGGTCTTTTCTTTTCCCACCTCCCTCTCTCACAACCCACCCCTCATATCATTTTTCCCATTTGTACTTCCAAGTCCACTACAAATATAATTATGGAAGCATGCATTCTTGTATTAATCAATTGACATGTTGGTTGTATTGGGTCTATGATTATTGCTAGCACTTGACATTGTATGTTATGCATGCTAGAGTAGGATGCATCACATATTGATTTTTCATTAAAACTAACCTCATATAAAATGTCTCATGGTATATTAGATTCATTTAAATTAAAATTTGTATATTTTATTTTTCTATTGATTTTATGACCTAACACTAAGTGTTGGTGATCATAAGACACCGTGAAAAACATGTTTCCCTCTGGGTTCAATCATTGATATGTGTAGGTAACAGGATTGTGGTAACAAAGATATTATTAGAGTTCTCGTGACCTCTCGTTCGAGTAGATTCGTCCACTTCTTCGAGAGATCACGTCCCATTTGGAGCCAGATGTTACCCACCATTTTGTGGGCAATATCCCTAGGAATTTTTTTTTCTCCAAGATGGTCCTCAGCCGACAGCCAGTAGCCACTTGTGGCCACCAACTAGCTCATTGTGCCATTTCTCTACCACCTGAGCCATCCATGTGGGCCCTCACCCATCTACTATGATCGTATGTTTGAAGGTGGGCCTCCTGAACCTAAAGGTATGCCTTTTCATTTGGTAATTGAGTATTGTAGTTTTCTTATCATGGACACTTTTGGGAATGGATTAATTGGGGGATTTGGCTGAAAGAATGGGCTAGGTCTTTGCTCTCATTCCCTAGACCCCTTTTGGATATTAACCTTGGATTATAGTCTCGTGGGATCTCTTTTACTGACCATTTGGTTTTATGGATGGTATTTCATGGGAAACCCTGATTTTGGTTGCATGGTCCCACTCCCTTATCCAATAATATTGCCCCCTTTCCACTCATTATAACCCCATTCATCATTTCTCCCACCTCGGTCCACATTCGTCCACTGGGTCCACATAGGGCTAGCTATCCCATTCCCTTGCCCACACCGTAGGTCAGGCATAGAATGATGCCCCGGAGGTTGATGCAACTAAAAAGAAAAGTAAAAGTAAAAGCACAATTGGTCACATTCAACAGGAAAACGTACACAAAATGAAAAAGATATTTGGGACAAACACATTTAGCACGTGGGAAAAATCCAATACTTGATCTCTACCCCACCATCATGGCCACCACCCTAGTTCCTATAGGCTCTATGAGCCCCCTTTATCATATAGGAACCCATGATTGTCCCAAACCCTGGTGGGAAATGAAACACCCTACCTTAAAAGGGGGTATCCACTGCTATATTTCACATATCTTGCTCTTACCCCTTGAGCCTCAAGCAACTAAACGAAGAAAAATCATAAAAAGACAAAAGGAATATAAGGAAGGGTAGAAAAATCAAGGTCAGGGTACCTCATGTACCATGATTTCTCCCTCCTATACATTATATACCCAAGTGTGGGTTTCCCTTTTATTAGCTACCCTTGTACCCAACATGTGGCCCAAGGCTATCCCTTCTAATTTCCTATTCCATTCACATCTTTATCACATGGCACCGCCTTTTAAAGGATGTACCTTGGACATATTATCCCCTTTAAAATTAGAAACCACCTAATGGGATACTTGGTTAACCCCATTTGGAGTTTGGAGACATTAGCACATGCCAAAGCCCATTATTGAAGGGTAGACCATTATGAAGTCCCCACCTGTGGTCCATGGTTTGTAAGCTCTTATACTTAATTTATTTGATGTATTGTTGTACTGGAAGGCTAGGGGATGCATTAAATCTTATGCAAGATTGCAGATGATCTCCATCTTGGGTTTGGTCTCCCTATACGGGGTCATAAACTTCTAGAGGGCTACATTGGAACATGTAGGGTGTGTGTTGAGAGCCATGGGTATCCACATTAGTAGACAACACTCCATGGAACCCCATAGTTGTTCATAGATTGCTCGAGATTCACCTATTGGACGAGGAAGATGCACTTGGTTCACCTTTTCCTGACCAGACCAACAGATGTACCATGCACTTGGCAGCTGACCCAAGACTTATAGGATGAGGTGGCATCAAATACACCATAATTTGATCCCTTACATATAGTCTACATGCATCTTCGACTTACTTGGAGAGCCATGAGGTCACTTGTGTGTGCTCACATCCATTGGGAGCACAATAGATTTATTATGTGGAGAACAAGGGGCCAACCCCTTTCCCATTACTTTTGGAAGTCCAACTCATCATTTTGGCACTTATGGACTTTATTAGGCCTCTTAGAGATCCCAATGACATGCATTATTGATCACACGACCTCTTGGGAGGCTTATTATTTTATTTGTGAGCTAGTTTGGTGGGCTTGTCACCAATAGATAGTTATTTGCACATTATTTTAGTTGATGGGATTATGTAGGTCTAGGAGACTAATTCGAACAACTAATTAGTGTATAAATACAAGTGAGATGAGTACATTTTCTCATCATCACTTTGGATTGGATCATTCTTCTCTTTAGATAATTTCACACTTTTTCTAGGATGATGAATTGGAGCATGAATGAATTTTGATGTTTGGATGGGAGTATTTTATCTTGGAGCTTCTTTATGGTCAATTTTTTAATGGTTGGATATGTTCTCTTACATGTAAGTACACACATTTAATGCTATTCTTGTTTTACTTTTTTTCATATGCATTGAATGGGATTTTCGCTATACTAAGGCTAATTGTTGCATTGCATAATTGAAAAATTGTGGAATTATTGTTTCTATATAGCATCTCTCAATGTTTGGGTCATGTATATGAATGAAATATCCTAGGAATAATTCCACCGGTGAATTTATCTTAATAACCCATCTCTTTTTTCGAATAGAAGTATAAAAGATTTGAGGTCTCTTCTTCTTGTCCTAAAGTCCAAGCGAAGTAGTCCTTAATGCCTCCTTGACTGAAATACAAGTTCCTTTCTCATCATTCTCCTAGTCTCCATTCTCCCCAAGGGATTAGGCACTGGTCCACCAATAGGTGATCACTCGAAGAACATTTTTATCCACCTTTCCCTCTCCCTTCTAGGTGTAGACAAGTTGGGTGACCTAGGGCATCACTTTTCTGACGAAATATCCATAGAAAAGTTCGATCTCCTAACCTCTATTGCATTGGTGTGTCCTCAAGGTTTCCTCCAAATTTGAAGTCATTCCGATGGTGGAGTTGTGAGATAACCCAAGCCCTATCTATGAGATCAAACTTTACCTTGTTATTCCCTAAGATATCACCTCATAGGATCAATTTGACACATTTAATTGGAAATTCTTGATTTGATCCTTTCCCCTTCCTTATCTAGGTTAAGAAGATCATTGGTTGCTAGATTCTTTCTCCTTAACCTAGGTTGGGTCCACCTTGTCTCGTGTGGTCCCATACCTTTGAAAGATCAATTCTTCAAGAACCATTCGGGAAGCCAAGTTTAATAATGATTTTAGGATTGGGAAACTCCTCTATAAGGCACATTCATCTAACCTAACCCTCAAATCCTCCCCTCCTTATCCTAGAAATCTTTGTACCTTTCTTGAAGAGAAAGTAAGCTCCATTATTTACCCCCTTCTAGGAAAAGGATCATCAAGGTCATTTCACATCCATTTTTCCATTCATCCTTCACAAGTGAATTCCATATTCCGGGTCTCCTCCCATCGATGAAAGTCTATAAAGAGTAGGGAGTCTTAGTTGAGGTGACAATGGGCTAAGTCTCCATTGTTTCCCTTGGCCTAGTAGTTGTCCCCTTTAGGCCCCTTGCTAGTTTGAGCAGTAACATGTACTTTGAAAAAGACTCTAGAAGGTTCAAATTTGTAACTTTATTTGAAAGTTGAAGGAGTCAAACTTGACCCCTAGTTGGCTATTAGACTATGTTAAATCCAACCCACTAAGAGGAGAAGGGGTTCCATTCTATACTATTGTGTCTTGTTCCATTGTAGAGCACAGCAAATGGAAGTCAAGTTTAGAGAGAATAGGAAAGGGCTTTAGTGCTTTCTAGCAACCTAATAGGCTATAGGTATTAGGTAACTCCATAGAATCCCAAGTAACACCATAAAAATTGTCTTCTCCTTTTTATTTGCATTTACTTCCATATTAGAAAGGAGAGAAAAGAAACCTCACCTTCTAGTTGGTTTTTCTCTCATAAGGGTTTCCTATTGAAAATATTTGTGTTCATTATGGAAGATGTGTGATTATATTTTTTATTCTCTAGTTTTTCACATTTTACCTATTTCATGCATAAGCAGAAAAAAATAATTAACAAATCTAGAATTTAAAAGAATTTAACCTTCATAGTATAGATTTCAATTTATTTGGTCAGATCTATTGTGACAAAATGTCAGTGGAATATCCATGACAAGTTACATATCAACTATTTTTGTACACTCACTAGATTCACCTCACATTTGATTATCTCTCGTAAGTGGCCTTCTCTCCTTTTGCAAGGTTACATTCATCTCAATGAGGCTTTCTCTCCTTTAGTTTAGAAAAGACATTGATGTATTTCTTTTCCACATTTTCTCCTAACCATAGACATCACCAGGCATCTATTATCACACCATTTATATATTCATGCTCAAAGGAAAGGATTTTTACTAAAAACATAAATTGTAACCACATGGAAACATAACGAGGCTAACGAAGCACTAAACATAAGGAGTATATCATTTATCTATGGATAATCAAAAGCCCTATCATGCAGTTTACCAAACTACTCATCACAACACACATTAGTTATGCAGGGTGTGTGCATAATCCTTTTATTATTGCATAAGTTTCACTCAACGTGCCCTTTGGGTTAGGCACCATAATCAAATTCAATGATTTCTCACTAAGTGCCATCTATAAATGTGGTGAAGTTCTCAATGTTGAAATGTGTAACTAGGTTCGGTCTTCATAATATTTTATGTAGTATTGATTTTATGTATTTGATGTAAAAGAGAAAGAAAATTATTATTTTTATTTTATAGCATGGGTTTCATGCTCAAGGTCAATTTTTTATAGGTCAAAGCACCCATTGTGTGCTTCTAGGTTTTGTCATAGAGTCAAGAAGTCAAAAGAGTCATTGTCATATGTGAAAGACCCCATTGGGCATCTTGTAACAAGTCAAAGAAATTATTTTTGAGTTATATGTGTCAAAATATCCCTCCAAAACCAGGTCGGCATGTAAATAAAAAGTTAGCCTCATGAAGGGAAATTCGTACTCCAAGAATGGCTATATATACTTGACACTTGACCTCATTTGAAAGAGGACACCAAGAAACTTGATTACAAGGACAAGAAAGATACCAAAAGGGACAAGTGAAGGAAAGAATAATTCAAGGAAGGAGAACTAAAATTGACAGTTTGAATTTTGTGACACATTCACTCACACATGCAAAAAAAAAAAAAAAACTAGGGTATCATTTTGTTGCAGCAAGGTCCAAATCACAGTCATCGAAAAGAGTTGGAATTTGTTGTCAAAAGGATCAAGTTTGAAAGCCTCATTACTAAGGAGAAAGAAGCACCCTAAGCAAAGGAAGAAGGAGACATTTTCACCATATTTATACCATGTGTGCAAAGTTGCAGCTACTGCAGGAAGGCTAAAAAATTGCGGCACTAAAGAAGGGGATGGAAAAGTGTTGTAGGGGTTGAAGTTAAGGCTTTGGAGAAGTTTGACTATAGTTGACTTTTTTGAGCTAAGGTACATTGAAAGGAAGGTTGACTTGGCCTTGGAGGGGTATCAAGATTGGGTCTAAAGGGTCTTGTACTTCTTCATTTGAAGATTATATAAGAAGAGAATAATTTCTTGTGGGTTTTCGTCTCTAGGAGAGGTTTTGGCCCTAGCTAGTAGCCTACATATTTTGTTCATTTGTTCTATTGATATTCATGTTTTGGTAGTTATTTGATGATAAGAACACCATAATAATCAAGACAAGGAGAAGTAAATTATAAGTACATAAAGTTATAGTAAAATATCATCATAAGCAATTATCAAGTTTAGAGAAATCACACTTATTTTAGCTGCCCTAGATTTCTCAGCATGGTTTCAGAGCTAAGGTAACAAGGAAGGGCAACTTGAAGATCACTCAATTGAAAAAGGATACATAAGGGCCAAATATAAGAGGAAGATCATCAAGAATATCTAGTCATCACATCACAAAGACACTATCATCTTGAAAGAATAAAAGAAGACCTCAAGGACCCTACCTCTATATAAAAGAAATAAGGAATTTACACATTTGAAGCATCATGGGAAGCCTCCCTCATTCCACAAAATCATCTAAAGGAAGAAATAAGAATCACTTCGTCATCATCAAAGGACTCAAAGTGATCTCCCTCATATTGAAGAAAAGAGAAAATCTCAAGAATTTTTTAAGGAAGAAGAACATCTCTCCTCATCTTGAAGAAACATTGTCATTTTGAAGAAGGAATATCATCCCTCCCTCATTCTAAATCTCACACTCTAGTGGAAGAGATCATCTTCATTTTCCAAGTAAGAACTTTATACTCATGTCTCAATCTTCAAATCAAATGACTACTTTCTTCAAGGAGAACAATAAACTTGTTGGGACATCAAACTACCTTGCATGGAAGAAAATAATAGATTCAATTCTCACAGAAAATGAAGTTTTTGATTATATCAAGGGATCCACCACAAATTATCCACAAGAAAAATCTAAATCATTATCAAAATATATGAAATGAAAAATAAGGGCTCAAAGAATCCATGTTGAATCTATCAAGGATTCTCCTATTTCTTTTGTAGCAAAATTAAAGACATCAAAAGAGATCTATGACAAATTGGTAGCTATACTCTATAAGTACAATTGGGGAAATAATATCCTTAAGATCCAAATTATACAAAATGAAAGTATCAAAGTAATAAGGGGTAGATTCATATATGATGAAGGCAACCCAAATTAAAGATCAACTACAAGAGCTAGAAGAAACAATGTCAGGTCCAGAAATAACCACTTGTGTACTCAATGTACTACCAGATGAATGGGGCAACTTTGTATCAAACGTCTATGCAAATAAGGAAGCTACAGATTCAATGATCTATGGGCATTATGTAAGATTGAAGAAACCATATTAAAAGAAAAGAATGATGTTGAATCTAATGAGCAGTCTCAAGCATTTGCAGCTATGTCAAGGAAGAAAGGAAAGTTTGGGAAGTTTGAGCCACGTAAGAGATTTCAAAGAAAGTTGATATGTCTAAAATTCAATGTTATTAATGTAATGAACATGGGCACAACAGTAGGAATGGTCCTAAACTCAAGAAGGGCAACAAGAAAACGAAATAATGAAGTGAAGCCCATGTGACCAAATAAGTAGAAGAACCCAAAGAGAAGAAAACAAAGAAGAAAGAAGTGAAAGAGCTTTAAAAATCTCTCATACATTAAGTTCATTTTCAAGACAATAGTCATAAGAAGCATTACAATTATGGGAATGATGCATTGTAGAAATGATTGAGATGGCATTATTATTATAAGAATAGAAGGATAGTAGAAGTAGTAGTTTGCATGGTTGAAGGAGTCATCTTACTAGATAGAAAGGAAGAGGTTCATCACATCATCATTAGAGAGAAGCATTTCTAGAATGGGGATCATCAATATCCTTCACCAGAATCTTTGTTAAAAGGTTCACCACTACTTGGAAGAAGCAAGTGTTACATAAATAATCTACATTCCACCTATTGTGGGATCCATAGTTTAGAAGTATAAAGGTATGGTGATAGGAAATGAAACATGACAATTTGATTAAAGTATTTTCATCTTCTATCAAGGGAAAGGAAATTGCTAAATGAAGTCTAGATGACCACATGAAGGAAGAGGTATGCACATATTTGGTAATTTTTAATAAGATAGATAAAGTCATGTCATCACTTAGTTGTAGATAGAATGGTTAGAATACTCTATCTCATGAGCATGATTGAAGAACAAGGAACTCTTCCTTATGAATAACACATGAAGGCATAAAAAAATATGCCTTGAACTCTTATACATTATGACATGATAGAATCAACATCATATGACCTCATGAAGAATATGAGGTGGTGGAAAACAATTGTTCCTATGCAAGAGGAGATATGTATAGAGATCATGAGGATAAAGTATGTGAAGAAGTTAAAAGGAGGGTTCATGAAGATGTATCTATAGCTACATAGATAAGATGATTAATCAAAATCTAATAACAATTAGAAGGATTAACTATGACATCTCCATGAAGAACCTATGAAGACTCTAACAAGGGGAGAACCTTGGTAATAAATGTCTTGGAGATGGATTTGTATAGTATACAAAAAGATGATGATGTTATTGAAGAAAATTTTATGAAAAAGGGCCATCATGAAGAGGTAATTCTATTTTTTTGAAGTTCACTTTTGATTTTTGAAAAACAAGCATCTGGTTGGATTTGATCAGGGATACTGACAAAAAGTTGTAGAAATTCACCTACAACTAGTACACATTAAATTGGATGGATAATTATCAAAGGAACATGACTTGGAAAAAGGTATCAGTATGAAGGATATCCAGTTGATGACAAAGAAGGTCACTTTCCCATGAAGATAAGGATGGCATGACTAGCATCATTGGGTTCAACACTATGTTTTGTTGAAAAGAAATAGGGAAAGTGATGAAGAAGATGACTGAAGCCCTATGAAGAAGTTATGAAAGAAGATGGCTCCATGATGTAAAAGATGAACTTTATTCATGAAATAATGATGCAGAAAGAGGGGCACAACAAGTAGTTGATAGTACCATGATCTCCACGAAAGAATAGATAGATCTTGTTGGAAACAATTCCCTAGTTAAGAGGGATCTTGGATATATTCCTTTCATGTAAAGGAATGGGTAGATCCTCAGTGGTTGAGATGGGGAGATAGACACATCATTCTTGTCTTTAGATCATGAAGAAATAATGGAGGATTGGGTAATCATCTGACACTGATACTGGTAGTCTTTCAAGATGAGGTATGGAACCAATAGGAAAGAGTATTCAAAGACGATATTCCTTGAGGATGTGTAGATCCAAGAAGGGAATGATACTAAAAGGAAATACCTTGCAAACATCCAGATGGGGTATGTGTCTTGAGAGAAAATGATGAAGGCGTCTATAAATCATTGTCTCCCCAACATTATGCTCTAATCTAGTGGAGAGATAGAGTTGTTAGTCAATGCCTTGCTATATGACAATGCTGGTTGATATGATGAGATGCGCTGATATAAGCTGAAAAAATAAATTATGAGATGGCTTACCAATATCACTCTTCTTATAAAAATTATTCAATATGAGAATATCCATGTACCATCAAGCATTATGAATACCTCCCTAGTTAACAGGGAGTGTTGAAATGTGCAACTAGGTTCGGTCTTCATAATATTTTAATGTACTATTGACTTTATATATATGATGTAAAAGATAAAGAAAATTATTATCGTTATTTTATATCATAGGTTTCATGCTCAAGGTCAATTTGTTTTAGGTCAAAGCACCCATTATGTGATTCTACGTTTTGTCGTTGAGTCAAGAAGTCAAAAGAGTCATTATCATATGACCTCATTAGGCATCTTGTAACAAGTCAAAGAAATTATTTTTGAGTTATATGTGTCAAAATATCCCTCTAAGACCAAGTTGGCCTGCAAAGAATAATTTGGCCTCATAAAGGGCAGTTCGTACTCCAAGGACAACTATATATACATGACACTTGACCTCATCTGAAATAGGACACCAAGCAGCTCAATTACAAGGACAAGAAAGAGACAAAAAGTTATAAGAGAAGGAAATAAGAACTCAAGGAGAACCAAAATTGATAGTCTGAATTTTGTGACACTTTCCCTCACATGTGTGAAAACTAGGGCATCATTTTGTTGTAGCGATGTCCAAACTGTAGTCATTTAAAAGAGTTCAAATTTGTTGTGAAAAGGATCAAGTTTGAAAGCATCATTACTGAAGATAAATAAGAACCCTAAGCAAAGGAAGGAGACCTTTTGCACCATATTTATCCCACATGTACGAAGTTACATCTATTGCAGGAAGGCCAAAAAATTGTTGGATTGAAGAAGAGGATGAAAAAGTGTTGCAGGGGTCGAAGTTGAGGATTTGGAGAAGTTTAACTATAGTTGAATTTGTTGAGCTGAAGTGCATTGAAAGGAAGGTTGAATTGGTCTTGGAATGTCCCAGTATTGGGTCTAAAGGGTCTTAGAATTCATCATTTGAAGAATCTATAAGAAGAGAAGAATTTCTTGTGGGTTTTCCTCCCTATGAGAGGTTTTGACCTTGGATAGCAACCTACATCTTGTGTTCATTTGTTCTATTGATTTCATGTTTCGGTAGTTGTTTGATGATAAGAACACCATA
The DNA here is from genome assembly GCA_031772625.1 of Pinus tabuliformis. Classification (NCBI taxonomy): domain Eukaryota; kingdom Viridiplantae; phylum Streptophyta; class Pinopsida; order Pinales; family Pinaceae; genus Pinus; species Pinus tabuliformis. Next base: position 570,687,903 of record CM062805.1, on the reverse strand, counting down.
ATAATCAAGATAAGAAGAAACAAATTATAAGTACATCAAGCTATAGTAAAACAACATCACAAGTAGTTATCAAGTTTAGAGAAAGCATTCCTATTTTAGTTGCCCTAGATTTCTCAACACCTAAGAGTTCCTTTGGGATGTTTTCTTTAGGGAAAAAAATATATAATGAGATTTAGTAACTTTCTATATCAAATTCAATGTTTTTTATTGGTATCATCAGTGATTTTATCTTCTTTTAATCTAAGGAGAGATCTTCTTCTAGCTACTAGTATGTTTCAAAGCAAGAAATTATCAAAGAGGACTGGAATTGCTTGAAGAGAAGGCTCAAAGAACATCTTCATGGCTCCTCCTAGGTGTTATTGTTATTTTTATTTTTAATCCCACCCCCCCAAGTAATACAAAGTTTCATGTTCCTTCCCCCTTTAAAATGTGATTTTCAATGGATATTATATCTTCTTATTAGTTTAAATCTCTAACAAATTGATATCAATAAGGATTTGTGACTTTGTTTTCTTGTTTTTCATCATGTGTAGGATCATCAAGGAGACTAGAGTTTGTGGTTGTACCTTATCCCACCCTACAACGTGAAAAAATTGGTAATAGAGATATCACAAAGGCTTACTCTGCTTATTCTTCTAAAGTTTGGATATTCACATATTAAGGAAAGAAATAATTTTGTTTTCAATGATCATATTTATACCCATCAACTTTATGTTCACATCAATAGCTCCAACCTATTGTCATAGTTTATTTAGTACACTCATGTGCTAGATAACCCAGAACATAGTTGTGAATACATTAGAGAAGGAATCACCTTTTTCTTCCTTCAATTGGATTTGAGGCCTTATCAAACCTTTCATCTCCCATAGTCAATCAATGTCGTGGAATTGACCCTTTTCTCACCTCAACACCCAGTTGGGAAACTAGAGACCCTTTCAATTTTTCAAAATTTGCATTTTTGAAAAAATAAAACACCAATGAGTGGGAGAAAGTCTTAATGGTCATGTAGTTTGTTACCTACATGACATACATTCTCTAGAATTATCATACTTGAAATTTAATTTGCTTATTTAATTCCACATAATTGAGCTAAAATTCACTTTATGCAAAGATTTTCTAATCAACTTATTTCTTGAAGTTCACTACTTGATTTATATGAATTCTCACTTTCTTTAGGCAACACAGTATTTAAGATTAACTGGTTTATTTTGATCAATTGACATTTCAATTAAATTTTGGACTAGATTTTAATGCTTTATGTGTGTTCATATTGTTTATTAAATTGGAATTACGTATCATTTAAGTTGGAGCACATCTCATCATTTGGAATATGCTATTTTCCATGTGTTCTTTTGCAATTTAGGGAAATGAAAAGTGGATATAGGGGTTGTCTCATCTCCTAATTGATAGTAATATCTTGAGTAACAAAGAATGTTTTTGTAGAAACATGTATCTTATACATGCATAAAGCACTAGATCAAGCTAAATAAGTGTTGAGATCCCTCCTAGAACTTCTTCAATGGGTGAACTATATTCATGGACTTTAGTTAGTGTGTACATTACTTAGAGTGATGCCTTCCTTTTTGTGTTTCTTTCCATTGGATTCATCCCATATATTCCTACCCAATTCAAACACTTTACTATTGACTATTTATCGTAACCTTTCATTGAAGAGGTAACTTAATGGTCGCTTTTAAGGAATTTTGCATGGGGGCCTTGCTTACGGGTTGTGAGTTGTACCTAAGATAGATACTACATTTACCCTTGTATTTTTCCACCTTGAATTATATCACTATAATTGTCTCATTCTACCTTCACTTGGGTGCATCCATGGTGGATTTCACCACCCCTAATGTAAACTTGATTGGAAGGCCACATTTCTCCCATCCAAAATTGTTTGAATTATCATAGGGTCATTAGAGGTATGTTTTCATCTATTTTTACATATCATTTTTCTTTTGTAATATTAGTGATATTACTCTTAGGATCAACAGTCTTCAATTTTCTCTAATTTATTTAGTTAGGCATATTTATAATAAACATATAACACTTTTTCTTGTTTTAGGTTTTAGAGGATCTCGATAAGTTAGAGGCCCACCACCTCCAACTCCAACTTTACATTTAGTCATTCCTCCCATTAAAGGAAGCCCCTTCCACAAAGTATTTTCATTCATGGAAATTTTGAATCTTCCAAACCTTTTAAAACTTACTAACAACCACATTCTTCATGGTGTAACTTGGTCACCCATGTCTACTAAGTTATCCTTAGAGATTCCTAAGTGTTTTTTGTGGGATCTATGGAAATTATACACATATTTTTCTTGAAATAAATGAGTTCCAAAGAATGCAAGCTATAAGGGGCCTATAAAACCCCATCATTTCATTAAGGAATACACCTTTGAAACAACTCAAAGATTTGTAAAATCCATTCCCCCAATAAATTTTAGTGGGTAATGATCACAAGTCCCCAACCAAATTATCCTTTTACCCATGTCTTAATCAATTTCCTCCCAAACATGGCATTTACTTGCTTTCATCAAATGATATTCACCTCCAAATATACTCATGCATATGGAATGACTAACTTAGAATCGAATTAAACAAATGGCCAATGTCTAGTGGCCCCTTGAAAACCTTGTTCCACTATTAGTACCCAATCTCATAACCTAAATCACCTTTGAAGTGAACTGCACCTAATTTGCATGTAAGGTCTACCTACAATTGTAATATTGTGGATGATTTAGACACATCTCTCATTGTCATGTCAACTTTAGAAGTTCTTCATAATTTTACACCTGAGATAAAGGCTTTATTGTCTATCCTGGGATCCTTGACCCTTTAGATTCTATAATAATGAATTTTGATTTGGATACCATAGACTTTAGGTTCATTTTTCAATAGCTTTTCAAATTCTTGTTACCATTCAAAACTTTATTTTTCATTCCCACATTTTAGATAATGACACATCCATATGTTCTATGCTCTCATCCATTTTTAATAAATTTATATCCTTGAAGTTAATCCCATCAACCATTACCCTCAATGCTTATGGAAATTTCCCTTCCCTACGCTTAAGGATTTACCTAAATTCTAGGCTCAAGAGTAAGATAGTATTGATGAGCATCAAACTCTTATTTGGTTGTAATAACATGTATTAAATAAAGTGATTGCATCCTTAGTATTCCACATAATCAAATTCTTGCATGAATGGAAATTTGTCACCATTGATAAGGTTGAGTATATTTCCCCTAGAATTTTCAAGAATTCATCCTTACTTGACGTTTACAAGGGACTTCCACCCTAGATCCATTATCAAGATTTTTGCTTTGTGTGCATTGTTTCTACTTCATTCAATGGACTTCCCCTCACATTTGAGATGCCTTCCCATGACTCCAACACAATCATTTGAACCACCATGGAAGAATATATTCCCTTTACATTGTCTTTGTTGCCTCTTGACACATAATCATTCTTCCATTAACCAATTCCCTTAACAGAGAACATTTACCTAGAAGGATTGAATTTAAAAGATTAATTTCGTTTTTTCCACCAACAAGTATAGTTGGAATTTATGTCATGGCCACACTTAGCCTCCCATGGTTAACTACTGGGTTACTTGTTCGATATCTTTCCCTAATCCAATTTTCCTATGACATCATCCACTAGCATGGTTTTCACCTCCATCCCCTTCCTAGTGATTTTTTTCATGGTAATAAGGAACCACCCAAGACCACAAAGTGAAAACCAAAATAGTCAATTGGTTTTAGCTTGGGTGGTTGGGATAAATGTTGTGATCCTCCCCACCTAGGTTCAATTCTTGCATGTGACATGTTGAGCTCATAATTATTATTTCTTGTATTGGATTCAAGCCTTGTTTTCTGAGAAGTCCCTTGAGGACCTAAACATGCACATTGCTCATATGGAAAATAAATATATCTCTCATGGAAGAAAAAGTGGAAACCAAAACAATGTGATTGAAAAAATTAAAGTCCTAGATGGCTATTAGAACATTAGGGGAAATATCACATTTTCTCATATTCCTCCACTCAAATTACAAGTAGAGGTTCACACCTAGTGCTATCATCTTTGTTCCTTGTATGATACAATGTGTAATCCTAGCCAACTAGGCCCCCACTTTAGGACTTATGCTAGGAAATTTTGTTATCCAATCCATAAAATAGGTGTAAATTACTCCTCCCACCTCAAGCAACTGCATTTTGAATAAATCGTCCTTACTCCACTTGAAAGGTTTCAACCATTACACCCATGAGTGTCCACACTTTCCATCTCTATGCCACTCATATTCATTTTCCATCAAGTCCTTACACACTCACTCGATTACATAATCTCCCCTTTCATAACCACTTGAGACATCACTAGTTTCAATGCCATACATTACTTCTCAAATGAGCATTCATACTCTTCCTATATGTTACTCAATGCCATTCATTGTCATCCTAGCATTGAAAATGAGACTTTGTTAGTGTCAAAATCATTGGCTCCTAACACCACTTGTTAAAATCCTTAGTCCATTTGGAAAAGGCACCCATTTGCATGAAAATTTTACTTGTTTTATTTTGGACATTTTGATTTGATTTACCATATTTTTTTCACCTTACACTTTTTTACCTCCACACTTGGAAAATGGTTTCTAATTCCACTTGTCACTTGGCTTTGTCAATGACACTATTTTTTACTTATTTTATTCTAGACATTTTGATTTGATTCACCATATTTTTCTGCTCCTTACACCATTTTACCTCCTTGCTTGGAAGATGGTTTTTAATGCCCTTGTCACATGGCTTTGTCAATGGTGCAGTCCTCATACCCATAGTCTTGCATTGTTTGCATATTCCATTTACTTGCTTTCATGCACATTACTAAATCTTAGTGGTGTGTACCTTGATATGACAACCAAAAACTAGGATAAGTAGAATGCCATGATGGGGTTACTCAACACTACATTTACCCTTCTTATTCACTGCTTGCAAGTCCACTTGGATTCATAATTATTGGTGACCTAGTTGAACCATTTCCTTGATGTTTATGAACCTTTCCTTTTCAAGAAGTATATATAGGTTAAACTCTTGTCAAGATAGTTAGAAACCATTACATTCACTCATGTTCCTAGAAATATTAACACCTATGTAGAAATTGGAAAATCAAATTCTAAAGTGGTGCTTTTTTCAGTAAGTACAACAATGAAAGAAAAAATTGTAAACATAAAATTTATTTTATTCCCTCATCATGCATAGAAATGGCACATTGCATAGAATTCAAATCAGAATACTATAATACATTCCATAACCATTAAAAAATTTACATGTTAGAGTATGTGTCTAAAAAATATGCATGATGTTGATATATCAATATGTAAAATGGGGGCATCCAACTTGCTAGCCAAAATAAAAGAGGGATTCATCTAGCCTCTAAGTTGGTAATAACTTCATAATAGGTTATATCACAAGCAATGTCCCCCATGATCTAGCTCGCTCATGGGACTTGTTACCCTCTTATCAACATGGGTATACAGATTCTTTCAATGTATCATTCACCACCATTATAAGCCCAAGCTCACAAGTCAAAAGCCATGTAAAAACCATATGAGGCCCTAAATTAGGTATCCTAAACCTATGTCTTGTCAATTGAGTCTATATTTCAGTTGTTTGGTTTGACCATGCCCTATCCCTTGAAAGCTTCACCTAAACATTCTCATCCCTAATCAGATTGGATGGATTTTGGTGGACTTCTCTTGAGGACTCATGGTTTTATGGGAGCCTTAAATATGTAGAGGTGATCACTGGTGTATGGACTAGTATAGCTCGCGTCAAGATGCAACTATGTAATTCCACATGGTTAGAGTCTTCTCAATTATGTAGGTGACCTTTGCCTTGGTGCAACATTCATTATGGCATCTCTCAGCGCATAACATTCTCATCTGAACACTTTCACATTTCCTAAGGTAATTAACAACTCCTAATGCAAAATGGTTTAGGTCGTCAAAAGGCCAACCTAGTCTCCTATCGCAAAGCATGATTAGAGACTTTCATGCCACATGGAAGTTTCTGGATTAGAGTCTCTAGAGAAAATTTATGCTTTCGTCAAAATTGGTCAACAATATAAGAAAAGTTTCCTTGGGATTTTCAGGTCGAGCGTTGGGAATAATCTTGCATGTAATACATCAAAATTGGTCAACATGAAGAGACAAAGAATACCCAGGTGTCAGAATTTAGTGGTCCTTGAGGGAATTAGAGAACATGCATAGGGAAGTATGATGTGGCAACACCTTAGGTGATGTGGAAAACTAGAGACACACCTAATATAAATCAAGACCAATGCAAAAAAAACCTAGGTTTCAAATTTTCTAGAAGGACTAGGGCATTAGATATCTAGCATTTGAGGGCCCAACTCAATTGATAGAGGAAAAGTCAATGTGGAATAAAGTCAAACTAGTCGTTTGGGTCAAAAGTAGTTGTTGAAGATGATGTCAACTGGGTGTTTTGCCAACCATGGACCAAGAAGCTATGGGATTAACCCATTAGTTGTTGAAAAAAAATAATTCTTCAAAGAACCAAATTAAACCTTCTTAGCAATGCACACCACCTCTTTGTGGGCAAGCCAATTTGAAGATGGACCAAGCAAGCTAGACGTCGGGGGAGAGATGGCTATTATATTGAATTTTGAGCACCATAAACCATTTTCAAAGGCATTGCATGGGCCTCCTTATGGAAATTAAGCCAATTTGTCTCCCTTGGGGGATTACTAAATTATTTTGTAATAATTTCAAGAAATTAAAAAAAAGTCTCCACTTGTGAAGACTAGCAATAGTTTATTGAGAGGAGTCTTACTGGTCATTAGAAAATTTTCTTCCTCCATTGTAAATCGTTATTGTTAGTTGAAGAGAAGTGTTATCATAAATAAAAGACTCATTTACATTGCAAAGCCTTCTATAATTTATTATGCATTGGTGGAGTGACTTCTGTTCTATTTAACTTGTTATTTGTATTGGGAATTATAATTATAATTATTATTATTGATGAGTAAAATTATCCTAAAACTAACATCCTTTACCATTGAGGAACTACATAGTTACGAGGAGAAGAAAAACCAAGAGGAGAACCCCACTTGGTTTTCTTGTTTTACAAGTAGAGTCAATCCAAGGTTTTGAACCACTTTGTGAAAAGGATTCAGCCAATCCAAGGTTTTGAGCCACTTTGTGAAAAAGATTCACTATTCTTCGTGATTTTGTGAATAGTGATTTTGTATTTCACTGCACACAAATGATGAAAGTTGGAGAGTCACTAAAATGAGAGAAATCCTAGAGAAATTCAAAATTATTCAAAAAGATTAAGCAAAAGTGAGGACGATTTTGGGAAGGGCCAAACCCATTCCCTTGATCAAAACCATCCATAGCTACTTCACACTCCAACATGAGGTGAGACTCCAACGGAACAAGTACTATCACAATAACCATTAAATTCAAAAAATACTTAAACTTATTTTATTTTTTAGTTAGTTTAGGAAATTCACTTATTGGTTTTCATTTTTGAGAAAAAGTTCCATAATTGTTAGATCTCATTAAGATTTGATACAAGTTATTATTATTTTTTATTTCACTTGTATCTAGCCATATGTGTTGTTCATCTATAATTTTACAAGGTTGTACTTGTTAGGTACATTTGACTAGAGGAAAGAGTCAAATTTGACGGGGTTATTAGTGGGGGTTTTCGGCCCATGGTTTTTTGGTTTCTCATGGTAATTTTTCTGTGGTATTTATGTAATATGGCTAGAGGAGATGAACGATGAAGGCTCACTTGATTGGCTTGGCCAGAGTTTTGGCTAAGAGATTTAATATAATTTCATTAAGCAGGGTTTTTCCCTAGATAAAACCTATACATTATGTAATTAATATTTATTATTGTCACTTGTTTAATTTATGCTTCTCTCAGTAATTTTCTCTCTGGTTAAAAATTCTAACCTTAGAACCCGATATTTGCTTCAAAGGGTAACAAACTTTGTTACTGACGGTTAATATGGCCTGATGAATAAAGTGTCGTGAAGGAAATCAATGATGGAGCAGTGTGTGAGTAAATGCTGAAGAATCAAGCCATGTAGAATAACTTATAGCATGTGGTGCATAAATCAAACTAAGTCCATGTGTCTAGTTGTGCAGCTGCTGGTGTGTGCGGCTAGTTTGGACGCAACAGCGGCTATGCTGAGGATGGAATATAAAGGAGCAAATATGTTGAAGCCCGGGAAGACGGATGAAATAAAAACCATGATTCAGACTCGGATAGATGAGGAGATCCCCTAGCTAATGGATGCGACATCAGCTAGGCATGAGTAGCAGTGCGCGAATTCCATAGCGGGCATGATCGACCGGCGTGACGTACTGGGCCACAAGACACTATTGCACCTCATGGTCTGACTAAATGATCCCATGTCGATCCAGATGCTTACGTATGCAAGTGCATTTGAGGCCGGGTGGAGCACCCTGCACGAGGTAATCTGTGAGCGCCATGACAAGATCGCCATGATCATAATGCAGCATTACCAGCTAATATGGGCTAAGTGGTGTCGCAGACTACCCCAACTCGTGGCTTGCATGAGGTGGATGCATGACTTTTACACAGACGACAATCCTACACACTGAAAAGCAATGAGAGTTGCGCCATCGTTTTTAAACGGATCTCAACTCCCTGTTAAACAATATCTAGAGTCCTAAGTCAAGCCACAAACATGATGAATGGAGGCGATCAATCTGGTGCAGCGACAAGCTAAATTGGCAAAGAAGGCAAGCAACTGTAAAACCATGAGGAATCCCTCCACACTGGTCCAAGAGGAAACCATAGAATTTTGGAGGAATGATAAACAAACTACACCTGTTGGTTGTCATCAACCAACATGGAAACCCTCGCTTGATTGTTAGGGTTTGGATAGTGGATATGTATGTGTGTTGCTTGATTATGTTTACATGCGCGAGAATAGTTCATGGAACATGACAGAGAAGGCGGCTAGACGTGTGAGGATTGGTGCCTGTGGCATTAGCCATGGAGTTTGTCTCATGCTCAGAGGGTGTCAAGGCGAGAGATGGAAAAAGAGAATTTTTTTTTGTTATAATAGAGTTTAATGATAAATTGCATGTAAATGGGCATATCGTTGTAAGCCTTCCTAAAACATGCGTGTAAATCCTTGTGTTAGATCTAGGTGAAGGCTCGGTGTGATTGGCCAGGGGCTTGGCCAAAGGATCTAATAGAATTTCAATCGGCTAGATTTTTCCTGAATTATTTATAATTTTTCTTAACAAATATCCATAATATTTTATGTCTCTCGTAAAAAAAATTAACAGTGTTTCCTTGTATTAGCATTTTACATTCATTACAACAAGTTCTATAAAGTTCTATAAGCTTAAGTTATCTCATCCTACAACCTAGCATATAGCTTTAAATAATTTCGAAGTTCATATTTTTATCTTTTGGAGTCATTTTTGTTCAATTTACAGCCAATATAAATCAAATATGGAATTTTTTTTGGGTATATAAACATATTTTAGTTTTACCAAGAACTCTGGAATTCAATTTCTAGCTAGCTAGAAATTGAGTTTTTAGTCACTATTGGTAAAGCAAAGGCCCCAAAAAGCCTCCATGTAAATCTTCTTATCTTTCCACCCTCTAGATTAACCCTATAGGAGTGTTGTAACACTAATTGAGTGTTTGTTTATATCAAATCAAGTTGTTTTCCCTGCATTTTAGGTAGACTTTATAATCTGTCATACTAAACAACATGTTGTTTTAATCCATATCTTCTCAACCAGTCACTTAAAGCTAAATATATTTGTATATTTGGTTAGGATTTTCATAGCATACCAAAAACCATAGGTCATATGCCATATTATTATAAAGTTTTTCTACTATAGTGACAATTTTTACAACTAGGTAGTAAGTACAAAATAAACACCTCCCACAATTTGACTCCAAATAAGGCACTAGTATGGTACTGAAGTTGTTAGGGATTATTTAGGGATTCCTACCTTTTTTATTTAGAAGGTGTTGGCCTTAAATAGTGGGGGCTTGGGCTGAGGTGGCAATGGGTCCTTGCCCAGACCTTAACAACATTCTTGATTTGATCAATAACATATTTTTGCATCATTTATGGGGATAAGGTCAAATAGTCTCGTATTCAATGACATTCTAGAGAAATATTTCAAGGTGTGAATTATTCCCATCCACAACTAACATTTTTTGGTGTCGTTGCTGAGAAGAAGGTCATTCAACTTGGTCATATATGACACTACTTCACTTTGGTAAGTCTTTATTTCATGTCTTGTACTTTGATGTAATTAATTCTTTGAAGGACTAGTAGTATCTCATTTGGTGACTCCAACTAAGGGAAATTCAACAAGACTCAATCAAAACAAAAGGTACACAACATCTTCTAGCCAAGGTGAGTTAATCTTTATTCCCAAACCTGAATTATCTTTTTAACATAGGAAAGTTAAAGCGAGGAATAACAAAAAAATTAATTTGCACTTAGAGACTTCTTTGAAAATCATGAATCTTTAGTTCTAAGTGCATAAATTCAAAACACATATAAAAATAATAATGCAATGGATTTACCATGATTGACTTATCTTTATAAACCTCTTGATTTTTCTCAAATAGTTGGTCAACCTCATGCTCTCCCTAATAATTTAGATAAATTGCATATTTTTAAAGGCTATCATTTACAAATTGCTCTGAATTATAGAAATATTTGTTAGAACCATGTCTAGCATGAAAGTAGAACATCTTGATGTTGTGATGAAACGTTTTGTTCTTGCATTAAGTGGGATGCATCTGGGTGGTTTCTAGTTTGTCTAATAATAGCATTAGTGATTTCAATGCATTGAGAGACAAATTTCTTGAAAGCTGGTATTAGATGGAAGATGTTTGATTTCTTTTAAATGTTTTAATTGAAATTAAAAAGAAAGATAACGAAATTGTATATGGATTTAATGCTACATTTGATAAAGTGGTATGTGAGGTCCCTCAATATCATGAACCATTTGAAAAGGCTATATAAACTTCCTAGCTTAAATGTTTTCAAGGAAATTATGCTTTTTTCCTTCATCATGCATAACCAAATACCATTGAAGAAGCTAAAACTAATGCTAAAAGTATAGACAATAGATGGCATTATTTAGGAAACCAAACTAAATATCTCCTCATGAATCAAGAAGTAGATCTAAAACCCAAAGATTTGAAATAAAAGATAAAGCTTCAACCTCTATTTCAAATAATTTTATCTTCTAAATAGCTAACCAATTTAAGGAATTTCAATTGAGAACGAAAGAAATGGCCCAAACTCAACAATCTTTGCAAAATAATTTTTTCTAAGGAATCAACAATCATTTACTCCCAAGAATAGCTTCCCTCCTAAATCAATCTTAAAACTTCCTTATCAAGTCCATAAACCTCCAAACCCTTTTAAATATAACAACACTTTGGAAAAATTTATTCATTAATTTTGTAGGGTGTGTGATGCCTTCCATTCCGAGTTCACTTGTGCAACATTTGCAAAGTCATACAACACAAGCAAGCCTAATGGCCCTAATATTTTGGAGATTTATACTTTGTCATCCTCTTTTGGGATTGGTGGTTTGTTTGGAGAAATAGAGCTTGAGAACAATGAGCCTGAAGTCAATAGAGCTACTAGGTTGTTTGGAATGATGCCTTCCCAAGATAAGATTAAGGAAATGTATGTTGAACACTTTAAGGGAAGGACATATTAATGGAAATCCAAGGAAGCATCTTATTTGACCCAAAACTCTGGTCAAACATCCTCTTCATCCAAGAGGTATTTGATCAACTAAGTTCTTCAAACTCTGAGGAACTGGACGTAGACATTTCCAGTTGAGCCAACTATGTTAAAGTATTTATTCCCCTAACAAAGGTTTTCAAGTTCCCCACATTTAGATGTCAAATAGGAAGGGTTTTAGATTTCAAGAAATTGAAATTTCAATAGGTGGTTAGAGATCAACCTTTAAATATAGAACAAAGTGAGGACCTTCTTATGTTTCTCACATTTGCAATGTTCAATAGACCTAGCAATAACCTGTTGAATTAACCTTTCTTGGTATCATTAATTGTAATTGATTGGATGCTTCACAACTACATGAGGGATTCAGGGGTTTCAATCAATGCCATGAGCCTATAGGTGGAAAATTGGATGGAACTTAGGACGTCACATCCATATAAAAATATATGTGCTTTTGATTCTCATGAGATTCCCTCCATAGGTTAAATTAAATATTTGTAAGTCCACACCTCAAGGCACATCTTGTTGTCTTCTTAAGTATGGATATAGTAGTATTGGATATGCCTCTAGCTTGGGGATGCTATTTTCATGGAAATGGATGGCATGCATATCTGATGTTATTCAAATTAACTTATCATACATTATGCTACCTTCCATTGACAACAAACTTATTAAATTGTATAGGGAGTAATATATGTTTAAACATGTAGAATATCCTAGAAACCGAGATAACCAAGTCAAAGGCTTGCGTGCCTATAAGAGTGAAAGACTTAAAAGATATAGTCAGACAGTCATAAGAGCCATATATGTTTTTGATGCATTTGATATAGAAGCAGTGTCAAGATCAATGAATTCTACAACTGATTCATTGGAATTTTTTGCTTCGATCATGCATCTTAGACCAAAATTAGAGAAGGGTGGTCTGATCAAAATCTTATCTAGACCTTCAATTCCATATAATGTTGAGAACTAGAATATCTTCAAAGATGATAGTAAAATAATCTAATTTCTCAAGGGCATAGAGGATTTTGAGGGAAACATGCTCGATCAAAGGGATGAGCATTCTGTAAAACCTTCACCCTTAAATAAGAGTCCCTCTGGTTTGATTCCTTTAGAAGCATCTTGCAACAAATTTGATGCATTCATAGGTCTGAAAAAATTGATTAGCATGAATGATTACAGATTAATTAATGTAGGAACCAAGGTTGAGAATTTTTTATTAAAGTTGGAAGTCACATCACCCCTGAAGAAAAGGATAGGATCAAGAAATTGATGATGGACTTCAAGGATGTGTTCACTTGTTCATTTGATTATTTCAAGGCTTATAAAGATGATATGATCTAGCACACAATTATTTTAATTGAAGGTGCCAAGCCATTTTGACAAAAGATTAGACAAATTAATCCAAAATTGGCACCTCTTGTGAAACAAGAGTTAGAAAATATAAAGGAAGGAATCATTGCTCCATCTAGACATACCACTTAACTTTCAAACCTCGTAGTAATAAGAAAGGAATAAGGACAAATCCACGTATGCATGGATTTTAGAAACCTGAATGTGGCCTCTATCAAGGATAACTATCCATTTCCCAACATGGAAATGTTGTTGCAATGGATTATGGGATGTGAACTGATGCCCTTTCTTGATGGGTTTTTCAAATACAATCAAGTTTTAGCCAAAAAGGATAATAGGTCAAAGACAAAATTCACGACTCCTTGGGGTACCATTGAATATGTAACAATGCCTTTTGGGTTACAAAATGTAGTTGCTACCTTCAAAATAGATGGATTATGATTTATGTGATACCATATAGAAGATCATTGAGGTTTACCAAAATGACTTCATAGTATTTTCAAAGAATAGAAAAGATCACGTTAATCATTTAAGAAAAGTCTTCAAAAATTATCGGAAATTTGGGATTTCACTACTTCCCAAGAAGTCTATGTTGGGTGTGACAGAAGGAAAGCATCTAGGCCACATAGTGTCGAAAAAAGGGGTTAGGTTGGACCCAAAAAGAATTAGAGCCATTGAAAAAATCCAATTTCCAAGGAATCTGAAAGAACTTCAATCATTCTTTGGAAAGGCCAAATTCATCAAGAGGTTTATCCAAAATGTGGCTAAATTCACAAAACCCCTTAATAAGTTGTTAAAGGTGCCATTTTCAAGTGGGGCGAGGCAAGTATAATAGCATTTCAACAAGTAAGGATGCCATTACCCACACCCCAATCTTGGTTATCCCTGACTATACCAAGGAATACATGATCTTCTCATCCACTTAGGAGGACACCATTGCTAAAGTGATTCTCCAAAAGAATGAAGAAGGTCATGAGTAGCCATCGCATTCATGTAAAAAATGCTTATGTATCTAGAGCTTAATTATGCCATCATGGAAAATCAAGCTTACACCTTGGTTAAGTCATTAAACATTTTTGTAAATATGTGGGCTACTCTGAAATAGTGGCATTTTTTCTCCATTTTGCGGTCAATGAAACCCTATCACAACAAGATTATTTGGGAACAAGATGTAAGTGGGTGTCAAAAGTAATTGTGTATGATTTGGAGATCAAACCCGCTAAATTGATTAAGGGTAAAGGACTTGCAAAACTCATGGTGGATGGCAGTGAGAAAGCCCTTTGATTAGATGATGAAATGTGTGTCATGGTTAATGAAAATACTCAAGAGTTTAAAAATACTAATTACAATAGGGATATCATTTACTACCTCCAATAATTGAGTAGTCATAGGAACCTTCCAAAACACAAATGAATATCCTTGAGGCTTAAGGCCTCTAAACATTGTTTCATTAATCAAGGGTTGGGATGAAAGAATCCATATGGTTTAATATTGTGATATGTCAATGTTGAAGAATCCCATATCTTGATCAAGAAGTTTCACCAAGTATTATGTAGTGGCCATCACATTGTGAATACTACCACAGATAAAATCCTTAGGGTTGACTAGTATTTTCCATCCACCTCTTTAGATGTCTAAAAGTTCATTAGAGAGTGTTATTTATGTCATTTTTCACAGGAAAGTAAAAGTTGGTTGCACTCTCTTTACAATCAGTAGTGGTAGAGGCACTATTCTAGCATCGTGGCCTTGAATTCATTAGGGACTTTACAGAGAATTCTAGTAACGGTCATAAATGGATTTTGACCGCTATGGATTATTTCACTAGGTGGGTATAGAACATACTTACCAAGAAGGCCACTGATGACATAGTAATTAACTTCCTAGAAGATAAAATCATAATCCATTTTGGTATCCCTTTAAAGATTACAACAGATAATGCCAAAGGATTTAGTTGCAAAAAATTATCATCTTTATGCTTTGATTATGACATTATCATATCCTATTCATCTAACTATTATCCCCAAGGAAATGGTCTCACTTAGTCTAGTAATAAAATTTTAATGATGAACATTATAAAAAATACTTAAGGTGAAAATGAAAGGTGGGGGAAAACCAAATAAAATATGCTTCGTGGGAAGATAGAATAACAACAAAATAATATACTAGTAAAAGCCCATTTGAATTGGTATATGGAATGGAAACTACTTTTCATGTTCATTCAAAATTTCTTGTATATCACATTTTGTAGCATGTTTCTATTAGGTTTGATGCCTTGCAGTAAACAACTTCATAGTTAATTGAATTAGATGAAAACAGAAGAAGATCCTATGATCATATTGCCAAGAGTTTAGAAAAAACAAAGAAGAAATTTGACAAAACGATTCGAAGATGAGTTTTTACAATTTGTGATTTGGTAAAATAAAAAGAAAGAAAAACTTAGTAACCATGGTAAATTTGAAAATTTATGGTTGGGTCTTACATATTTTTGAGATTATAAGTGTTAATTCATTCCTCATTGGTCATCTAGATGTTTAGAGACTGCCATTGCTCATAAATGAGAAAGCTTAGAAATTGTACTACAAAGGTACAACTTAGTGCTATCAAGGGCACATTTCTAACTATAACATAGTTTTCATTTTTGCTTGTGTGATTTCATTTTATTGATGTGTTGTTATACTTTAGTTATTCATTTTTCATTGTTATGATCTACTAATTAGATGTTATTTCATTCCCTAAATTAGTTTTCTTTTCATTTTGGTTTTACTGTTATGTTAGAAAGGGATAATATTTTGGTCTAATCCTCTCTAGGTACTAATGTTTATTGTCAAGCTCTCAGTTGATAGGTGGAATATTATGGGGTTCTCACATCCCTTGAGAAGATCATGTGTCTCGTAGTTAGAGCCAACTATTACCCCTCTTATCGATTGTATATTTATATTCTTTCAATGCAACATTTACTACATTTTTCAGCCCAAAGTCACAAGTCAAAAGCCATGTAAAAACCATTTGAGGCCTTTTATTAGGCATCATAAACTTATATCTTGTCAATTGAGTCTATTATTTAGTTGTTTTTATCGAACCATGCATGTTCCCTTGAAAGCTTCACCTAAGCTGTCTCATCCCTAATAAAATTGGATGGCTTTTTGTGGACTTCTCTTGAGGACTCATGGTTTTATGGGAGCCTTCATTTTGTAGGGGTAATCACCAATGTATGGGCTAGTCCAACCTACATCAAGGTGCACCTATGTCATTCCAAATGGTTAGAGTGTTATTGAGTATGTGGGTGACCTTGGCCTTGGTGCAATATTCCTCGTAACATCTCTCATAACATAATAGTCTCATTTGAACACTTACACGTTTCCCAAGGAATTTCATGGTTCCCAGTGAAAAATGGTCCAAGTGTGAAAAAATCATCCCACCCTCAGATTGCAAAGCATGACTCGAAGATTCCATGTTATAGAGAATTTTTTTTATCAGAGAATTTGATGAAAATTTATGGTTTGATAAAACTTGGTCAATAATAGAGGAAAATTTTCCAAGGGATTTTCAGGCATAGTGTTGGCAACATATTACATGCATTACATGAAAAGTAGTCAGAAAAAAGAGATAAAGCATGCCCAGGTGTCAGAATTCAATGATCCTCAAGGGCATTGGAGAATAGGTACATGGGTAGTATGACATTTCACAGAGGGTGATGATGTGGTAAATCAAAGACATAGCTAGTACAAATAAGGACCAACACAACAAAACACAGGTTCCAGATTTTCTAGAGGGGAAAGTAAATTAGAGATCTAGTCTTTGAGGCCCCAAATCGAATTAATAGAGGAAAATTCAACATGGAATCAAGTCCAACTAGTCGATTGAGTCAAAAGTAGTTATTAAAGATGATGCCAACTAGCCATTTTACAAACTATGGACCAAGAAGCTAAGTGATTGACAAAGCAACTAGTTGTTGAAACAAATTATTTCTTCAAAGAACCAAATCGAAACTCATTAACAATTCACAACACCTCTTTGTGGGAAAGTTAATTTCAATATGAGTCAAAGGATCTTAGCTTGAGTGGTTTGGTGAAGAATTTGTTTCCCTAACTGTGTGGGTTCAAATCTCCAAAGCCATGTTGTAGTTGGTCCATTTTGGAAATAGTTTTATCTAGTGTAATCTTGGCAGTCAATGTTTTGAAGTTACTAATTCTCCATAAATTCTCATTATGGTTAAAAATAAAAATAAAAAGTTAATTTGAATATGGACCAAGCTAGCTAGATGATAGGGAGAAATGGTTACAATATTGAATTTTGACCACCATAAACCATTTTAAAATGGCTTTTGTGGGCCTCCTTGTGGAAATTAAGCTAATTTGACCCCCTTGGGTGAATTACTAAATTATTTTGTAATCATTTCAAGAAATTAAAAATTTTCTAAGTAAAGAATTGTGGAGGACTAGTAATATTTTATTGAGGAGAGTCTTACTAGATGTTAACTAACCATCAATTTTTTTTCTATAAATCCTAGGCTCTCCTTCATTGTAAATCGTTGTTGCTATTTTGAGAATTTAATCTCTATATTTTTTGTAAGCAAGAGAGTGACTTTATATTAGCAAAAAGATAGAGTCATGAGATCATTGAGAAGATTAGGGCCATAGAAAAATTGGGAGGAGCTAAGTTTGGACCATATACCAGCCAGGGGGAAACCAGATGGTCCCTCACTGAGAGCATGAGTACGATAGAGCATAGTCCATACAAGAGTCAAGAAGAGATTACAAAAATAACTACTTTTAGGATTACAAAAATAATTGCGACTATCTAAACATGTGCCATGCAGAGAGCTAAAGAGAAACAAAGCAAAAGAAACTCAGCAAAGAATCCATTTAGACCACATGCTTGCCTTTGGAACTTGATGAGATTGTTTTTTCCTTGTGAATTCCATCTAGGTCGACTATTTCGCAAGTTGACATCCTTTATCTTTTCCTCCACAATGAAAAAGCCACACGAACTTGTTTCCTACTGAGTTGGTTCTGCCACTACATTTTGAACAACATGGCCTTGGAGCTGTAAAAAATCCATCGGGAGAGGAGGGGAATGAGTCATATGGGAGGAGTATTATGTGTTAGAACCACCCAGGGAACTGGAGGAAGAGGAGGAAATGGGAACTAGTGGAAGTGAATGTTGATGCTTCTGGATAGATGGAAAAGAGACTGACGAATGCAACTGACATGAGCTTTAGCTTCTTCCATTTTTCATTCCACTCCTCTGGCTTGATCTAAAGTCCACAGGTGGCGATCCAAGAAATCATTTATGGCTTAGTGACCATCTCCTAAATGTATCCTTTCCTCAACTTCCAAGGAAGCAACTTTGTTACGGATGTGAGCCGGTATGTCAAGGTCGAAAAGATTTGCGTGTTCATTTATCCAATGAATTTGAGGGGACACCTATGTTTGCACCCTCCTCATCTAGCTCTTCCTCACTCTTGAATTGTGTCGACAGGCAGATGATTGAAGAGTGTTAAGAAAAGGCATTTGAAGGAAGTGTCGAGAAGACGTGAGGATAGTAGAGCCAAATCGTATCAAAGATGGGCATGGAATGAGGCAGGGAAGGGATGAGAGGTTGATGAATTAGCTAGGGAATAAGGATAAGCACACAAATTAATTTGAGCATGAAAGCGGATGAGTATGAGATCTCAAGGTTGATGTATGGCAGATGAGTCAAACCATTCAAAATGTTTGTCATAGTTGTAATCTGGAGAGTAATTAAGGCGCATGGATGCCACTTGTAATTGTTCATCATGTCAAAGATCAATTTTGGCCTGCCTCAGCTGATAGGACTCCGCCTCCAAGGTACAACCTAGAATAGGTAGATGAAGGCCTTGATTAGTTAGGCATTTTCATTTGGATTCCAAATCTACAAAATGAGCAGAGGTTAGGGACCAGTCTTGGAAATGAGCTTGTTCTTCCACCCCTTTGTTAGCTAGGAAATCCATTAGAGAGTTGGATTTGCATCTAGTGTGAGAAGATATGATGGAATCTTGTTGAGATATAATAAGGTAATTTTTTTTCCATTTGAGACAAATGTTATCACAAATAAAGAGTCTGTTTTCATTGAGAACCCTTATATAATTTCTTATGCATTGGTTGAGTGGATTTTGTTCAATTTTACTTTCTTGATGTATGTATTGGGAATTATACTTTTAATTCCTATTATTGATGACTAAAATTATTTGAGGACGGATGTCCTTTTTCATTGAGGAACTACATAATTACGTGGAGAAGAACAATTAGTGGGAGAACCCAACTTGTTCTACTTATTTTACAGGTAGAGTCAATATAAGGATTTGAACCACTTTGTGAGAAGCCTTCATTATTCTTTGTAATTTCATATTTTACAACACATAGAGGAAAAAGGTTTGAGAGGCCTCTTCTAGGGAAATTCGAAAATATTTAAGAAAATTAAGCAAAAGTGGGGGCAATTTCCAAAGGACCAGACCTGTTCCCTTGATTAAAGCCATCCATAGCGACTTCACACTCCAGCAAGAGGAGAGACTCCAATGGCACAGGCATTATTGCAACAACCATAAAATTTAAAAAATACTTAAACTTCTTTTATTCTCTATAGTTAGTTTAATAAATTCACTTACTGATCTTCATTTTTACATCTATTTAGCAAGTTATAATCTTGAGAAAAAGTGTCATAATTGTTAGATCTAGTCAAAATTTGATACAAATATTTATTGCTCTATATTTTACACTTGTATCTATCCATATGTGTTGCTGATATGGAAGTTTACAAGGTTGTACTTCACTAGATCCACATTTTAGAGCCATTTATAGCAAGTGTTATATGAAATCTACAATTGCAGATAGAAGTATCTTCCCTAGGCTTAGTGGATTGACCTACAACAACAGAAAGACAAAGGGGCTAATGGTTTCTTAAAGTAAATAGATAATGGGATGAAGCCTACCTAGAATTGGTTGTATGCTTCACTCCTTCCTTGGCTTGTGTGTTCCAATCCTAGATCTGATTGTTGTAATTAGAACCTGCACAGTCAGACAACACAACCCAATGATCTATAGAATCTATGTAGCATCATCTAATCACTTTCTTCAATAGATCAAAATGGTATTGAAATACATGAAACCAAAACATCATATATAGGAAAACAAAGAACTCTTTGTAGTAATAGAAATGGAGTGAGTTGTAACAAAAAATGGGTGTTGATCTTGTAGAAGAGCTCCTCCAATTTTACTTGTCCTTTCCTTGTCACAAAGTGCACCTCTAATCACCCTAATGCATTGAAATATATCTTTCACATCAGTAGCATAAAAGTACAATCACTCTCCAAAAGCCAACCACAACCAACCAAGTGCTTGTGGAATGAGGTAAATATATGGGAAAGGGAGGTAGTTTAGAAATTCTCGTCCATTTACGAATATGTTATTGAATCCAGTCTTGTTGGGAGGATGAGATCAAGGGATAAGGGATGAAAACACCAAGGTAGGATAGGATAGGATTTGAGACTTTTATCTGAGGTGAATAGTTACAACATATCCTGGAAGCTTCTGGAAGAGGAAGCTTCGAGATTCTTTTTGTTTTCTCGAATTTATAGAATCAACGCACCCCCAACATTGAGCAATTTGTTGGTGGTCATTGCAGGTGTAGAGTAGGGAAACCTGGTAGTCAACTCTAGCCAATGAGGGGCTAAGGTGCATTAGTCCTTAAAATGACTGAAATAAAGAAGTTTCAGGCATAAACTCAAGAATTAGAAAGAGTCATGCTTAGGGCTTTGTGTATGGAGGATGAAATTTTTTTCAAAGGATGTGAATGATCTTATTTGCAGTCTTATTGACCATATGTGACAAAATGGCCTATAACAGATTTCCCCCTAAAGTGCAAAGTCAGAAATGATAACTGATGACTGAAGTGCTTTACCTTGTGACAAGTCAGGATCAAGAACAACCAACGAGATCATCATCTGTTACAATACATTTACATCATGACATATTTTCTAAGGGAGGCATACCCATACTCAACACATAAGCTAACATTACATGTACAATGATCAAAAGACATGTCCATAGATGAAAAATGGTGGACCCATGACTGGATGACTTTTTGTACAATCATAGCCATCATACATTGTGATCTTGTATTACTCTTGAAATCGTAGCCCAAATGGATGAAACTAGATGTAGGGTCTTCCATCTTGTTCACACGACTCACCAATGTACAAGTCTAACCATGAGAATCAATGAACTGAGGTTGAACATGGTAGACATCATCTGATTACCGATCAATGATGTAAGTCATTAACAAACATAAGATAAACCAACGATGATGCTAATGGATCTCAAGGTACTCTTGTACAATCCATATGGTGTGAATAAATGAGTTTATGTCAAACACCACACAAAATATTTCTATTGAAGGCCAATGATGTAAACTTGTTGTCGAGAGAGAGAGGAAATTTTCCATTGATATATGCAAGCACAAAGGCACCAAGGGATATTTTTAAGTAAACTTCCTGGATAATGAGCTGATGTTGATAGGAAGCGACCCATTGAGGAGGGCCTTGATATATCCCACATCAACAACACGAAACGGGTATCATGATTTGAGACAGAATGATGATAATACGGAACTGGATCAGTTAAGGAAGACATGGAATGAAGGCTTATGAGTATTGTAGGATAGGATTCAAGATTTTTATTTGAGGTAAATAGTTACAACAGATCTTAGAAGATTTTGGAAGAGGAAGCTTCGAGATTCTTTTTGTTTTCCCGAATTTCTAGAATCAGTGCACCCCCAACACTGAGCAACCTGTTGGTGGTCATTGCAGGTGCAGAGTAGGGAAACCTGGTAGTCAACTCTAGCCAATGAGGGGCCAAGGTGCGTTGGTCCTTAAAACGATTGCAATAAAGCATTTTTAGGCATAAACTCAGTGATTAGAAAGAGTCATGCTTAGGGCTTTGTGTATGGAGGATGACAAAGTGTCAAAGGATGTGAATGATCTTATTTGCAGTCCTATTGACCAAATGTGATAAAATGGCCTATTACATATTTCCCACTAAAGTGCAAAGTAAAAAATGATAACTTATGACTGAAGTGCTTTAGCTTGTGACAAGTCGGGATCAAGAACAACCAACGATATCGTCATCTATTACAATACATTTACATCATGACATCTTTGCTAAGGGAGGCATACCCATACTCAGCACATAAGCTAACATTACATGTACAATGATCAAAAGACATGTCCACAGATGACAAATGATGGAACCATAACTGGATAACTTTTTGTACAATCATATCAAATGGCATTCAAGTGGATCCCGAAAAAATTGTTTCATAAAAAACTTACCAGTCCCTACAAAACAAAGACGTGAGAAGTTTCTTAGCCAATGTCAACTATTACAAAAGGTTTATTCAAAATTTTAGTAATTTGGCCTCTCAATTATTTGTTTTTCTCTCAAAGGATGCAAAATGTATTTAGGAAATAGCCTGTCAACAAACCTTTGAAACGCTTAAATAAAATCTTACATTTGCTCTCTTTTTACAAGGACCCACTTTGAATTTACCCTTCCATATTTATTTTGATGCATTTGATAAAAGTGTGACTTTTTCACTAGGATGAAAAGAGAGCACAACATTGTATGTAACATATTACATCTACAAAACAATTGCAATTCTAGAAGTTAATTAAATTGTGACTAAAAAGGAATTTTTAGCAATTGTATATGCCATTAAAATTTTTTGACTTTGTATTACAAGGTATCCTACATTTCCTACATTTATTCATATAGATCATTCAACTATTAGATATCTTATGAATAAACAAGTCATAAATGGTAGAATAATTTGTCTATTATTTCTTCTTCAAGAATTTGACATAATTATACTTGATAAGCATGGTTGTGAGAATGTTGTTGTAGAATTTATTTCATAGATCATTAGCAATAAATTGTGTACCCCTATGATGATTTATTTCTAGATGCACATCTACTTGAAGATTTATTAATCACACCTTGGCTTTCAGAATTTGCAATTTTTTTGCTTGCAAACAAACCACTCCAACATTTCTCCTAACAAAAGAGATGTGATTTTATCCACAAGAGTGCATGTTTTACATATATAAAAGGTTCTTTGTTCAATCTAGAACCAAATAAAGTTATTAAAATATGTATTAAAGAGGATTAAGTGTATGACATATTAAAGGTCTGTCATGATGAGCCATGTGGAGGACATTTTGTAGCCACCAAAACTACTAAGAAAATCCTTTCATTTGTTATTATGGGACAACACTTTGTTGCAAATATTGAGAGGTGGGTGAATCAATATTTCGTACATTTCAACAATTTAAGTATCAAAACAATTAACCAATAACATCACATAAAATGAACACAATCTATCTATCTATCTATCTATCTATCTATCTATCTATCTATCTATCTATCTATATATATATATATATATATATATATATATATATATATATATATATATATATATATATATAGATATATATATATATTACAAGGGAATCTACAACTTCCAGTTTACTATCTACATCTAGAAGGGCTACAAACCAAAGATTAACTAGCTCCCACTAGAAGAAGGCGACAACCTCCTGAAGGAAACTACAACTTCCTTGCCTAGAACCACCCTGCCACCCTATAGAATAAAGGATAAAATGAAAACCTCTTGGGATCTCATACCAGGGACACTGGTCCAATTACAACAACATCCCAATACTACAATGGTAAGCCTTTTCAACTTTCAAATCTACCGCTTGTCATGTCAAAGTGTTATCTATAGATATTTAAACAATAAATTGCATACCTTAGATAGTCAAAACCACATATGTTATTACCCTAGCCAAATTCAAGACTCCTTCCATTTTAAAATAAGAAAGTCTGCTACAAATCACATATCAAGGTCTACTTCAGATTATCATAGGTCTACCACAAATCACATGTCAAGGTCTTCTCTCAAGGTATGCTTCAAATTAAGTATTAGATTCTTTAATATCTTCAATAGAGGGTTGCTTCGGGACTTATTAAGACATCAGTATCTACTTCCAAGGGTTCCTTTAGACTTCAAGGTCAAATACATGCTTTAAAAGAAGTGTCAATGTCTGCTCCAGGAGAGGTCTGCTACAAATATTAATATCTACAACAAATTATGTCTCAAGGTCTACTTTCAAATAATCAAGGGTCTTCCACAAGTCATCAAGGGTCTGACACAAATCATCACTTCCAAGATATGCTTAGAGAGATCAAAAGTATGCTACAGGCCCACTTGAAAAAGTCTGCTCTTGGAAAGGTAGAGATAACCTTTAAGATCATCTTAAATAAGCCTAAAGCTAGCCTCAGATTATAGGACTAAATTAAGTATAAAACAGGCTGAAGATGAGCCTCAGAAACTTGCCTCATAGTGGTTGCAGTCTACCTCAGGCAAGCTGAGACAATTGCCACAGAGAGCACTAAAATAGGGCCTTAGAGAAGTGTGAAATTATTCCACAGTCAAGTTTGAAATTGTTCCACATGAGATGATTCAATGCACTGAATTAATCCTTAGAAATATTCCCTTTAACCAGCGAATAACCACCCATGAAAACTCAAAATTTAATCCAATAATTCTCTAAGAAACTCAACTTTCTCTAGATGTGTCTTTTAATGCTTGGACAGATCAAAAACCTTCTTTATTCTACCTCGAATCAACCATATTCATGCTTTCTAGAATGCCCATAGATGGGGAAATATAGAATGGTTGGAAGAGCCTAGCTTGGGGCCAACCTGCCCAATGAAAAGTTGTGAATTTTCATGGACCTGACATGATAATAGGAGGCATGGAACAATTTAAAAAACATTTTTTTTAAACTTTCATAGATTCTCCTTTCAAGGATGACTTTGATAATGAATTTAGGTGATCCAGATCTTGAGGGGGGGCCCCCAAGATCTGAAAAATTGAAATGCCAGAAGAAAACAGGGGAACAGGCCATAACAAAACCAATTTTTTTTTTTTTATTAAAACATATAATAACTATAAAGGCTACATTGTGGTGGACAATCTGTCCTTTTACAAAATGCGACTTGTTACTTATAGCATTTTTCGATTATAATACCATGGGTAAATTCCATGGGTGAATGAATACCATCGATGGATGTCACAATACCATGGGAAAATACCATGGGTGAATGAATACCATGGGTGGATGCCACTTACAATACCATGGGTAAATTCCATGGGTTGATGTCATTTTCTATTTGGATCATTCCTCCCTCCTTAAGAAGCAATGGTCCCTATTGCATGAAGTTCCCTCCTGCGAAGCCTTTGTTGAATATGAAGAGACACTGAAGAGAAGAGTTTTATGTGGTTAACCCATAACCATGATGAACGAAGATCTGAGGATAAAGATACCCTGTAATGCTTGTGACCAACTGTGATACTGACAGTGTGCGGCCTAGTAAATGGACTTCGATGAAGTGTGGGTTTGTGGATGACCCATAACCATGAAAAATGAAGATCCGAGGATAGAGATACCCTATAATGCTTGTGACCAACTGTGATACTAACATTGTGTGGCCTAGTAAATGGAATTCAATGACAAGGATTTTGTGCGGTTGACCCATAACTATGATGTTAATTGTTGATGAAGTAGAAGGTGCCTACATAGCCTGGGGTGGGATGGCACGTCTCCAAAGAACCCAAGCAGGATGATGCTATGATGAAATTGATGAACGTGAAGCAAGTGCCTACTAAAGCAGGGTGGGAGGGCACATCTCCAAAGGGAACCCACTTCGAATGTTGCTCCAGATTTAAAATGGACATAACTCGGTCAATATAACTCAGAATATTTATTATAACATGATTTTGGAAACATAATGACCATTATGCATCTTCTCATGTGTTGGAAATCCTTATCTGGACACTCTGGAATCTCATATTCGTGCTGCAATTGTTCTGCTGTCACAAAACTTCTGAAAAAATAGCTGATTTTAAATCAACGATATCTCCCACATCTGAACTCCGATTCCACCCATTGTTTTTTTGAAATTGGGTGATTTTTCAAGAGGAGGTCAGATTTACAATAATTATTATGAAATTCTTCACAAAAATTACAAAATATTATAGGAGAGTCTCTGTCCATCAGTTTCTGTCATAAAAATTTCTACAACATAGCTGATTTTAAATCAACAATATCTTCGTCATATAGACTCCAATTCGGCCATTTTTTTTTAAATTTTGGTATTTTTTCGCAAGGAATCCAAATATGATATTTTTTTTGTAAAATTTGCACAAAATATTTCAGATTTGATCTGCAAACTCGCTGCCCAAAAAAATCTTGCGAAAAAATGAAAAAAGAAAAATTCTTCCTGCTTGGCCCAAGAAAGTGTTCTGTGGAGGTCGTAGCATGTGCCTGAAATTTGTTGAATATTGCTGGAAAAATTTGAAACTGAAATATGCATTAAACCCTCATTCCCATGGAATCGTAACCTGCTCTGATACCACTTATCCAGATTTACACAGGAATGCAACAAATGACATATGTAACCATAAATACGGAGATGTAGCAGAAATGATACTTCTTTTCATTAATGTAAAATACTAAAATATGCTTACAAACAGAAATGGAAATAAACTAGTTCAGGGGCATGTAGCCGCCACATCTCTCCTCAGAGATAAGCTACCATCGCCCGAGCTAGTTTATTTCCATTTCTATTTTTAAGCATATTTCAGTATTTTACATTAATGAAATGAATTATTATTTCTGTTGCATCATTGTATTTATGGCTATATATGTCATTTGTTCCGTTCCTATTTAAATTCGGATCATTAGGACCATTTTAATTTCAGTTTGACCTCCCTCTAGGGGCGGAAATAGAATATTGAAGCCATGAATATAATGGGGCAAGATCTAGTGCAAAACCCATTCATTTGGGGCATCAATCTTTAAAAAATTATATCTCTCCAACCAGGAGTACCCACAAGGCATTCCACCTATCAAATGAAACGATGTAATGAGGAATACCAATCTAGAGAGTCCTTGTATCCAAAATTAGTAACTCGAGCACACAATTTACCAAAACAAGTGCGGGCTCATTCACTCGTTGACATCAATGACAATTTCTTCTAACAATATCCCCCTCCATCATTGATGTCAACACTCTTGCTCCCCTATCTCCATGCTTCCCTTCCACCATCTCCATAATGCACTTCTTTTTCTCTCCCACTTTGACATCAAAGGAAAAGGGTAACTTATGTTTTTGGGGCTACTTCCCCTAAACATATGGCACTCAGCATGACTTTTGCTTCACATCCTTCCCTTCATTGTTATCCTTACGGTTCTTTTGCTTAGCTAAATTTTTTTTCAGATATGCTTGGTCTAGAATGTATATGTTGTTTGGTCTTCTTATAGTTGTTGCAACCACTTTTATAGAGTCTTCTTCTCTAATTTACATTTATGAGATTCAAATAAGAGATTATACCCTTGATCATACATCTTGCCAACACTGAGAAGATTGTGCTTCAAATTTTTAACTAGCAAAACATTATGTGCCTTCATATATTTGTTTCAAAGGCTTGATACACATTTTCCAAATATCTTGACAGAAGAGTTATCTCCAAATGCAACAATGTCACTTTTTTCTTTTAGGCTGATAAATTTGTTTTGATCTCTAGTCATATGTGTTCATCATCCATTGTTTATATACAATTCATCTTCTTTATCTTCAACGACCAATTCTATATTGCAATTTTCCTTCTTTTTCTTCTCTGATGTCATAGTTGGCTTCTTCGTTTGCATAATTGGAGCATTATTTTCTACAAGCTTACAATCTTGTTCCTTGTGACCAAGACTATTGCACTTATAGAATATAATGTTTTGGTTCATTAATGGTTCAAATGGATTGTAGTTTCCATGTCTAAATCCATAATCATTCCTTCTCCTTTCATAATTGTATATTGTATTGATTTTAAAATGAATTGCTTTATGCCCAAAATTTCTGCAAAAGTCGCAGTGACCAAGAAATATATTTTCATACCAAGGAGAGTAGGTTTATCTTTTGAAGGTATTTTTCCTTGGAGGAGGTTCAATCTATCACTACAACAAAACAGAAAAATAGCGCCCAAAATAGCGTCAGAATTTAGTTTATTTCAATTCATGAATTGGACACCTTTTTCAGCGCAAAAATTGACGCAATCAAGAATATTTATCATAGCTCCGGAAATAATGCCTGGAATATCGCACTAGAAATAGTGCTAGAAATTGCACTAGAAATAACATCAGAAATTGCACTGGAAATAGTGCTAATCATAACACTGGAAATAACACTAGGAGTAGTGTCAGAAAGAGCACTGGGAATAACGTCAGAATTAGTGCTAGGTTTTTCTTCCAATTTGGCTTCTGGTTTGGCTTTCAGTTTTGCGTCCAATTTTTCTTCTCGTTTTGCTTCCAATTTTCCTTCTCATTTCGCTTTTAGTTTTGCTTCTCGTTTTACTTCCAATTTTGCTTCTAGTGTGGCTTCCAATTTGGCTTCCATTGTTGCTTATTTTTTTGCTTCCAAAAATGATTATTATTTTTCATATAGTTAAATTAATATGTTTTATTTCAATTTAATTAGTTAAATATATCATGTTTCTTAAATAAGTTATATGATTATATAGTAAGCCATATGAATGCATTTGAAATATTTTATAGCATAACATTTATAAAGAATTTTTAGGGAAACAAACATGGCATACAAATTAACAACATCATTATACTTGGAGTAGCATGATCCAAATTATCCACAGTATTGTGTTTATTCTGTCGATGTTTCAAACCCCAAAGGGGGTCCATCATTAGGACTAAATTTGATAGAATATGAATGATAGTTCCTTGAGAGAAGAATCTTTTGACCATAGTATAAATAAACCTAGATCTTGATAAATTTTTATAAAGAAGCCGACCCTTATATATGAATTCTATAAAGAAGCTGACCCTTATATATGAATTCTTTTTTATTTTTATTTATACTATGGTCAAAAGATTCTTTTCTCAAGGAACTATCATTCATATTCTATCAAATTTAGTCCTGATGATGGACCCCCTTTGGGGTTTGAAACGTCGACAGAATAAACACAATACTGTGGATAATCCGGATCATGCTACTCTAAAAAACTACCACAGAAGCTTGAAATCTAACATCATTATACTTATTAAATCTCCATCAAAATAGAATATACAACATCCATTATATATAAAATAACAAGATGATTATTGTAACATGATCATCATTTATAATTAAAGCAAGTCAGTCAAATATCTATAATTTAAGTGAATTTGACAACATCCATCATGCACAGTAAATCAAAACCATCATATGTAATAAATATATATCCAAATCATCAACCACTTTCAATATATAAAATTGAGTCAATATTGATAAGATCATCATCATATATAACTAAAACAGGTGAAATTTACATATACTAGTAGATCAATAACATGTGAAAATGATACATGTCCAAAAGTCGACATAAGTCAAAATGATGCATTATGTACAAATGATATAAATATAAATAATAAATTATGTAAGAAAAATGATACAAGTAAATATGATACGTCATGTCCAAATGATATAAGTCAAAATGATACATGTCAAAAAGATACAACTCAATAATATGGTATTGGAAGTTGTGAAAATGATACATATGATATTAACCATGAAAATCAGCATCATAACAATATATCAAAAAATTATCCATGATGCAGTCTATATGATCATGAATGTCACTGGATGCTACCAATAAATGCCTCATCGTCATCATCACCATCGTGATCACCGTCATTATGATCATCATCATCGTCATTTGTATTGGCATCGGCATCGACCTCGTTGTCATTTGTATTTGTGTCATCATGAGCATCATCTGTCATCTTAGCATTAGACCCAACGTGATCTGGATCTATGTGATGAGGATCATTCAGATACTTTGGAAGATCCTTGTTCTGGAAAAAAAATTAGAATGAAAAGTTATTATTTATTTCATGCAATAATTAATTTCTCTGTTATATATTTAATATTACAACATATGAAATGAAATTATAATCATATTACATCATATCAAAGTGCACATACGATAATAAAATTTCAAATAAGTTACAACTAAGATGTCATTCCAATGATGTAAAACATTCAACAATTCTAATAAACGTTAGTAAAGATCATAAAAAAAAAGGTTATACAATTTAACTATCAATTGTAATTTCTATTACATAAGCTTAAGTACAAACCCTCTCCATTTTGTGCTATATATGATTATGTTTTCCTTGAATATATTTTGAGAGTTAACTAGTCTATATGTCTTCTTCTCTTATATTTCAGAAGTGAATATTTTTCTAGGACATTTTGGCACTCCCTAACATGTATTGGCACACACTAGAATGCCTTGGCACTTGGCACGACTTAGCACCTAACACATTTATGCATGCCTAACACATAATGGTTGCTAGGTCCATATAATACTAGTTTAGCCCCTTTATTATTATTGTTAGTGTAGCCCCCTATTTTTATTGTTGTTCCCATGTAGCCCCCATATTGTTATTGTTGTGCTCCATATAAGCCCACTATTGTTATTGTTGTGTCATTACATTATTATGGTTATGTAGGCTCTAATTATATTGTGACCCCTTAGACTCCTATATATACCAAGGAGGTCTTATCATTTATATCATCCAAGAATTGTTCATTTATGTGATGTAAAAGGAGGTTGACCCTTCAAACATGATTATTTTGAAGTAATTGATTTATTTCTTCTTTTATTTTGTGATTTGGTTATATAACATTTGGTATTAGAGCTTTTGATTATAGGGTTTCGTTGTTTCAAATAGGTAATCTTGGAATTTTCACTTTAAATTTTCTTCTACAAAGATTCAAATGCTTAAATTTCAACCACATGGAGCCGAAATATTTGTGAACTTCTTGTAGAGTTTTCGTATCTTGGTTCACTATATTTTTTGAGATATGGTCCTAAGAAGTTAGGGTTTCTGGATGCTCCATAATTAAATATCAAATAGGTGACCTAGGAAAATCATCATAACTTTCCCTTCAAGCATCGGATTTGAATTTCATAAAAATTGACAGAACTTACATGGACTTTAGTTTCTCATGTATCAATTTTAGGGCTGAAAGATGAAAAATTGACACATGGAATTTCGTACAAGTTCGCCCTATTGAACCAATCCATAATCAAGTAATCGTGGTAAATATGGCATAAATTTATCTTGAAGAACACAATCTTGATATGACTTGTGGAATTGGAAAGAAGACTCATAGGGCTACCACATGACAAAATTTCAGACCTTGGCAAGCCAAAATTGCAGAGATAAAATAGTTTCAATATCAAGCTCCTAAAAGTAAGAAAAATGTGTGTAATTTTTTAACAATTTTGCATAACTTTTGTTTAAAAAATCAGTTTGAAGTGATTCAAAGAGCATAGTGAAGCATAGATATCATTGTTTTATTCCAAAATTCCTCGAAATGAAAAAATGGATACACCTAGTAAGCAACCAGAAATCTCTACTATGATGCATAAAGAAGAGGAAGAAATGCAACATCATATATCAAAATTACAAGACCAAGTGCAACAATTTTTTCTCTCGCAAATAGTAACCAAAAATGAATTGGAATCTAATATGGATGGTTTAGAAGCAAAAATAAAATGCAACATAGAGGTTTTTAAAGTAGAAATGGATGCGATGAATGTCAAGTTGGAAGGGTTAACAAAGTTGTTGCAAGAAAGACTTCCCAGTGGTGACAAGGTAATCCATGAAAATAATTAGGAAAAAAGGAATATGAATTATGATTTTAGAGACTCCAATGTGGGGCTTAAGAACCACCACATTCCAAATATAAATATGAGGAAGTTTGATGGCAAGGATCTGGTAACATGGATACGAAAGATGGAGCAATATTTTGATCAACATGATGTGCAACACACACAAAAGGTATGCATTGCATCTTTATATTTAGAACCCAATAAATTTGTATGGTATTGATGGATTTCTTCTCGTAAACCACTTGCCACTTGGTCAATTTTTATGGAGGAAATGATATCAAATTATTAGGATACAAAGATAAACACCTTCTTTAGTCAATTGATAAGTCTTAAACAAAAGGGTTCAATGGTGGAGCACCTTGAGGACTTTCAAAAATTGTATATCTAGCTAATTGATATTCTAGAGAGGCATAGGATTGATGTCTTCATAGGGAATTTAAAGGATAACATCCAACATGAGGTTTGTCTTTCTGAACCTAATTCATTAGAGAAGGAATTCAGGGAGGCAATAAAAGTTGAAAGCAAAATTATGGTCAGAAGGAAGTCTACCACTCACAATTATAAACATGGAGGTATTGTTTCTCCTACCCTTCCACAACCTATAAGGTTGACTCCCACAAAAATTGGAGGAAAAAAATAGCAAAAGGGATTTGTTACAGTTGTGATAGAAAATACATTGAAGGTCATAAGTGTGTTAAGAATAAATTATTTTACATAAATTGTGAAGAGGAGGAAGAAAAGGAACAAGAAACATTAAAAGAAGAGGATATCCACCAGGAATCAACCCCATAGAAAGAAGAAATGAATCTAACCATATGTTTTAATGCATTCAAGATAATTACCACTCCTCAAACTCTCAAGATAGAGAGATATATCAAGAAGAAAAAGGTAATAGTGTTGATTGATTCAGTTAGTACTTGTACATTTATTCATTATAAGATAGCCAAGGAATTAAATTACTTTCTATATCTAGCACCAGAGTGTCAAGTGATGGTTGCAAATGGAGGAGTTATAAACTGCTCCGGAAAGTGCCATAATATGAAGCTAACCATGGAAAAATATGTATTGAATAGTCCAATTCTTCCCATTCCAATGGGTGGTTTTGATGTTGTACTAGGATTCCAATGGTCACAATCTTTGCAAACGATGGCTTTTAATTTCCAAGAACTTTTCTTGAATTTTTTTTAGGAAGTAAAGGAAATCGAATAAAGGGGTATCACGTGGAAACTGGGAAAGATAATCAACTCAAATGGCATGAAAAATATTTTGAACAAGAACAATGGGGCATAATTGCACACTTATGCTCACTAGAGGTTCAAACAATGAAATCATTTATTTCTCCAGATGTCCAAAATGTCTTGGACAATGATTCCAATGTATTTGAGACTCCCAAAGGCCTCCTGGTGGGCTCCAGTATTGTAGCAATAATGCTGCAACTCCTGGGACTCCCTTCTTTACTTTTATCAACCCGGTAGTTCGTAACAAACTTGGAAGCGACGGTGTTGTATGCACAAGTACTAGCTCTTGCCGCAGCTGTCACTTGGTCAGCTGGCACAAGTCTGCTAGGGGCTTAAGCCAACTTCTATGAGCTCTTAGAAGAAGCTTTTTAACTAATGGATGAAAGCTAACTCAAAGGAAGCTAATCTACTTGCGGAAAGAAACTGAAAGCCAAAAAGTAACGCAAACCCTAGCAAACCCTAATTCTACCACCTAGTCCTACTGACGCAAAGGAGAGCATGCAAACTACTGAAAGAGATGCCATTACTTCTATGAAGGTAAAATACATGTGTCTAGACTACCTCTATCTGAAGAAAACATCTTTTTGTATTTTTGAATAAGTTGTTAGAATTATCATGCATGTGCTTTTAACTATTTTTGACTGTGCAGAGGCGGATTGGCGAGAGGAAATGCTTGGAGGAGGTCGGGAAGGTTCAGAGAGGGCCTAAGGGGTCCCTAGCACCCTTCCAGAGAGTTTCACAGAGTTTGCCTATCAAGAAACCTCATTCGTGAGCTTCTACAGGAAGTCTGCAGGGGTTCTACAAGATTATCTGGGATTTCTACAGGATGTTCTGTAATTTTTATACGAGATGTTTAGAAATGGAATTTTGGAGCATGGATGGAGGGAAAAGGGTGGAGGAATGAGTATGGGGGTGAAATAGGGGTGTAGGGGAGTTCAAGACTTGGAGGATGGAGTTGAGGAGAAGGTGTAGATGGCTGGACTTGTTCCAAGAAGACTGGAATAATGTTGCACAAAAGGTAGGGTTATGAGGGCAATGTGGCAACGTGAGGCAAGAAACCAAGTTAGGATATGGAGAAGATGGGTTTGAGGGAGTCTGGGCAAATAGAGAAGTGGTACAGGTGCTCTGCAATTTGTGTTTCCAACTGAACCAACAAAGACATGCAAGAAAACAAAGATCTAGTTATGCTACCCTAATATGATCTGGCTAACAGTAACGAGAATGGACAACAGCTTTATTTGCAAGGAAACCATGTATATTAACTATGAAATGAAGCATTCAAAGATCTTAACATGTAACCAACCTCTGCAAATGAAAACAACACACTAAGGATTGCATGGTAAAGCAAACTAGTGTTTTTGTTTGGGACAGCACGATTACTTCAACTCCAGCCCCTAATCCAATAAGGAAGAGGTGAAACCAAAAGTGTTTGATGACCCTTTTTTTTGAGCCTTTTTCTTGTTATTATCCTACCAATCTATTCTAAACATGAAAAGCTACTTTAACCATCAAAAGAAATCTAAATAACAAAGAAATATTTAAATCTAAATAGCAGATTTTATTCTAAGAATGCAGCAAAAACACATAAAGATAAACCAAGGAGGTGTTGGGCGCTTGAGATGGGCCCAACCCCAAGAGCTACAGCCTCCTAAGAGAGATTTAGAGCTGGTGCAAATCTGGATTCATATTTATTGAGCAAGAAAAGAAGAGTTACATCAAAATTGTCCACAAGGGAAAGCTTGAAAATATGCTGAAAGCAAAGCTAATCTACTGCCTAAAAATCGAACTACA
This sequence comes from Pinus tabuliformis, assembly GCA_031772625.1. Taxonomy (NCBI): domain Eukaryota; kingdom Viridiplantae; phylum Streptophyta; class Pinopsida; order Pinales; family Pinaceae; genus Pinus; species Pinus tabuliformis. The sequence continues at coordinate 570,652,915 of CM062805.1, read as the reverse complement.
AAATGACTATAAAGTGACTAACTACTGGCTAACTACTGGCTAACAAAAATGACTAACTGAAATGAGGCCCTAAGCCCTCTTATTTATACAAATTGAGGACCCCAACAGTCCTCCTAAACTTTAGGGACTCGGCTGCCCAAAACGTGTAGTTAACAACAGTCCTACTTGACTTGCTTGGCAGCCCTTGTGCTAATTGATTTGGTGGCCCTTGAACTCCGAGCTGATGGTGGAGAATTCGAGGTAAGGGCCCATAAATGAAGGGGACAACTTCCTACAAATCCTCTCCCTTGTTCTCCCACGAATTTGGCTGCCAAGTGCTCATTAAAACCTTCAATTTTGTCTCCAAATTGACCAAAAAGACTACACAAAGCACACATTAGACTTGTTGGCATAATGACTAACCCAATTCACTATATTAGCATAAATATAATAAAAAACATGCAATAAACTAATGAGAATGGTGGATTAAGTTGAATTAGGAGGTTGAATGAGCCCAAATAATTATCCATTTTTGGGGCTCATCATCACCCCCCTACTGAAAGTGTTGCTCATCCTCTGAGCAACCAATCTATCTCCTCATCTCTGATGGCCTTGGTGGCCTCCTTATCATGTCAAGCTTCTGAAGTGATGTCCTCTTCTCTGTCATGAAAACCATGCTTTTCTCTCTGCTTCTTCCCACTGCCTGCTCCTTTTCCTAGAGAATTCTCAGCCTTGGTATGATTGTGCAAGTATATTCAATCATATGAAAGGAGATGAAACCAGTGGAGGATGGAAGAAAAGAGTGGTTGCATGCATCCTCAAAAAACTTCAAGCTTCAAATCCCTCTTCATAATCGATTCTGGCCTGCCCAATGGCTCTACAGGATGTTTCTGGTAAAAATACAGAACTTCCTGTAGAAAGTCCTGTAGCTTCCTGTAGAAGGTTGAACCATGAATAAATTGTGTCTGAACCCTGAAAAAATGAGTGTTCATGGAGGGGATGGATGTGAGGATGCCTGGGAACTTGGTAGGGACCCTTCTGCTTGTGTTGGGAGGCCCCCTTTCCGCATTGTGTTCCTACAACCTACAACAGTTTCCAGGGATTAAACTATTGTTTCTTCCAACACTTCTTTTTCGGATGGACAGTTCAGTATCCTAGTTCCCCAGATGATGAGCAGTTTAGTGGCAGCATTCTTCAAGTGCATGATTGGGTCCTGTTACCCCTCAAAATGCAGATGCGTTTTGATCTTTGCAGAGGCATTCTTTCCAGCACACAATAACTTCATATACAGGGTGATATTGGAAAATGAAGTAGCAGTATTCCCGAGTAGCAGATGGACACAATAAGATAAATCCAATGTTTTTATAAGTCCATATGTCTGAGATGTTTTATTCAGCATAGGAAGGCACCTTGAAGATTCTGGGAGATATTTCAGATTTGGAAAAGTTCAAATCAGATTTTGAACAGGGTGCAGAATTATACCAGCTTACAGAGGAGCACTTCCATGAGACTTTTGACTTTTTTCCTTCTTTTTTTGTTGTTGTTTTTGAATCAAAGTCAGAGTCTAAACCAACACATATATTTCAATATGTATGGTGCAAGCTCTGCAAACAAATCAGCAGTTATGGAGGATTATAATACATGTAGAAAACACAAATATGAGCGTTTTCTTTTATTGGAGCTGTTCTTGTATGATTGGGCAGATTTGAAGTTGAAGAGACACTGTTTTGAGAGAAGTGGATGCTGTTTTCCCATCAGTTCCAGATCAAAAAAATGAAAGGCATTTTTTTGTTGGTCTATGTAGCCCCTGATTTCACATGTCTAGGTGCAGTTCTTTAGCCAATTTATATGGTATTTGAGTGCTGTTTGAAGAGGAGCATATGAGGCGCTTTTTGGAAGACCAAGCACAATATCTACACCAGGAGATGGGGCACGTCTGTGATAGGAGTTATAACCAGCAGCCTGGGCACATTTTCCAGGGTTGTTATGTGCCTTAGTTACAGCATAAAAGGGAGCATTCTTAACCATTGTTTCTGATGCCTGCTGACTGGGTAGAGGGAGCGCACTACTTCAGATCTGCTTTACCCATTTGCTGTGATGCCCCTTATTTCAGGCATTAAAACAGATTCTATTAGCAAGTGTTTTTCAAGCAGATTCATGCATGGTCACCCTCCAATTCAAAAAAGCTCAATTCACCACCTTTTTGGAGTATATCATACATGGAAGAGTGTTTTCGATCCTACCTTTCTCGAGACTCCAAATTTGTCGAAGAAAAATCCATTTTCTCTGCTTTTGAAAGTTGTGTCGTACTTCCTGGAGAACTTCTTCCTGTAGAACGCTGATAAGTAGGAGGGTCTTTAAAAGAAAATGGCCAAGAAAGCTTGGTTTGTTGCTATGGAGCTTGTTGCAGCTGCAAGGACGATGATAAACTAGAAACAATAGCTGTGAGAGTTCGATTGGCTGTTTATGAAGATTTTCGTTGATGAAGGGTGAGCTGGCCAACTACACGTTGGCCCCATGCAGACTGTTGGTCCCCACTACAGTGTTTAACTATTTGTTCTTTGCCTGTAATCACGTCCATCAATCACGCTGAAGTTTAAACAGTCACCACTGCCTGTTTCCAGATTTCCTCCTGAGATGGCTGAGCACACGTGTCGTATCCACCCACCGAGCACTGTTGAACTAGATGAGGGTGGCCAGTTGGCTGGCCACTTATTCTTTTAACCACAACCATCTCATTGTTTACACAGTTTTCAAATTACATTCATGCAATCAAAGGAACGAGTTTAGTCACGTACCTGGAAGTCGTGCGTGGCTGTTGTGAAGTGCTGAGGTCTCTCATTTGCTGCATGCATTTGTTTCTATGGTTGCATGATGGCTTGGTTGCTGATTCATGGCTGTTTTCCTTGTGCAGGTGTCCTCTGGCCAGATGCATGCTGTAGGAGCTGGCTTCACATTCAAATCTGCACCCTCAAGCTGCTGCCACTGAATTTTCACAGGACCGGAACTTGTTTTCGCCATTGCTCCCGAACGATAGATCGGATCGATCTAAAACTTGCTGAGCATGTTCCTATCATCATGATGCACCTCCCATAGCAAAATTGCGATCAATGGATGCACAGATATGGAGAAAAATGGAAAATGGCTGAAGATTTCAGAGATCAATTTCTCAGAAACCGTGCATCGGAATTGGCTGAAACTGCTTAGATAGGTTACTACCACCCATATACATCTCCCCATGAAATAGGTTTTGAAACGGATGCACGAATATGGAGAAAATGCAAAAATGGCTGAAGGTGGTGGAGGCTGATTTCTTGGAAATCGTGCACTGGAATTGGCTGAAGCTGCTCAGGAATGTTGCCATCACCCTTGTACAATTCCCCATAAAATGGTTTTTCAAATGGATGCATGGTTTTCAAGTTAGGGCAAAAACAAATTCTATTATATGTATTTTTTTTTCTTCAAAGCATTCTGCAAGTCTTTGCATGGTGAAAAAGAATGAGTTTCGGCTGTGATGCAGGCATGGAGATGATGGAGGAGGAGTTTGAAAATTGCAGGAGGACTTCTAAACCCTTGAGGAAGCTACCATGTTCGCCAAACTACTTTTTTTGCAATCCATTTTTAACTTCTTGTATTTTCTACAGGAAGTTCCTGTAGAAAACACAATTTTCATAAAAGAAGCAAAATGAGGTGGAAAAAATGATGGAAAAAGGTGAGGGATGGAAACATGGATGCTTGCAGGCCTCATGGAAAGATTCTCGGCCTTCAGGTCCTCTTCAGAGATCGATTTTGGCTCATTTGTAGGCTTCATGTAGAAGACACAGAACTTCCTATAGAAGACACAGAACTTCCTGTAGAAGGCATAGAACTTCCTTTGTCTTTGTTTTGAGCAATCCTCCTGACCTGCAATGTCCTTCTTGCAACCTGCAATTATTCAATGGGAATTAGCTTTATTTTTCTTTTCTTTTTCTCATTTTTTTTGAAAAACAACTAGGTCACCTCATGGAGGTTTTCACCCTAATTTCCTGCCCTGGGCGCCTCCAAGGCAGGTTTTCACCCAGAGATCTTATTCTCTTTTCTCTTTTTTCCCAACCCATTGACTGCCTCATGGAGGTTTTCAATCAATGAGCCAATCTAAGGCGCCTGCGAGGAGGTTTTCACCTTAGATTTTTATTTTTCTCCTATTTTCATTTTTTTTCTTTTTTATTTTTCTTTTTTCTACCCTACCCTACTTGAAAAACAAAATCATTTTCAAGTATAAGAATACTTCCAATGGAGCCATGTGCACATCGAGATTAGAGACAAGATGATGTGAAGGCTCGAAATGCATGCTTTGACAGGTATCCGGATTTCAGAGACCAAATGATCTGACTTTGAAGGGATCAAACATAGCTGAGGAAGATAGTACCGCTGCAACTTAGTGACCGTCTGAAACCATATCTCAATATAGCTCTAATATCCTTGGTCCTTTTGCTGATCTGGATCATTCTTCATGTCACCTTCTATCATGACCTTCTCATCTTCCTCTTTTTGCTGATCTTTCTCTTGAGTACATGGAGGATTTGATGGTAACCATGAGGGAACTCTCTCGATCTCTGATTCTGATCTCTTCTCTTCATCAAGTGCAGCCCATGGTTCTTTGATCTCCTCTTTTGAATCTTCTTTTGCCGGATGTGGTCCTTAAATGCTTTCAATATAGTCTCTTTTTTGCAATACTCTTCCTGACTATGTTGAAGATCATTGAGCTCAAGAGGAGTCATTTGGACAGGTTGTGCCTCAGCTTTGCAATTGGGTTGAGCTACTCCAATGTGTGGATTTGGAAATGGTGGTATGGGTAGCTGAGTGGGGGTGTATATTTGAGATGGATGTGGATGGGGTTGTGGTTGGGTAGGCATTTGGGGTTGCCTTGGTGGAGGAGGAGGCGATGGTTGTGGATGAGCAGGTGGTGGAGGAAAATAAGCGGGAGGAGTGTTGTATTGGGGCCTCCACCCCTGATGAGGTGCATTCCATTGAGGTTGTGGCTGAGCATAAGAGTGAAACGAATGAGCAGCTGGTTGGGAATAATATGGATCTATGAAGGAACATGGAGGAGGTGTGAACCAGGAAGGATGAGCAGAGGGACCCCAAGAAGGCATGAAAGTGGCTTGATAAGGGTCATAATAGGTCTCGAATGTCCCTTGCAATTCCTGCTGATAAGATCTAGGTTCATGTGGCCTCCTTTGGTTCATATAGTAGAGTGATTCAGTGGCTCCTTTCCCCCTCTGATATGCAGCTTTGATTCCAGGCAAGGAAGGGCACTGATTCGTAGGATGGTATTCTTCACAAACGAAACACACTTCTAGGGAGTGCATTGGACATTCGTCCCTAGGATGCTTTCAAGTGCACTTGGGACAAAAGATGGCCAAAGCCCTCTTGGCTTCCTCTTACTTCTTTTGGATCCATAGGGTATCCAATTGCATGGCAAGAAACTGCCTCATATCACTCTTGAAATCTTCCATCTGATCTTCAAATTCGTCTTTGGACAAGGTGCTGCTCCCAACATTTCTGCTTGTAGCCATTTGCTCCAGAGGAATGGTTTCTTCTTCTTCTTCCCTTGAGGTTCTTCAAATATGTCTTGCTGTCCACCTAAGGGTTCTTTAATCACAACCATCGAAGAAGAGAGAATGTTGGCTGTATGAAGCAGTGGGGGTGTTGTGCAATCATTTTTCTAACTTATCTCTACTCCTACAAGGCATGAAATGAAATCTTTTTGGTTGATTTTTGCTTTTTTCTACTTCTACCTGCAAAACTGAAATAGATTGAATTGCAACTAACTATCTTGCGAAAATGAAAATGTGGAATTGAAATGAAAGCAGGAAAGGACTAATCTATCTTGCTCAAATGAAATTGCAGGAATGAAATGCTAGTCTACGCTTGCGGAATTGAAATGCTATTCTACGCTTGCAGAAATGAAATTGCGGAATTGAAATGCTAATTTATGAAAGTGGGAAATGCTAATCTACTTTTGCATAAACAAAATTGCATAATGGAAATGAAATAAACTACTTAGCAGAAGATTGTAGTGGAAAATAGAAGAAAAGCAGCAATCACTAATACTCTGACGCTTACCCGGCAACGGCGCCAAAAAGATGGTGGGCTCCAATATTGTAGCAATAATGCTACAACTCCTGGGACTCCCTTCTTTACTTTTATCAACCCGGTAGTTCGTAACAAACTTGGAAGCGACGGTGCTGTATGCACAAGTACTAGCTCTTGTCGCAGCTGTCACTTGGTCAGCTGGCACAAGTCCGCTAGGGGCTTAAGCCAACTTCTATGAGCTCTTAGAGGAAGCTTTTTAACTAATGGATGAAAGCTAACTCAAAGGAAGCTAATCTACTTGCGGAAAGAAACTGAAAGCCAAAAAGTAACGCAAACCCTAGAAAACCCTAATTCTACCAGCTAGCCCTACTGACACAAAGGAGAGCATGCAAACTACTGAAAGAGATGCCATTACTTCTATGAAGGTAAAATACATGTGTCTAGACTACCTCTATCTGAAGAAAACATATTTTTGTATTTTTGAATAAGTTGTTAGAATTATCATGCATGTGCTTTTAACTATTTTTGACTGTGCAGAGGTGGATTGGCGAGAGGAAATGCTTGGAGGAGGTCGGGAAGGTTCAGAGAGGGCCTAAGGGGTCCCTAGCACCCTTCCAGAGAGTTTCACAGAGTTTGGCTATCAAGAAACCTCATTTGTGAGCTTCTACAGGAAGTCTGCAGGGGTTCTACAGGATGTTCTGGGATTTCTACAGGATGTTCTGTAATTTTTCTACAGGATGTTTAGAAATGGAATTTTGGAGCATGGATGGAGGGAAAAAGGTGGAGGAATGAGTATGGGGGTGAAATAGGGGTGTAGGGGAGTTCAAGACTTGGACGATGGAGTTGAGGAGAAGGTGTAGATGGCTGGACTTGTTCCAAGAAGACTGGAATAATGCTGCACAAAAGGTAGGGTTATGAGGGCAATGTGGAAACGTGAGGCAAGAAACCAAGTTAGGACATGGAGAAGATGGGTTTGAAGGAGTCTGGGCAGATAGAGAAGTGGTACAGGTGCTCTGCAATTTGTGTTTCCAATTGAACCATCAAAGACATGCAAGAAAACAAAGATCTAGTTATGCTACCCTAATATGATATGGCTAACAGTAACGAGAATGGACAACAGCTTTATTTGCAAGGAAACCATGTATATTAACTATGAAATGAAGCATTCAAAGATCTAAACATGTAACCAACCTCTGCAAATGAAAACAACACACTAAGGATTGCATGGTAAAGCAAACTAGTGTTTTTGTTTGGGACAGCACGATTACTTCAACTCCAGCCTCTGATCCAATAAGGAGGAGGTGAAACTAAAAGTGTTTGATGACCCTTTTTTTTGAGCCTTTTTCTTGTTATTATCCTACCAATCTATTCTAAACATGAAAAGCTACTTTAACCATCAAAAGAAATCTAAATAACAAAGCAAGATTTAAATCTAAATAGTAGATTTTATTCTAAGAATGCATAAAAAACACATAAAGATAAACCAAGGAGGTGTTGGGCACTTGAGATGGGCCCAAACCCAAGAGCTACAGCCTCCTAAGAGAGATTTAGAGCTGGTGCAAATCTGGATTCATCTTTATTGAGCAAGAAAAGAAGAGTTACATCAAAACTGTCCACAAGGGAAATCTTGAAAATATGCTGAAAGCAAAGCTAATCTACTACCTAAAAATTGAACTACAAAATGACTATAAAGTGACTAACTACTGGCTAACCAAAATGACTAACTGCAATGAGGCCCTAAGCCCTCTTATTTATACAAATTGAGGACCCCAACATTCCTCCTAAACTTTAGGGACTCGGCTGCCCAAAACGTGTAGTTAATAGCAGTCCTACTTGACTTGCTTGGCTGCCCTTGTGCTAATTGATTTGGTGGCTCTCGAACTCCGAGCTGATGGTGGAGAATTCAAGGTAAGGGCCCATAAATGAAGGGGACACATTCCTACAAATCCTCTCCCTTGTTCTCCCACGAATTTGGCTGCCAAGTGCTCATTAAAACCTTCAATTTTGTCTCCAAATTGACCAAAAAGACTACACAAAGCACACATTAGACTTGTTGGCATAATGACTAACCCAATTCACTCTATTAGCATAAATATAATAAAAAACATGCAATAAACTAATGATAATGGTGGATTAAGTCGAATTAGGAGGTTGAATGAGCCCAAATAATTATCCATTTTTGGGGCTCATCACCTCCCACCTATTCATTATTATGATCATGCTATTCACTTGATTCCAGGAAGTGTTCCTCCAAACATCAGGCCTTACAGATATCCCTATGCCCAAAAGAGTGAAATTGAATGTATGGTTGCAGAAATGTTAGATGCCGGTATAATTCAACCTAGCCAAAGTTTTTTTCTGCTCCAGTAGTATTGGTGCATAAGAAGGATGGATCATGGCGTATGTGTCCAGATTATAGGGAGCTCACAAGCTCACTATTAAAGATAAATTTCCCATTATTGTTTGTTGACATTGCTGAAAATATGTCAACCAAGGAGGCATCCCCGATGTGAAGTCCCAATTAGACCTCATACCATTTGGAATAAGAGCCCCATCCAGAGTATTAGCCTGGTTACCATATATTCTTATAGTTTTTCCATGGATACACAATTCAACACAAGAGAGTAATGCATAGGTATTTCTGGATCAACAAGTGAGTATGCCTTGTGAAATTTTCAATTGTGGAATGTATTGAGGTCCTTCTACCGAAAGGGAAGAGAAAAGTGGGCCCTTTAAAGAGAAGTAATAGTACTAATCTAGAAAAGGCACACAGACATATACATAAGAATGAATCGTTAAATCAACGAAATAATTCACAAGGAAGCAATAATTGTTAAAGAAAATGCAACACATATTCAACAAGATAAGTACCAAAGCCACTGAAATAGTTTAATTTCCTTAGTATAGATGAAACAACATACATTTCAAACATTCAAATAATAGCCTTACAATATTCATGACATATGCATGAACGCGTGCTGTCTCAATGAGCTTACGAATTAAGTAAAAGTTCCAAGATACATTAAGACAATGAACACCACTAGCCCCAGCAGTTGAGCATTAAAGCAGTCACTTGCTCCTCTAAAACACCTATCTTCATCTCTAATGACTAGTAGCAAAAGCTAAGGCACAAAATTCTTTTTTCATGTACCATGAGGGTGTATATGTAACAAATGGGGTGCTCATTCACCTCCCTTGTGACTCTTGGACTACCTTCATGATTGTTTGATTTGTTTATGACCTTTTGAATTCCTACATGACTTTTCACATTACATGGATGACTCTTGGACCTCCACTTTAAATTACATTTCTCTAATATTTAATTTACATAATTCGCAAAATGATTTGGTATATGATGACTTGTGACATGACATGACATGACACTGATGACATGAACTTCAAAATGACATGGGCGTGTCAAGATGCTCTTTTTTGCTACTATATTTCTATCTTCTTGATAGATGGAACTTGCTCTTCTTCTTCCTCCTCCTCATGGCTTGAATATAAGGAGTCTTCAATGTGATCTTGGTCTTCAGATGTTGTTGTAGACTGATGTCCCTTTGTCTTCTCTTGATTTATCCACTTCTCTTTGCAGCTACAAAGGTGTCTTCTAGCATGGTGTCCTTATCCATATCCTTCATCACCATCCTATCATAGCATGATAGAGTACATATGACTGCAATCCACTCAGGGAAAGATGACGTCAGTCTGATAACCCCTAGTCTAAGATGCTTCGTGATGATTCATTGACTGAGTTAGAACTAGGTGGCAGACTTAGAGAGAGGCTCTAGGATTGTGTAGTTGCACAACTCAAGTAGTCATGGGTTAGGACTGAGCCTTGAGACTACACAATGCACAGTTCAAGTTGGGTTGGGCATGTCAACTGTATAGTTGAGGGACTCAAGGTGTTTGGACGAGGGCTTGAGCACTGAGTTTTCCCACTACATAGTTCTAAAAGGAGAGGATTCCAAGTGACTGCAAATTTTCGTAGTTTAGGAGCTCAAGGCTGAGGCTTGAGGACTGAGACTGTGCAATGTGCAGTGAATGACTGGCTGGAGAGGAAAACGGAGCAGTTCTAGAGCTCAGGGGCTGGGCTTGAGCACTAATATTATGTAATGCGCAATTCCAGGAAGAAAAGACTGAACATTGCATAGTTCCAAGAGACAAGGTTGTTTCTTGAGGACTGAGACTGTGCAGTGTGCAGTTCAAGAGGGTTGGATGAGGCTGAGTTGCTCGGTCGAGGAGTTTTACTTGTTTTGACTAAGTGTGGGATCAATGAGATGAAGTTGAATAGGAAAAAAACTTGGGCATGATCACACACTTATATTACTTAACGACACAAAATAGGACACACATAACATATGAACAATATGCTTTACTCAATGCGACAACATTGCAATAACTCACTCCAAGTACAACACTAAAGACACGTTTTGCGATGACAGTGATGACACTTGTGCAACAATGCTTGAAACTATGGAAATGAGTATGATACATGTTTACATGATGATAAAAACTCATTATCACAAAGATTACCCCTTGAAACACACTAGAACTATATTTTATACAATATGTGACACTTAACATGCTAAAAGACAACACGTGCTATATGAAAATAAAAGTGTGAATGACACTTGTGATATGCGAACAACGGTGAAAGTGACACATGCCAAAGTGAAGATAATATGAAAAAGATATTAATTAAAGTGAAAGAAAGCAAAAGTGACAACCAAAAACATGAAAGTGACACTTGCGAAAGCAAAGGTGCGCAAAAGTGACAGTTTGAAAAACTCACCGAAATAGAAGTACAAACACAACCAAAAGTGAGAGACTGTCAGTGACATTGCGCACTGACTATTGACATGGGTTGAAAATTGAACAAGAAATATCTTTATTGACTATGCTAGGATTTTTCAAGCTAAAAAGAATGAATTCATGAATTCATTATAGACTAAGCATGTGTGAGTAGGTGACTTCGACACTTACAATCGAAGAAGTGAGTTCAAAGACTTAACAGATCATTAACTGACCAAGAAGTGACTATGGAATGACTGATCATGAGATTCATAGTAGGCTCTAAAATTCAAGTATAGGAAAAAATTTAGAGGGAGTTTGTCACAACGACAACACTTGGCGACACATTGATAGAACTCCAGCTTCTCTGCCTTGGTAAATTATTTGTGCAGGGTCTAGTTATTTAAGGAGTATTGATTCATCATTCAGATTACTCTAGCTTACCCACTTCTTCCATATGTAAAAAGAGTCCCTTAATTCCTTCTCGGTTGAACACAAATATATGACCAATGATATCACAACATTTCAAGACAGGAGAAGGGTAATGTAGCATGCGAGCTTTAGATTTTCAGAATATATTTTTTCATCTCTAATGTTGCTCCGCTGCCAGTAGGCCTGTATAGTACCCTGGAGGAGTCACTTTAGGAACACAAACATCACTCCCCTTCTAGTGAGCCTAGACAATACCCTGACAGCGTTGCTTGCTTCACCTCCTTGCGCAGGAAGTCTTTCTCTCCTTTCACCCTTTATTTATTTATTTTATATAAAGTTATGCATTGACACTTATTTATTTCATGGGCGGAAGAGGGATCCCAACTTATTGAGAGAAGAAGAGGTTTTTCCTTCATAGAAGCGTGTGTAAGACCTATGATATTGGTTTTCTCATTTAGATTTTCCCCTTTTCCTTCTCTACTTGATTGGATCAGCGTGGAAAACACTAAAACATAAATAATCGATCATAGACATGAATTTTCTAGAATAGACGCAGATATAATAGTTTGACACAAAGCTTTCCTCGAGCAAGATTCGCATTTTCCATCAGAACATCATTGACCAAAAGATAGCCAACACATAGAAGAAGGATTGAAGGTTAGCCAAATGTTGCAGTGTCACAAAGTGCTCTTCTATTTTTCCACATTGTCTTTTGAGCCAAAGGGAACATCCTTCATGTGAAGTCTTATTAAACAAAACATGAAAGAAGAGACATGACACAACAAAAAACCAAAATCAAAAGGACAAAGCAAATGGGGGCTAACCAAAAAGGGGACTTGAGACAAAATTTAGAAAACACAAGAGATATTACAGAAAACGAGTGCATGATGAGTGCAAAAGGGGTAAACTAAAATGTAGCTAGACCTATTCCTAACCTAACCAACTAGAAGATCAGGGTCAAGTGTAATGAAACTTCCTATGAATCCATTGTAGTTGTTCCCGACCTACAATCACAAAGTTGCAACCAATTAAAACTGATATAAAGTAGTGTGCAATAAAAAAGATAAGAGCTTGAATAACTTGCACAAAAAATAGAAGGTCTTTCCTATCAACAGAAATATGTGTCATAGTCACTACTTCTACCCAACTTGTGATCTTACCTTTTCGATGAAAATTACAAACAAACAAACCTCGAAAGATTCTTGTGAATGCACCTTCATCTGTGTCATCCTTCTTAGAAAGCATGAGAAAAGACTGAAACTTGTTATTAGCAAAAGGGCTTGCTAAGTAAGATGCTTCCAGGCAATCATAGATTGGATTGTGAAATTCAAAACAATCCTCTTGAAAACCCCAAAATCCTTGAAAATATGAATTTTCAATTAGAAGCACAGGGTTAGGATGAGAATCTTTTGAGGGAAAATGGATCTAATCATATTTATTTGGCATGTCAAGATAGTGAGGACCTGACATAACCATCAACGAAGGCTGAAGTGCCTCAACTGCTTGGCTAGTATCTAGATATTGAGATGATAAACCGTAAAGATCAAAGGATGTAAAACAACTGTCATTGGATGTGCTGATGGGAAAATGGTAAGTTGAATGATAGTCATCAGAGATAAAATCATGATCAGATGGGTTTATTAAAGCATCAGATTCCTAGTTTGTAATTAACAAGGATAAATCAATTTGAACGGTTATGTGAATGCTTTGAACAATATAAAAGATACGAAACGAGTTAGGGTGTAATGTATGAAAAAGAGGAACTTGATTCAACAAATAATTCAAGCACTTGCTAACACTCAAGAGGATTTCTAGTGTCATCAAGACATCCACAAGAGAGACTAGGAGTTGATTATCTTCCATAGCACTCAACAGATATGAATTCTTCAACCAAAGATAATCTTCATCGATCAGCTTTGCAATTCCACACATTCACAAAAGGTATACACTCCAAACCTGGATTCGATACAAGATATTTGCATGGGGATGAATTCACCACAGTAGTATGATCAGAAACTTGATCTCGAGAAATAGGAAAATTGTAACGAGAAATCCCAAAATCCATCAAGAACAAGTTTGCATCCAGTGAAACAATACGAATGAAAGTATTATGTGAGAAAATCCAAATCTGACATGGTTTAGGAATTTCACTAGGATCATGAGAACCCGACATAACCCTCAACAAGAGTTTGAAGTGCCTCGACTTCCTAGAAAGTTCCAGAACTTTGAAAAGATAGATAACAAAATTTGTTAAATTGAGTTAGATCATAGATTGCATTTGGAAAGTTGTCATTGGTTAATTTAACAAGATCACCATTATATAGATGGGAGCTATCTTCATCATTGGTTTGATCATATTTTACAACTTCAACAAACATATTACTCAAGTTGTAAGATTCTTCTGATTGCAAATCTGAAGATGTATGAATCAAAGAAATCTCATGAGCCAACTGATTCGAAGAGTTTCCCCCCAAGCAAAACAGGATATGATAAGGAATGGAATGGATGCTCTATAATTTCATTGCTTTCTTCTTCCTCATGGATAATCTCACTACATTGTGTCAATTGAGAAGTTAACTCATCATATGAAGAACTTGAAGAGCATGGAGTATCTTCATCGCAAGTTGGTGCATTACAAATAATAGAGCACAAGGGATAGGGAGGTGAAGAGGAAGAAGTGTTCATAAGTGAATATTCTTTGACTGAAACAAATTTGAAATCTAAATCTTTTGAAACAAAATATTCTTGAGAAACTAAAAGATTAGATGGTGCACCTGGGCATTCATCATCATATATGTCACATAGTCATCCTCATCGGAATGATTATTTCCTAAGACTTTAGATTGATTAGGATAATTGATTATATTTTATTGATGACCAAGATTACCATATTCATTATCAGCCAAGAATGAGGAAACACCATCTTCACATGGAGGATTTTGAAAAAGAGAAGAAATATTGAAAGAATCCTCACCTTCCTACTCCTCTACCTATGAAATGTGACTACCCCGCACCTGATCACTTTTTGGATTTGGAATAGGTTGATCAAGCAAATCATGGGGCAAGGGATCATGGGAAAGAGGTGATAGAGGATGATAGGAATCCAAATCAGATCCAAGACTAGAGTTATGAGAGTTACTACCATCATGAGGAATGGAAAGATTAGTCTTCACCATAGGATTCATGAACCATTCCGAGTTTCCTCCATGGGATCTTAATCATGAAAAGATGAAGGAGGATGAGAATATGGATTAGGAATATGATTTGCATATTTTCCAACATTATTTTCATCGCAAGGGGCCACCCACATCTGAACTAAAAAGAGATGAGGATAGGAACAAAATGAATAATAGGTTCCTCCTATTAAATTAGGGGTGTCTCATGACTTAGAACATTTGGGGAAGCAAAGACATTAGGTGGTGTGGGTTCATCGAGCAAAGAGATATGAACCAAACGCTCAAACTTTTGTTTAAATAAATACCAATTTGTGTCTTCTTTAGGAAATTCATAAAAGAGGTGAAGGAATCGATTAGAGAAATCCTCAATTGATTCATTAGGCTTCATTCTTATTTGATTAATACTTTTATAAACATCTTGGTAATCATACCTATCAAATGATGAATGAAGCTCCTTGATGAGGTGTTCAAGAGAATGAATGGAAGCAGGTGGTAGAGTGTGATACCATTGGCTAACTCGACCTTCAAGGGTGAGGCAGAAGAGAATACAAGCCACATATTCACAATCAATTTCATAGTATTCACAAAACTTAAGGAAAATATATGCATGATTGGTAATGGATGTATCACCCTCACCATCAAACTTGAATTGAGACAAGTCATGAAGAGGCTCATTGAAGATTGAAATTTTAATAGGGGATAGGTTAGAAAAACACCTTGGGAGTATGATTTGAGGATGAGTCATTTTAGATAAGAGGTTAAAAATAGACTCAACGGGCATATCTTGTCATTTTTCTCTCCATCTAGTACCATTTGTTGACGATGATGGAAATCTTTCAACCAAGAGGGTCTGCACGATGTGAAGTCCCAATTAAACTTCACACTGTTTGGAATAGGAGCCCCATCTAGAGTATCAGATCGAGTGCCAGATATTCTTATAGATTTACCTTGGCTACATAGTTTAGCACAAGAGAGTAATGCACAGGTAGTTTCAAATCAGTGAGTGAGTATGCCTTCTGAAATATTCAACTGCAGAATGTATCTAGGTCCTTCTATCGAAAGGGAAGAGAAAAGTGGGACCTTTAAAGATAAGTAATAGTACTAATGTAGAAAATGCACACAAGCATATACATAAGCATGAATTGTTGATCAACCAGCAAAATATTTCACAAGGAAGCAATGATTGTTAAATCAAATAGAACACACCTTCAACAAGGTAAGTACCAAAGCCACCAGAATAGTTCAATTTCCTTAGTACATATGAAACAAAATACATCACAAAAATTCAAATAATAGTCTTACAATATTCATGACATATGCATGAAGGCATGTTGGCTTGATGAGCTTCTGAATTAAGTAGAAGTTCCAAGATACATCAAGAAAGTGAACACCACTAGCCCCAACAGTGGAACATTAGAGCAATAACTTGCTCCTCCAAAACAACTATCTTCCTCTCTAATGCTTAGTAGCAAGAGCCAAGGTGAAAAGTCCTTTTTCATGTACCATGAGGGTGTATATGTAACAAATGGGGTGCTCATTCACCTCCCTTGTGACTCTTGGACTACCCTCATGATTGTTTGACTTCTCTATGACCTTTCAACTTCCTACATGACTTTTCACATTACATGGATGACTCTTGGACTTCCACTTTACATCACATTTATCTAATATTGAATTGACATAATCCACAAAATGATTTGGCATATGGTGACTCGTGACATGATATGACATGAAACTAATGACATGGACTTCAATATGACATGGGCATGTCAAGCTGCTCTTTGTTGATTCTTTCTTTTTGTCTTCTTGAGAGATGGAACTTTCTCTTCTTCTTCCTCCTCCTCATGACTTAAAGATAAGGAGTCTTCAATGTGATATTGGTATTTAGTTGTTGTTTAAGATTGACGTCCCTTTGTCTTCTCTTGATTGATCAATTTGTCTTTGCAACTACAAAGGTGCCTTCTATCATGGTCTCCTTTTCCATATCCTTCATCATCATCATGTCATAGCATGATATAGTACATGTGACTGCAATAAAATCATGGAAATATGACATCAGTCTGATAACAACTAGTCTAAGATGCTTCATGATTATTCATTGAATCAGCTAGAACTGGGTGATAGACGGAGAGAGAGGCTCTAGGGTTGGGAAACTCAAGCAATTAAGGGTCAGGGCTGAGCCTTGAGACTGCGCAATGCGTAGTTCAGGCTAGGTTGGGCATGTCAACTGCGCGATTGAGGGACTCAAGGAGGCAGGACGAGGGCTTGAGCATTGATTTTTCCCACTACATATTTGTAGAAGGAGAAAGGCCAAGTGACTGTGCAATTGCGTAATTCAAGAGCTCAAGGCTGAGGCTTGAGGACCAATAATGCGCAATGCACAGTGAATCACTGGCTGGAGAGGAAAATTGCACAATTCTAGAGCTTAAGGGATGGGCTTGAGCACTGAGATTGTGCAATGCATAGTTCTAGGAGGAAGATACTGCGCATTTCGCAGTTTCAAGAGACAAGGTTGTTGGTTGAGGATTGAGACTGCATAGTGCACAATTCAGGAGGGTTGGATGAGGCTGAGTATATTGATAGGGGAGTCTTCCCATTTTTTACTAGTATATTGATAGGGGAGTCTTCCCATTTTTTACTAAGTGTGGGATCAGTGAGATGAAGTTGAACATGAACAACACTTAAGCATGATCACACACTTATATTACTTGATCAAACAAAATAGGACACCTGAAACATATGAATAACATAATTTCCTCAATGCGACAACATTGTGACAACTCACTCCAAGTGCAACACTAAAGATACACTTTTTGACGATAGTGATGAAACTTGTGTGACAGTGCTTGAAACTTTGTAAATGAGTAAGATACATGTTTACATGATGAGAACAACTCATTATCACAAATATTACCCCTTAAAACACACTAGAACTAGATTTTATACGATGTGCAACACTTAACATGCTAAAATATGACACGTGTTATATGAAAAGAAAAGTGTGAACGACACCTGCGATATGCAAACAACGGTGAAAGATACATGTTCCAGAGTGAAGATAACATGAAAATGATACTAATTAAAGTGAAATCAAGAAAAAGCGATAGTAAAAAACATGAAAGTGACACTTTTGGAAGCGAAGGTGCACAAAAGTGACAGTTTGAAAAACTCACCGAAATAGAAGTACAAACATAGAAAAAAGTGAGATGTTTTCAGTGACATTGTGTGCTGACTGTCGAAATGGGTTAAACATTACACAAACATTGTCTTGATGGATTTTTCTAGGCTTGTTCAAGCTTGCATGAAATAATGCATTCATTAATTCATTATGGATTGAGCATGTGTGAGCAGGTGACTTCGACACTTACAATCCAAGAAAGGAGCTCAAAGACTTACAAAGCATTAATTGACTAAGAAGTGGCTACAGAACGATTGATCGTGAGATCCACAGTAGGATCCAAAATTCATGTATAGGAAAAATTTTGGAGGGTGTTTGTCATAGTGACACACTATCATTGATGAATTGTGGAATGAATTGCATGAATAAATTTACTTCACCAAGATAGATCTTCATTCAGGATATCATCAAATTAGAATAAAGAATGAAGACATTTTGAAAAAATCATTCCGAGCTCATGAAGGTCATTATGATTTTTTTGTCATGCCTTTTGGCCTTAATAATTCACCTTCCACATTTCAAGGTTTGATGAATTTCATTTTCATACCCTTCCTTAGAAAATTTGTGTTAATAATTTTTTATGATATTCTAATCTACAAAAAGTCCTGGAAGGATCATGTTCAACATGTTGACAGAATGCTCAAACTATTGGAGGAGAAACAATTGTATACAAAAACCTCCAAATTTTTCTTTGGAGTACAAGATATGGAATATTTGGGTCATATTGTATCTCATGAGGGTGTTAAGGTAGACCTTAACAAAATTAAATCCATTAAGGAATGGAAAATCCCCAAAAACCTAAAGCATCTTCTAGGATTTGTTGGGTTGAAAGGGTATTATCATAAGTTTTTTAATAATTATGTGAGAATAGCAGCACCTCTAACAACATTACTGAAGAAAGATGCATTTTCTTGGACTCCAGAAGCAACTAAGACCTTTGAACATGTTAAAGAGTCAATGTGCCAAGCATCGGTCTTAGCTACACCAAAATTCACAAAAACCTTTATTATGGAATGTGATGCCTCAGGGAATGGAAATGGTGTTGTTTTAATGGAAGAAGGAAGACCCATTTCTTTTGAAAGTCATCCAATCAAGGGAAAGTATTTACACAAACCTATTTATCAGAAGGAAATGTTGGAAATAGTACATGCACTAAAGAAATGACGACCTTACCGAATGGGAAGACACTTCAATGTAAAAACAGATCATGATATTCTTAGATACTTTTTTGAAGTAATATAATCTTCAGAAGAGCAACAAAAATGTGTCACCAAGATGTTGGGTTATGACTTTGAAATCATCTATAAAAAAGGGAATAAAAATGTTGTTGCAGATGCACTCTCAATAAAGGATGAGGATGTGGAAGCATTGCTTTGTGCCATTTCTATTATCCAACCTATTTAGATAACTAAAGAAAGGGATGAATGGAAGAATGACGAAGAGGTTTAGACACTCATTCAAAATTTGCAGGAAGATCCTAGTACATCTGATACATTTATCTAGAAAAATTATTCATTATGGTACAAAGATTGCTTCTATCTTTGTAACAATTCCCAACTCAAACAAAAGATTCTTTTGGAATTGCACACCTCCCCCTTATGAGGGCACTCAGTATTTTTAAAAACTTACCACAGTGTATAGAAGGAATTTTTTGAGGATGGCCTTAAATCTAATATTCAGAAGTTTGTGTTGGAATGTTTTGTTTACCAACAAAATAAAGTTGAGACAATTAAGACCTGATTCTGTTACAACCTTTATACATTCCAAATAAGTGTTTGGAGGAGGCTTCAATGGAATTTATCATAGGTTTACCCAATTCTCAAGGAAAGAGTGTCATCATGGTGGTAGTTAATAGACTTACCAAGTATGCACACTTTTGTGCATTATCTCATCCTTTTAAATTCAGTATAGTTGCTACTACATTTACGGAATCAATTCAAAAGCTACATGGAAACCCACAGATTATTGTAAGTGATAGAGATCCCATTTTCACTAGGAATTTTTTAACGAAATTATTTTCTTGTCTTGGTACTTAATTAGCTCATAGCTCATATTATCATCCTCAATCTGATTAGAAAGTTGAGATAGTGAAAAAATGTTTGGAAGGATATCTTCGTTGATTTGTATCTTATAAACAAACACAATGGTTCAAGTGGTTACCTTTGGCTAAATGGTGGTATAACACTTCCTTCCATACTGCAGCAAAAATGACCCCATTTATGGCACTTTATGGATATCATCCACCATCTATCACATCATCTTTAAGAGAAAATTATAAGGTTAAAGAAATGGAAGATCACATCAAGCATCAACAACAATTTCTCCAACTCTTAAAGGATAACCTCACTCTGGTGCATAATTGAATGAAACGACAGGTCGATCAACATTGTAGTGAAAGAAGTTTTGATGTAGGAAACTGAGTATTTTTACATCTACAACCATACAAACAAATGTCCCTCGAGCAATATAAGAAGGATAATAAATTATCACCCAAGTACTATGGTCCTTACAAGTTGTTTCAAAAGAATGGCCACTATGGCATACAAATTGGATTTGCCTACATCTTCTTGAGTACACCGAGTTTTCCATGTTTCATGCTTAAAGAAGGTTAGCGGTGACAAGCTCCCAGTTCAAACGGTATCACCAAAACTTGATAAAGAAGGAAAAATCATATTGGAGCTTGAAGCAGTCATGGAAACAAGAACCTGACAACAACGGAATTGATCAATTTCAGAGTATCTCATTAAGTGGAAGAACTTACCCGCTAAAGATTCCACATGGGAGGATGAGAATTTTATATAGAAGCATCCATAACTACTCAAGAATTAAGGACAACACTTCTTTTTAAGGAGAGGGACATGTTAGGTCCCTATAATACTAGTTTAGCCCCTTTATTGTTATTGTTAGTGTAGCACCCTATTGTTATTTTTGTGCCCATGTAACCCCCATATTGTTACTGTTGTGCCCCACAAAAGCCTACTATTGTTATTGTTGTGTCCTTACATTATTATTGTTATGTAGGCTCTAATTATATTGTGACCCCTTAGACTCCTATATATACCAAGAAGGTATTTTCATTTGTATCATCCAAGAATTGCTCATTTATGTGAGGTAAAAGGATGTTGGCCGCTCGAAGAGACTTATTTTAAAGTCGTTGATCTATTTCTTCTTCTATTTTTTGATTTGGTTATATAACATTCGCACTCCCTATCACACTATGGAATTCACAGGTAATCTATGCCATCCCACTTATTCGTTAATTTCCATGCATTTTGACCTAGTTCTCCCTTGTGTTGCTTGAGCACTCTCTGATGTTAGAGTCCTATAGTAATAGGATTCATAATTTTGAATTGGCTGAGGTTAAAACTTATAATATTGTACATACCTTTTCTTTCTGCAAATGTTTTCCATATTAAAATTAAAAAATGTAAAGAGGGTATGTCCTAAAAGAAATATCAAAGGACAAGAAAATAAGAAAAGATCAAAAAAATGAAAAAATATGAACCCCAAACAAAAATAAGATCATGAAAGTGTGCAAGTCCAAGTGCCATTACTCTTTATTTTACTGTCTTAAATAATAGTTGTGTGAAACTTTTCATACATGCCACAACCCATGATAGTCAAACTATTTAATCTTGACTACTTCATGCTTTGAATTTCATGTTTATAGCTAGAGAATAAAGATCTGGCCAAACAATTTAATCTTGGCAGATTAGTAGATAGGTAGAGAAATAAAAGGAGCTCATCAGTTTAATCTGAGCCCTTGGAAGATATAAGGTTAGAAGTAGATAGTTTGTTTCATAAAATAAAAAGGAAAGAAAAGGCTTTGCTATCTTAAGTGCACCCAATAATGTGAAGAAAAAATGTTAGGGTAAGTAGAAGAAAGGTTGCAAAAATACAAGCTATTTGAGGCATAAGCACATCTATCATGTTTAATCATGTGTTTTAGTGTGCAGGAGCAATTGTGAAAGAAAAAGGATGATCATAAGATGATTTGCCTAATTCCCCCCCATTGCATTTCAACCCCCACTATATACTTACTAATTTCCCTTTTACCCCTTCATGGCTTATGAAGACACCATTTCCCTTCATTTTGACTCCTACCCCTTGGTTTCACACATTCCCTAGCCAATTTACCTTCTAAATTCATCCCCTTTCCCAAAAATCCATTTCCCCTAGTGTGAAACCCTTTTTCCCCTTGCAAAAATCACTTTCCCTTTGATTAATTCCCCTAGAAACCCCAAAACACTCATAAAAAACCTTTGTCCTAAGTTTAAACCCCCCCTGCTTCATTAAATTCCACTACAATATCATTTTTTGATAAAACCTTGGCCCCACTTCATAAACCCGCATTGCAGTTAAACCCACAGTTAATCATTGGTTAATTACAACTTAAGTGTAATTAATTCCATGGGCCCCGCTAACTTCCGCCCCCATTCCTCGTCACGCTACTTCGGCATGCGATGACCATTGGATTATCCACCCCTAGATCCTACGGCCCTCGCCCATATCGCACCCGCTCACTTCCTGACCTTTACCGGCCCGAGAGCATGCGATATGGGCGGTATTGCTTGGGCCCCCTTGGGTTACGTGGCGGCACTGCGCTAAGTCACGTGTTCTCAAGAAAATACTGCTCGACCCCCATAAGCAATGCGATATCTCCCTAAACACCTCCCCGCCCAGCGCAAAAACCGTCCAATGTTCATAAAACACTTTCCTCGCCAATTTTACAGCATTGCCCGTTAAAAGCCTACAAATCCCCATTTTCACCCTATTTCACGCATTTTCTCTGCAAAAGAGTTATAAGCCCTCCTGCGCCCCCGAGGTTTTGCAACCATTTCTGACCACCAATTGTAGCCCAAACACGTTCATAAATCCCATTTCAGCCCTCCAGTGCACGACTGAAGCCACAAAAGCTCTGCAGCCATCATTTAAAGACCAGTTTGCAGCTCTGATCATAAATTCCAGGTATTTCGACATAAAACTAGAACGACCCTCTCAGTTTAAAACGTACAATAAAATTCATGAAATAATTGATTGAATTTAATTGAATTCCCTTAAATTGACAGTATTCCTTCTCCTAAAATATCAAAACTCCTACCTACAAACTGTTAATACCCTATCCCTGTACCAGAGTTGCCAAGACTCCATTTTCACAAGCTATATAAGCCCTATTCCCACATTTTATCACAAAGATGGTTGCCCCAACCTCTTTGGATGTCAGACCAGTGACAACCCCTCATTTAGACATTGACCACTTGGCCCTGGCAAACAAGGATTTCCAAATTAAAGACACAGCCATTCCAGGCAACCTTTTGAGAATCCATTGTTGGGCCAAGGATGGGTTCCTAAACCATGCTGATGATATAAACCTTTCGGAATCCAATTTCCCCAAGTATACATTCCCATAAGTCCACCCATTCCCAGACATAATACATTTTTGTCATGCCTGTTATGTTCCAAGCCATAGGGCTATTGAGGCACCAAACCATGAGATATTATTCACCATCACTACTGAATCCATCAACCAGATGCTGCAAATCCAGCCTAGTCCTAATCTGACTCCTTTGTCCATTGGAAACCTGTTGGACCTGTACATCACACTAGGCCTAGTCAAAATCAAACAAATATTCCAGAATTTTATCATTAAGGAGAAACATACTCCTAAAGGCATTCCACCCTATGTTGCCACTATTTTTTTCAGAGACTGGTAGGAGAATAATCACCATGCTCTAATGCATCCTAGGATTCACATCAGATGAGCATGTGGATGAGGTCACCATGGCCGTCTTATCCATTTTCACTCCAAGCAAGCCTCCTAT
Source organism: Pinus tabuliformis (assembly GCA_031772625.1). Taxonomy (NCBI): domain Eukaryota; kingdom Viridiplantae; phylum Streptophyta; class Pinopsida; order Pinales; family Pinaceae; genus Pinus; species Pinus tabuliformis. Next base: position 570,629,456 of record CM062805.1, on the reverse strand, counting down.
TGTCATGTATGATTATGCCCAGTTCATTGCAGACAGAATGCATGAACAATTCACTAGATTCCCCATAGAAAGAGTCGTCAAATACTCTTCAGTGTTGTTTCATATGTTCTTGTATTACCAAATAGATAAGTTCCCTTTGAGGATCCAGAAATTGGACACCAAGGGAAAGGAGAGATTAGTCATCTACTAGACACCCTTGGTCCACAAGTTTTCCACCTCATTCACCTACAAAGACTTTTAGACTCTTTTGTATACCATGTTATGAACATGATGACTTCTAAGATTCAGCCTAGAATTAGCACTGAGATTAAAAGAGTATTGCAATCGGCCAAGAACAACAAGGTGGGAGATTGGTACTTGTACCAAAACCACACTGAAATAAGGATTTATGGCTATGAGCTAGCCCCCTACAAGTTGCCCAAGTACCTCCCTATGAGGATATTTTCTCATGAGTACTTCAGGCAGATCATCAGCTCTGATGAGATCAACTTCCTAGCTTACAGGAAGAAAACCTAGTTCAAAGTGAAGAACCAGATGGGCCCATTTACTTGCAACAACAGAGAGGCTGGACCAGAGGTCGACAGGTTACTTCAACTAATGAAATTCAAAAACAGTTTCATTTGGAACTATGACCCTCATGGGGTCATAAACAAGCTCAGACTCAAAGTCAAGTTGGCAGCATACATCCACCACCCAAGGCCTGACATTGAACAGTTTGCTAACTAGGATGAGTGGGTGGAGAACACCTTGATTGACATGGACAACACTATTGTGGATATAGAGAATACACTTATTGATTTGGAGAGACAATTTGATCACAACTCTTTCCTGCAGGTTCCAGAATAAGGAGGGCCAATGAACATTCCTCTTGTCATACAAAATCCATTAAATGAGGAAAATAATCCTAAGAGGAGCAAGGATGAAGCATCTAGCTCTGCCATGGAAACTACTGATGAGATGATGGAGCCAAGCAAGAGGTCCAAATTGAATCATGTCTTTGAATAGGAGGATAACATTGCATCAGAAGAAATAACTGACACTAAGGCAATGAGACAGAAAGGTAAGGAAGCCGTTGTATCAGAGGAGACACAACAGCCCTCAACATCCAACACACAGTTGATAGATAGATAGCCGAGTATGGATATTTCTTCCTATGTCAGGCCAGCTGACAAGGAAAAGGACATCAAAGACATATTTAAAGAAATCAAAATGTGGAATGAGAGACTGAAGACAAAAAGATATGCACAATACCCCAAGCTCTCACCACCAAACCAAACTAGACTGATGTCAACCTTTGACATCAAAGAAGGAAAAATGCAAGTCTCATTCCTACAACCCCTGTATAGCAACCGAAGACCTCAACGGACTACAAGAAGACCAATTTTGAGGTCTTTGCCAGGGATGTTCATCCCATTGATCATATTGAATTTCACAAGCAAGATGGAGAAATGATCTACTCCACCCTCACAGCAAAGGCCATGGCTGCTTACAAGCTGCAGGATTCATTAGACAATATAACAACACAATTCAAGTTGGAGAGAGACTCTTCACATGCTAAAGACACCAGGATAAAGTCCTTGGAGGACTTGGTTATTGAACTAGGCCATGACCCAAGTGATGTAAAGGCCATAAAGAAACTGATCAAGAAGAAGAATGAGGACATAACAGCCCTCAAGAAACAACTCAAGTTGCCTCATTTGCAGCACCCACAAACAAAATAAGTCCTAGGAAGCCAAACTAATCATGAGGAGATGATGGACTTAGTGCTACAACTGAATGACCAGTTAAAGGGGATCAAGAAGGAGTTGGATAGCTTGATCCAACTCAAACAAGCTAGCATTGATAATGCTCCTGCAACTGTCATTCCTACAGTGACCACAATTGTACCTTCTACTTTGGCAGCAACATTAGCTCCCACTGCTCCAATGGCCACTACACTATCAACATCAACACAGACTACATCAGCAATAGGATCAATAATAGCGGCCTCCACAAGTGAGGAAGCAAACAGGTTGGTCAAAGAAATGGAAGAAATGTCCATTCAGACCAATGAAATGAACAAATTGAAAGAGAAAGTCATCATCCTTGAGACAGATTGCAAACTTGCCCACATCATGCATAATGAATAACAACAAAAGGCTGCAAGGATGAATGAAAGGATAAAACTCCTGGAGAAAGAGCTGACGTTGACTGAGCCTATAGGTAAGGCCAAAGAGCAACTGTGGGCCAATATCATTGACTTTGTCAATGATATTTGGCCATTCATCCAAGTCATTTTTTAGCAGATTGACTTAATAAAGAAGGCTACAGAAGCCATTGAAAGGGTTAAAACATAACTTGGAGATATGCTAGAGGAAGCAGCAAGAATCATCCACTTCCTCAACTCCAAGACTAACTATGAAATCCAAGAACTGGAGATACCTGATAGGATAGGTACAATTTTGGAAGTTAGAAGAGTCCTCACTAAAAGGAATTTGATGTTGAATTTAGAAGATAAGTGTCAGAACATGCAACTAGCCATTGACAGGTTCATGGCTAAATTTGAACTTTTAAAGGAAAATGGATTACCTAATCCCTTAGTAATAAATGAAAAGTTAATGACACAGGAAGATTACAATAAGAAGATCATGGAACTGGCCAAAGAACAGGTGATCACTTCATCCATGAAGGGCATGCCAACAGGCAAAGTATTGTACCAAACTTTTGAAAACTTGTTTTACCTCCAGCATGAGGTAAAACACCTATTTATTAATAAGCCCACTTTTTCCAAATATACAGAGGCAGACGAGATATACAGAAAAATGATCAATAACCTATTACTAGATGAAGAGAGATGGGAAAAGTTGAATAATTTACTGTAGTAAAAGGACAATAAATTATAAATCTATAGTAAAAAGTGAAACACCAAGGTAAAAGGATATTGACAAGTAACCAAGGTTAAAGTGTATCAGATGAAAGAGTATCAGATTAAAGGTTAAAGTAAAACAAAACATCCAGCGTGAAGACCAAACAGCCAAGCAGTATAAAGGGCAAAAGATCAAAGAGCAAAGCCAACAGAACCTTAATAACAGGGACAACAAGCAGTTGTTCAATAGTTGTCTCTATCTTCTTGCAAGAAGATATTTCTTTTTTCCTAGATTAGTTATGAAAGCATTTTCAGATATTTTGTAATTCCTTTTGTATAAATAATTCAAAATTCGAAGTATTAGGTGTGGATTTTTTTACATTTGTAGAGTCATTTTGATCTTAAACCTAAGGGTGATTGTACCATTTTCAAGTCAACAGACTGGAGCAAGTAATAAAAGCATTTCGCTACAGGATTCATGAGATGAGCCATTTGTATTGAAGTACTATCTTTGTGTGATTTTTTTACCTTCTTATGTGTTCCATAATCTTAAATGTGTTCTAAATTTGAATGAATTAACTGGAAATATCACTCAGAATTTTTTTAATTACACCCTGTTTTGCACAGTTAGTCATTTGCATGTTTTCCTCTGATACTCGGATTTGAGAACTCTTAGTTGCTCTCCGATCCCGGTTGACTTCTTTCATTCATTCCAAAGTCTGGCCTAGGGAACCCTTAATTTCTCCCTGGATCCGATTTGAAACCATCCCACCATTTAGCCTTTGAGATATGAAGTAACTTATCTATCTTGCCCTGTAGACACTATTTTTGGAACTCAATCCAGTCTTGTTTGTCTGACATTCGACTCCATAGCCCAATGGTAGAAGCCAAACCTCTTTTCATCTAAGTAAAGTGATCCCACCACCAAATTTCAAAACAAAACCCAAGTGCAAGCAATAACTAGCCTAAAATCATCTTAACTAAAACAAAGTTAAATTATAAAGAGAGAGCCCTCTCTGAGCATCAGGAAGGCTAGGTCCTGATCTCCAAAAGTGGTTTGTGGTTACCTTTGATTTTTCTTTCTTCATTAACTTCAAAAGAAATATCAAAGTGATAACATTTTTGGCGACCATACTGGGGACTTCGATCCTCAGTCTCATAAAACTTTAAGGAAACCTTAAATTTAATCTTGAGCCCCTTAAGGTCATTTTCTGAAGTAAATTTTCAAAAATTTCATAAAAACAATTTAAAAAGTTAAAATTTTGGCTCCTAAGAAGATTCACTATACCAGGGCAAACCTAGATCCAAACCCTGCAACTATAGTTGATGACCTAGAGAGAATTTTAAGACAACCCAAAACAACAGAAACTCAAGCCAGTAGTAGTAGGTTAGTTAGATCCAATTCACTCCCTGAGGAGTTGTCAACTTTAGAGGACATCCCTTTTGATTTGTCATTTGACCTCTCATTATTTAGAAGTAAATTTGAGAATGCAATCCATGAAATAGTCTTAGACCCTGAGTTTGTTCAACTCATTGAATCAAAAAGGATTATTCATTCAGATTTAGATAAATTTGTCATTGAGACTTTTGACAAGATAGAAGCTTGGGCCTCTAAATTGATAAGTAATATAGGTGATTCTTACATTCAACAATCTGTTGAAATAGCTTCCCTTACTACTGCTGCCCCTGAAGTTTCTGCACAAACTTCACTCACTGTAAATACCCCTTCTTTTACCACAACTTCACCAATTGTATCTACCACAATCCAATCACCTAAACTAGTTATTAATAAACCATCCTCATCATCATCTAGTTCAGCTCCATCAGTTTCAAGTCCTTCCTCAAGCACCACAACTTTAACCCATAGCCAAGCCAGAATCACAGTAATGGAAAACCGATATGCGCCTCTTGTTTTACCTACACAACTCCATGCCATGCCCCAGATTATCAGAGTAAAATCTTCTTGTTTGGTGCTATTGGTCACTACACTGCCCAACAACATGTAAACAAGATGTCTGACTATTTTGAGTTCCATGAGATAGATGAAGCAGACGTCCAAATGATATTGTTTGCCCAAACTTTAACTGGGGATGTCAAGAAATGGTTCAAGGCCTTTCCTGCCAACCATATTGCAGACTTAGCCAATTTTCATAGGTTATTCATTGATAGATGGGAGAAAAAGAAAAACCCATTACAAATACTTTCTGAATATGAAAACATTAGAAGAGATGCTAATGAGTTAGATTATGACTATTGCACTAGGTTTAATAGTATCTACAATGCAATTCCAACCAATATTAAGCCTCCACCTAACCTAGCATTAATTAAGTTCCCTGATGGTTTTGACGCTGACATGTCATACCAGCTAAGGGAAAGAAACCCTGAAACACTTGAACAAATGCAAAGCAATGCTATTAGTGTAGAGGCCAACCTATTAGCTAAGAAAGCACGAATGAGAAATGAAAAGAAAGTTGTATTTAAAGAGGAAGCTTCCACTTCAGATGGAAAAGTAGATATTTTAGCTAAGAGTTTAGAAAGAATCATGGATAGGTTAGAAAACATGGAGAGGAAAAATCAATGGGAGAATCAACAACAACAACCCCCAATAAGAAACCCCAATTTTAGGAAGAACCCTAATGCTAGAAATAATGCTACACTAGATCAACAGATTAGGCCCCCCTTCCAAGAGAATTATGTTGAGGATTCACAGAACCAAGAAGGAGAGGATGATACCCAGATTAACTTACTAGAAACCAAAGATGAAGACACTGTTTTTCTTACTCAAGAAGAACAGGAGTTATATATGCTGCAGCAGTTGCAGTTAGAATCTGGTGAATCCTTTGATTTTAAACAGGGATATGAGTCAGCTATATATGAGGTACACAAACAATATAGCTTGAGAAGTAAAAAGAACAATGAAACTCCCATTAAAAGATCCATCCAGACCAAGACTAAGATAATAAAAGAAGCTACAATTAACAAAGTGTTACAAATCCTCCAAAGGGGAACACCGGAGACTTCAACCACTAAAATTGTAGATATAACCTCCACTAAAACCCAAATAGAGACAATTACTGAAAACAATCAAAATAAGAGAAATCAAGGCAAAAAAGTAGAAACACAGACTGAAATTCCTAATATTGAGAAATAGAATAAGGACACACAAATTGCACATATTAAGGAAGATCTAAATCAAACAAACAAACCTCAACTCCCTTTCAACATCAAAACTGAAATAGAAAAATTAAAGATATCAGTTCCTTTGACCGAACTAGTAAAGAATGAATCTTATAGGTCACAGATAACTAAAACTTTAAACATAGGAGAGGGAGAGGATTCTGTTAATTTGAATGATGATCAGCCTGAATTATTGTTTGGCCTTGAGGCCAATGGTATTCATCAGCAAGGGGGAGTTCCTCCTTTTTACATTAGCCTAAACATTCATGATAAAATATTTCATAACGCTATGTTGGACTCAGGGGCATCCCACAATTTGATGCCAAAGGAAATAATGGAAAGACTGAACCTAGACATTACCAAGCCATATAAGGATTTGTTTTCTTTTGACTCCAGCCAAGTTAAATGCCTTGGCTTGATCAAGGACTTATGTGTAAATCTTGTCCAGTGCCTTGCAAAGAGTATACTAATGGACATTGTAGTTGCAGACATCCCACCAAAATATGGAATGCTGCTATCTCACTCATGGGGAGCAAAACTGCAGGGATCCTTGCAGTTAGATATGTCTTATGCCACCATATCTGTTTTTGGCCAACCAAGAAAACTATATAGGGAGACCTTGATGAAATACATGGTGAGTAGTGAGGAAAAACCACAAAACTTTCCCATATACTCCATGCATTCAGATATGGACTCTTTTATCTTGTACAATGCAGAAAATGATAATAAGGAAATCATAGCTAAAGACCTGAAATACAAAACAGCTGATAGTGAGAACATATTTCATGAGTCACTATGGCATCTAGACTTTGATGGGTCTGTCAATAGGTTAGGGGCTGGTGCAGGAGTGTGGATCCATAATATGGAGAATAATCATGCTGAGGGACATGCTTTCAGATTGAACTTCAAGTGTACCAATAACATGGCCGAATATGAAGCCCTAATTCTAGGGTTACAATTGGTTAGGAAACTGGGAGCCAAAAGAGTTTCCATCATGGGAGACTCAGAGATGATTATTAAACAGATTAATGGTGAATACTCTGTGAACAATCCTAGACTTGGTCGATATAGGGATACTGTTATAGACTTTATCAAAGATTTCCTGGAATCAAACTTTGGTGCCATCCCTAGAAAACAAAATATGCAGGCCCACAGTTTGGCCACTTTTGCTATTACTTGTAAATTTCCATTTCAACCCAACCATCAGTACACTATAGAAGTTAGACATAGGCCTGTTATACCATACAACTTGAAGTATTGGTATATTTTCTCTGAGGATTATCACATTTACAATTTCATGAACAATGAAGGTGAGTTTCAGAATTTCAAGATAGATACTGACTTTACAGTAGACAATAATATAGAAAGTAGCATAGATGTAAATATTTTAGATGTAGCTAAACCAACTAAATTTACTAGAGTAGAAATAGATAGTTTAGAGAATGTAGAGATTGAATAAATAATGAATGATGATCCTAAGATTCTTAATCTGAAAAATAATTTTTTTCCTAATGTATTAGTCCCTTTGGAAGATTTGTTTGACTCTAATGATGTAGCTAGGAAACCCAAAATGGAACCCCTAAGAGCTAACATAGAATAGGTTAACATAGGAACTGAGGATAAACCAAAACTCATTAAAATATCAAAAGCCTTACCTCCAGAAGAATTCATCAATCAGTTTAAAGAGTTCTGGGATGTATTTGCCTGGAGTTATGAAAACTTAAAATCTTATGACGCCAGCATTATCCAACACAAAATACCTCTAAAAGAAGATCATAAACCTTTCAAACAAAAACTTAGGAGAATAAACCCAGTTCTTATGCCCTCTATTGAGAAGGAAGTTAAAAGAATGTTTGATGCCCAAATAATAGCCCCCATTAGATACTCAGACTAGATTTCAAACTTAGTCACTACTAGGAAAAAGACTGGTGAAATTAGACTTTGTGTAGATTTCAGAAATTTAAACAAGGTCTCACTAAAATATAACTATCCTCTACCAAAAATGGACCATATACTGCAGAGGGTAGTAGGCTCATCCAAGATTTCACTGTTAGATGGATTCTTTGGGTATAACCAGATCTTAGTTCAACCTGAGGACCAAGCCAAAACTGCATTTACTACTCCAGGGGGTATGTTCATGTATTTGAAGATGCCTTTTGGATTAATGAATGCAGGTGCCACATTTCAAAGAGATATGGATATAGCTTTTGCCAAGGAGATCCATGAATTCCTAGTAGTATACCAAGATGACATCACAGTCTTCTCTAAATCTAACAATGAACACCTAGACCACCTGAGAAGAGTATTTATCAAATGTAGAAAATTTAGGATTTCTTTAAATCCCAAAAAGACACTCTTTGGTATGGAAGAGGGAAAATTGTTGGGTCATATCATATATAAATATGGAATTATAATAGATCCTACTAGAATAGATGCCATTTTGACCATTACCCATCCTAGAAACATTAGAGAGTTACAGTCATTTCTAGGCAAGATAAACTTTCTTAGGAGATTCATTTCAAATCTAGCAGAACTGATTAGAGAGTTAAATAACATGCTAAGAAAGGACTCAACACTTAAATGGACAGTGGAGGCCAAACAATCCTTTGAAGCCATCAAGGAAGCCTTAACCAAGACTCTAGTCCTAATAAGTCATAATTTTAACAAGGATTTTATAATTTTTTTCTTTTGCTTCATAACACACCATTGCAGCAGTCTTGCTGCAAAAGAACAACCAAGGATATGAACAACCAATTGCATTTTTTAGTAAATCCTTAAGAGATGCCACACTCAAATACAATATTATGGAAAAACAAGCATTAGCTTTAGTAAAGGCTATCAAAGACTTTAGAGTATACATTCTATATTCTCACATTATTGCTTATGTTCCAAATTTTGTAGTTAAGGACATTTTAACACAAAATGGGCCTAAAGGGAAAAGAGGCAAGTGGATTGCCACAATATTGGAATATGACATAGAGATAAATCCAACTAAGCTAATCAAAGGCCAAGGCTTAGCCAAACTCATGGTTGAATTGAACTGTCAGGCCCTTGATATAAACTTCATTAGTGTCCTTGATGATTAGGAAGAGATGGCGACTCCACCGATCAATGAACCTTTTACTAATTCACCTTGGTATGCAGATATTATATTTGTATTACAAAATTTACAAGCTCCTCCTGGTTTGACAATAACTAAAGCTAGATTTTGAAAGATGAAGTCATTAAAGTATTGTATCATAGATAATGCATTGTTTTGGAAAGACAATAGTGGTATTCTTTTGAATTGTTTATTGAAAAATGAAGCTGATAAAATCATGCAAGAGTTTCATGTAGGGGATTGTGGAGGACACTTGTACTGGAAGACTACTGCTGACAAAATCCCGAGGGTGGTTTCTACTGGCCTACTTTGTTTGCAGATGTTAAGAAACATGTGACCTCCTGTCATCAATGTGAGATATTTGAGGGAAAGAGAAAACTTTTACCCTTGCCTCTTAAACCAATTTCCACTGAAATTCCATTTCAACAATGGGGGTTAGACTTCATTGGAGAAATACACCCAGCCTCCTCAGCTCAGCACAAGTGGATTCTGACAGCCACTGACTATTTTACCAAATGGATAGAGGCCATACCTTCTAGGCAAGCCACATACATTGTCATAATCTACTTCCTAGAGAGTAATGTCATGTCAAGATTTGGACGTCCCCAAAAACTCATTACTGATAATGCAACTACCTTTAAATCCAAGAGAATGATAGATTTATGTAACAAGTACCACATCACCCTTGGCCATTCCATATCCTATTACCCTCAAGGTAATGGACTAGCAGAGTCATCTAACAAAAGCTTGGTCAATATCATTAAAGAATTGTTGGAAGATAACAAAAAGACATGGAACGAGAAGTTAGTCAATGCCTTATGGGCAGATAGACTCACTACCAAGAAGTCCATTGGAACATCACCTTATCAATTGGTTTATGGGATGGATGCGGTTTTCCCATCATCCTTGGGAGTACCAGTGATGAAGATCATCCAGGAATTACAAGTGGAACCAAATGATATTCAGAGAAGAATAAATCATACTATACAACTGCAGCAGACCAGAGAAGAAGTATATGTAAAATCATAGCTAATCCAGGAAAAAATCAAGAAAGTATTTGATAAAAATACTAAAGCAGATGATTTTTACAGAGGAGATAAAGTCCTTAAGTGGGATTCAAGGAAAGAAGACAAAGGCAAGCATGGAAAATTTTATTTTTTGTGGCAAGGGCCTTATGTCATTTATGGCTATAGGGACAACAATGCCTTTTTCTTGAGAGAGATAGATGGATCAAATCTACCAAGAGGACCTGTTAATGGTAGGATGCTGAAGCATTATGTTTCCACTAACTCACAATAGGTCACTTTACTTTGCATCATTGTACATAACATTGCAGAGTGTAGATTGGATTGGATGGTAAGCCTTTGAAGTTGAAGCCTGGAGAGAAAGCCCTGAGCTTTGAAGGATTCACTGTCATAAGTATCAATAAATCAGAATAACAAAAGGACAGTTTACAAAGTAACTTCAGTCACAATTCAAGGGCTATTGGTCTTTAGAGTTCTTGACATTTCACCAGGAAATGTCATCCCCATGTGGAGCCAATGTTAGAGTCCTATAGTGATAGGATTCATAATTTGAATTGGCTGAGGTTAAAACTTGTAATATTGTACATACCTTTTCTTTCTGCAAATTTTTTCCATAATAAAATTAAAAAATGTAAAGAGGGTATGTCCTAAAAGAAATATCAAAGGAAAAAAAATAAGAAAAGATCAAAAAAATGAAAAAATATGAACCCCAAACAAAAAAACAGATCATGAAAGTGTGCAAGTCCAAGTGCTAGTACTCTTTACTTTATTGTCTTAAATACTAGTTGTGTGTAGCTTGTCATACATGCCACAACCCATGATAGTCAAACTGTTTAATTTTAACTACTTCATGCTTTGAATTTCATGTTTATAGCTAGAGAATAAAGATCTAGTGAAACAGTTTAATATTGGCAGATTAGTAGATAGGTAGAGAAATAAAAGGAGCTCATCAGTTTAATCTGAGTCCTTGGAAGATATAAGGTTGGAAGTAGATAGTTTGTTTCATAAAAGAAAAAGGAAAGAAAATGGTTTGCTAGCTTAAGTGCACCCAATAAAGTGAAGAAAAATGTTAGGGTAAGTAGAAGAAAGGTTGCAGAAATACAAGCTATTTAACGCATAATCACATCTATCATGTTTAATCATGTGTTTGAGTGTGCAAGAGCAATTGTGAAAGAAAAAGGATGCTCATAAGTTAATTTTCCTAATTTCCCCCCATTGCATTTCACCCCCCACTATATACTTACTAATTTCCCTTTTACCCCTTCATGGCTTGTGAAAGCACTATTTCCCTTAATTTTGACTCCTACCCCTTGGTTTCACATATTCCCTAGCCAATTTACCTTCTAAATTCATCCCCTTTCCCAAAAACCCCTTTACCAAAAATCCCTTTCCCCTATTATGAAACCCTTTTTCCCCTTGGAAAAATCACTTTCCCTTTGATTAATTCCCCTAAAACCCCAAAACACTCATAAAAACCCTTTGTCCTAAGTTTAAACAACCCCCCCCCCACCCTGCTTCATTAAATTCTGCTATAATATCATTTTCCCATAAAACCTTGTCCCCACTTCATAAAACCCGCATTGCAATTAAACCCGCAGTTAATCATTGGTTAATTACAACTTAAGTGTAATTAATTCCATGGGCCCCACTAACTTCTACCCCCATTCCACATCATGCTACTCTGCCACGCGATGACCGTTGGATCTTCCACCCCCAGAGCCTACGGTCCTCACCCATATCGCGCCTTCTCACTGCCCGACTTTTACCAGCCCGAGAGCACGCGATATGGGCGGTACTGCGTGGTATGGTGGCACTACGCCAAGTCGCGTGTTGTTATGCTCTTAACCTGCAAAATGATACCCAAATACAGAATATGCGAAGAAAAGATACCGAGAACACAAAATAGCAATGATTTTATTATTCAAAGAGTAATGTTCACTTGCCTCTTCGAGGGGGCAACCTCCAATAGAGCAGAGCTCGATTACAAAATAAGACACGATGCTCCTCGCAGGGAGTCTCTATCTTTTATATATGGCTCATACATGCAATACCACGGGCCAATACCGTGGGTTTTATTAATACCATCTATCTAATACTACGACCCATTTGCAACTAACTGTGGTTTCGTCATTAATTGCGGATTAACCACTTACAATTATTAATATGGGCTTTATTGACTCTTGACTATGACATGATCCCATTACATAAATAAGGGGGTTAGGGTGGGACCCTAACACGTGCTCTCAGGAAAATACTACCCGACCCCCATAAGTGGTGCGATATCTCCCTAAACCACCTCCTCACCCAGCGCGAAAACCATCCACTGTTCATAAAACACTTTCCCCACCAATTTTACAACATTGCCCGTTAAAAGCTCGCAGACCCCCATTTTCACCCTTTTTCACGCATTTTCTCTACGAAAGAGATCTAATCCCTCCTGCGCCCCCAAGCTTTTGCAACTGTTTCCGACCACAAATTGCAGCCCGAACACGTTCAGAAATCCCATTTCAGCCCTCCAATGCATGACTGAAGCCACTAAAACCTCTGCATCCATCATTCAAAGACAGGTTTGTAGCCCCGACCATAAATTCCAAGTATCTCGACATAAAACCAAAACGGCCCTCTCAGTTTAAAACGTACAGTAAAATTCATGAAATAATTGATTTAATTTAATTGAATTCCCTTAAATTGAGATTATTCCCTCTCCTAAAATACCAAAACTCCTACCTACAAAATGTTAATACCCTATCCCTGTACCAAAGTTTCCAAGACTCCATTTTCACAAGCTATATAAGCCCTATTCCCACATTTTATCACAAATATGGTTGCCCCAACCTCTTTGGATGTCAGACTAGTGACAACCCCTCATTTAGACATTGACCACTTGGCCCTGACAGACAGGGATTTCCAAATTAAAGACACAACCACTCCAGGCCACCTTCTAAGAATCCACTGTTGGGCCAAGGATAGGTTCCTAAACCATGTTGATGATATAAACCTTTGGGAATCTAATTTTCCCAAGTATACATTCCCAGAAGTCCACCCATTCCCAGACATAGTACATTTTTGTCATGCCTGTTATGTTCCAAGCCATAGGGCTATTGAGGCACCAAACCATGAGATATTATTCACCATCACTGCTGAATCCATCAACCAGATGTTGCAAATCTAGCCTAGTCCTAATCTGACTCCTTTGTCCATTGGAAACTTGTTGGACTTGTACATCACACTGGGCCCAGTCAAAATCAAACAAATATTCCAGAATTTCATCATTGAGGAGAAACATACTCCTAAAGACATTCCACCCTATGTTGCCACTATTTTTTCAGAGACTGGCAGGAGAATAATCACCATGCTCTCATGCATCCTAGGATTCACATCAGATGAGCATGTGGATGAGGTCATCATGGCCTTCTTATCCATTTTCACTCCAGGCAAGCCTCCTGTTGTCATGTATGATTATGCCCAGTTCATTGCAGATAGAATGCATGAACAGTTCACTAGATTTCCCACTGAAAGAGTCTTCAAATTCTCTTTAGTGTTGTTTCATATGTTCTTGTATTACCAGACAGATAAGTTCCCTTTGAGGATCCAGAAATTGGACACCAAGGGAAAGGAGAGATCAGTCATCTACTGGACACCCTTGGTCCACAAGTTTTCCACCTCATTCACCTACAAAGACTTTATAGACTCTTTTGTATACCCAGTTATGAACATGTTGACTTCTAAGACTCAACCTAGAATCAACCCTGAGATTAAAAGAGTATTACAATCAGCCAAGAGGCAACAACAGAGAGGCTGGACCAGAGGCCAATAGGTTACTTTAGCTAATGAAATTCAAAAACAGTTTCATTTGGCACTATGACCCTCATGGGGTCATAAACAAGCTTAGACTCAAAGTCAAGCTGGCAGCATACATCCACCACCCAAGGCCTGACATAGAATAGTTTGCTAACCAGGAAGAGAGGGTGGAGAACACCTTGATTGACATGTACATCACTGTTGTGGATATAGAGAATACACTTATTGATTTGGAGAGACAATTTGATCACAACTCTTTCCTGTGGGTTCTAGAACAAGGAGGGCCAATGAACATTCCTCCTATCATACAGACTCAACTAAATGAGGAAAAGAATCCTAAGAGGAGTAGGGATGAAGCATCTAGCTCTGCCATGGAAACTACTGATGAGCTAATGGAGCCAAGCAAGAGGCCCAAATTGAATCATGTCTTTGAATAGGAGGATAACATTACATCAGAAGAAATAATTGACACTGAGGCAATGAGACAAAAAGGTAAAGAAGCAGCTGCATCAGAGGAGACACAACAGCCCTCAACATCCAACACACAGTTGATAGATAGACAACCGAGTATGGAGATTTCTTCCTATGTCAGGCCAGCTGACAAGGAAAAGGACATCAAAGACAAATTTAAAGAAATCAAAATGAGGAATGAGAGACTGAAGGCAGAAACATATGCACAATACCTCAAGCTCACACCACCAAACCAAACTAGACTGATGTCAGCCTTTGACATCAAAGAAGGAAAAATGCAGGTCTCATTCCTACAGCCCACTGTATAGCAACCGAAGACCTCAGCAGACTACAAGAAGACCAATTTTGAGGTCTTGGCCAGGGATGTTCATCCCATTGATCAGATCGAATTTCACAAGTAGGCTGGAGAAATGATCTACTCCACCCTCACAGCAAAGGCCATGGCTGCTTACAAGCTGCAGGATTCATTAGACAATATAACAACACAATTCAAGTTGGAGAGAGCCTATTCACATGCTAAAGACACTAGGATAAAGTCCTTGGAGGACTTGGTTATTGAACTAGGCCATGGCCCAGGTGATGTAAAGGCCATAAAGAAACTGATCAAGAATAAGAATGAGGACATAACAGCCCTCAAGAAACAGCTCAAGTTGCCTCATTTGCAGCACCCACAAACAAAAGAAGTCCTAGAAAGCTAGACCAATCATGAGGAGATGATGGACTTGGTGCTGCAACTGAATGACCAGTTAAAGGAGATGGAGAAGGAGTTGGATAGCTTGATCCAGCTCAAACAAGCCAACATTGATAATGCTCCTGCAACTGTCATTCCTACAGTGACCACAGTTGTACCTTCTACTTTGGCAGCAACATTAGCTTCCACTGCTCCAATGGCCACTGCACTATCAACATCAGCACATACTACATCAACAACAGGATCAATAGCAGTGGCCTCCACAAGTGAAGAAAAAAATAGGCTGGTCAAAGCAATGGAAGAAATGTCCATTCAGACCAATGAAATGAACAAACTGAAAGAGAAAGTCAACAACCTTGAGACAGATTGCAAACTTGCCCACATCATGCATAAGGAAGAATAACAAAAGGCTGCAAGGATGAATGAAAGGATAAAAGGCCTGGAGAAAGAGCTGACATTGACTGAGCCTATAGGTAAGGCCAAAGAGCAACTGTGGGCCAATATCATTGACTCTTTCAATGATAATGGTTTGTAGATTTCTTTGGTGTGGTTTTTGAGAAACTAAATTTGGATATTCCACAGTCTTCATCTTTAATTCGTCGACATTTCAAGTCTAGACCAAGACTCATCATCAGGACTGATTTACAAAGAAGTGAATCGTGAGCAATAAATATGGTAAAGGTGAGTTGTCAAGTTGGTAAGCCGACCATCTGAATGATTAGAATTTTTAAATTCATTTTTATTATTTTATATTGTTAATGATATTCTTATAATTAATTTTAATAATTTATCAAATTGCGTTTATTATTGAATGTATTACTTTCTTTATATTCTTAATCTTATTAAAAAGATTCTTTTTAATTTTATTATATTTTAATTAAATATGATTATTTTTGTTTATAAATTGCTTTTCTTAATTTTGAATTATTGCTTAATTTAAGTTAATGTTATTAGTTTGTTTCTTCAACTAGGATTATTTACCTTAGTGAATTGTTTCTTTTAATACTAGATTAATACTTGGTTTAAGTTTGTGCACTTGGTTTATTTTTAGGTTTTCTTTAAAATTATTATGTTAATTAGGTTTATTATTAATGTAATAAGTTCTTTATTTTTAATTTTCAATTAAATAAAGCAGATTGACTTAATAAACTAGGCTACAGAAACCATTGAAAGGTTTAAAACAGAACTTGGAGTTATGCCAGAGGAAGCAGCAATAATCATCCACTTCCTCAACTCCAAGAATAACTATGAACTGCAAGTACTAGAGATACCTGACAGGACATGTACAATTTTGGAAGTCAGAAGAGTCCTCACCAAGAGGAATTTGATGTTGAATTTAGAAGATAAGTGTCAGAACATGCAACTAGCCGTTGACAGGTTCATGGCTAAATTTGAAATTTTAAAGGAAAAGGGATTACCTAATCCCTTAGTAATAAATGAAAAGTTAATGATACTACAACAACAAGATCATGGAAGTGGCCAAAGAACAGGTGATCACTTCATCCATGAAGGGCATGCCAACAGGAAAAGTCTTGTACCAAACTTTTGAAAACTTGTTTTACCTCCAGCATGAGGTAAAACACCTGTTTATTAATAAGCCCACTTTTGCCAAATATATTGAGGTAGATGAGATATACAGAAAAATGATCAATATCCAAATTAATAAAAATGGGAAAAACTGAATGATTTATTGTATTAAAAGGACAATAAATTATAAATCTACAGTAAAAAGTGAAACACCGAGGTAAAAGAATATTGACAGGTCAGTAGGGTTAAAGTGTATCAGATGAAAGGTTAAAGTAAAACAGAACATCCGGCGTGAAGATCAAACAACCAAGCAGTATAAAGGGCAAAAGATCAAAGAGCAAAGCCAGCAGAACCTTAATAACAGGGACAACAAGTAATAGTTCAATAGCTGTCTCTATCTTCTTGCAAGAAGATATTTCTTTTTTCCTAGATTAGTTATGAAAGCAGTTTCAGATATTTTGTAATTCCTTTTGTATAAATACTTCAAAATTCGAAGTATTAGGTGTGGATTATTTTACATTTGTAGAGTCATTTTGATCTTAAACCTAAGGGTGATTGTACCATTTTCAAGTCAACAGACTAGAGCAAGTAATAAAAGCATTTCGCTACAGGATTCATGAGATGAGCCATTTGCAGTGAAGTACTTTCTTTGTGTGATTTTGTTACCTTCTTATGTGTTTCATAATCTTAAATGTGTTCTAAATTTGAATGAATTAACTGGAAATATCACTCAGAATTTGTTTAATTACACTCTGTTTTGCACAGTTAGTCATTTACATGTTTTCCTCTGATACCCGGATTTGAGAACCCTTAATTGCTCTCCCATCCTGGTTGACTTCTTTCATTCCTTCCAAAGTTTGGCCTAGGGAACCCTTAATTTCTCCCTGGATCCGATTTGAAACCATCCCACCATTTAGCCTTTGAGATCTGCAGTAACTCATCTATCTTGCCCTATAGACACTATTTTTAGAACTCAATCCAGTCTTGTTTGTCTAACATTCGATTCCATAGTCCAATGGTAGAACCCAAACCTCTTTTCATCTAAGTAAAGTGATCCCACCATCAAATTTCAAAACAAAACCAAAGCGCGAGCAATAACTAGCCTAAAATCATCTTAACTAAAACAAAGTTAAATTATAAAGAGAGAGCCCTCTTTGAGCATCAGGAAGGCTAGGTCCTGATCTCCAAAAGTGGTTTGTGGTTACCTTTGATTTTTCTTTCTTCATTAACTTCAAAAGAAATATCAGAGTGATAACACCTTACACTCCCTAGCTAGCACGAATTGGCATGGCTTGGCACCTAGCATCCTTTGGCATTCTTGAGATGCACTGTCATGTGTTGGCATCCCTTGGAACTCCATTGCACGTTAGAATTCCCTAGAAATCCTTGGTGTACATTTGCGCACCTTGGCATTCCCTGAAACTCGTTGACATGCATTGGCACTTGGAACTAGGCACACATTGGCAACTAGTATTCACCAAGTAAATTTTTATCTTCATCACTACAAGAGATATATGCATAACCAAAATCTTTTTGTTACACTGAAATCATAGGTATGACCTTAAGTTATTTTCCATCTTTGGGATTTAACCAGTTCATGTAATTAATCAACATAAATAAGTGATGAGGAAAATTGTAGGTGTGTGAAACTATTAAAAGATAAAACCAAGTTTTATCTTGATGAGGACATAACCATTGATCAAATGTTAGGATTGACATGAAAATATTTGATAGGGAGGTTAGATGATTGATATATTTTAGGGGATAACTTAGTGAGTTGGATAGAAAAACATTAGAATCCATTGTTAGGATATACAATAAATTTCCACACTCAAGTGAAAGGATGGTCAACGTTTCCTTTCAATGTTTAGTAGGTAGATGTAGTAAAGGTGTTGAAGATGAAATGGTTATGGGGATTATTGCCACACAAAATGTGGTGAACAAGAAGGGACTATGTTAAGCAACATTAGATCACATGTGAAGCAATCTGGGTGATAAAGAAAACCCCAGACGACTAGGCTAATATTGCACAACTTGAAACAATGTTCTGAGATAGAGCGTTAACTTGGTATATGAAATACAAAGCAACTACCCCAGTAGATCAGATCAGGAACTTGTTAGAGATCAAGCAAGCCTTGTTAAAGGAATTTCAAAACCCTAAGTATGAATCTCAATGCATTACTGACATCAAAGAAATTAAACAAGTGCAAGGAGAACCAATTTGGGACTATGACTAGAGGTTCAAGATATTATTGGATAGGTTAACATTTCAAATTCCTGACGCATAACACAAGGAATGGTTTATTGCAGGATTCCTTCCTCATATAAGGATACCTCTCACTCAATAGAGAGTGACATCGCAGTTAGAAGGAAAGGAAAGTGACTTAGAGCTAACCTAAGGTTGTCCTAAAGGGCTACTACAGGTCTGCACTAAAACTGTAAGTTGATTATTCATTGCAAATTCTACAGGGTAAACACTTTCCATATAGATGATTGTTGCAAATTATTTGTGCTTGCCTAATAGTTTGAGAACATATTCAAGGTAGGGTTTGTCAGGGCTAGTAATTAGGTCAAAGTCAAAATCAAGATAATCCTCTATGAATTGGCATTGGTCAATTCAAAAATTGGGCATAATGTATCTCTATTCATTGGTGAAGCTATGGATTTTAGATGTTGCAACAATTGTCAACTAAATAAATCAAACATACATATGAAATTGCCTCTTCTTGATGAATTAGAATGGTGTTTAAATCCATTTTGAATTAGGCTTGAAACCTAAATTATGCAAACATACTCGATTATGCCCTTTGTTGATCAAGAGCATTGATCCCAAAAAATGTTTCTTTTCGTCAAATATATACAAGTTAAAGGTTGAGCATTGGTTACGTGAATTACAACCATGCATCATGGGTAGGATCCTTTAACTTGCTTGGACTAACAAAGGATATTTTAAGTCAACTTGACAAATTTCTGGTTTTGTAAATGAATTACATTGTAAACAATCATTGAGTTTTAGAGACATCATTTTTTTCTTTTATATTTATTTTCACAATGATCTATGTTGAGGAGATAAACAGGCCATAGGCCTATTATTTATAGATCATATGTTATAGGCCTATTATTTATAGATCATATGTTATCAAAGCAGTTGAATTTATGGCCTTGAAGGAGATGTATCACCTTGAGGAGAAAATTAAGGGGGGTAGAAAGTTATTTCATCTTGTTTTTCAAAGCTTGAAATTCAAAGAGGTGTTTCTGCCACCCAACACTACACCAACACTTGGGGGATCAAGAAAAAAAATTGAGAAGCACAAACATAGGTTTTCTCTAAATATGAGAGAAGAAGACTCAATGTTTTTCATCATTTAGAGAAACAACAAGTCCATAGAGTTTTGGCATCAAGAAGAATTAGAGATGGAGCAACAAAAACATTAGAGGATTTTCCAAAGATTGAAGAGGTGAAGAGTTGGCCACAAGTTTCCCATGGTTTTGAACACAATTCTAGAAGTGCTACAAATGATCCAAAGAACTACAAAAGGAGAGTGAGGACACTTGGGAATGAGTGTATCCCATGCATGTCAGCATTAGAGTACATCATACACAAGTCATCCCTACTATATCTTTGTATAACTCATGTTTCCCTAAACTGACGGACACTTCTTTTGTTAAAGAGATTTACCATGGATCTTTTCCCAACCTTAGAGACCCCATTTTAGTAAAAGGGCTCACTAAATCAGGCCAATTTTATGCCCATATCAATACTAGAAGTGCATCATTCCACAAATGCAAGGATCAATCCTTTTATCATGTTGTTTTTAGGTGGCATTGTATTGAATAGTACATTAAAGTGTTTTCTTACATGTTTTTAGTTAGGGAAACTATGTCCCTTAGCACTGATCTTCATACTTGTATCCCACAAATATTAATCCAATAAAATCATATTTAACTCAACATTTAAATGGATAAAGCATACCACTATGTCCCAAAATAGATGAATCATTTTCTATAAATTACATTGGAAACTATCTCAAGAAGGTTAGGTGCTTCTAACCTATGCCAAAATATTTTACAATAAATGTCATCCTCCTTCATCATTTTTAGTCAAAGGATCATCTAAAAAATCAATAGACTAGCATTAGGAATCGATACATTATTTCTTTCACATAATCATTGTTCTTCTTACCATGCGTGCTCCATCTTGCATATATGGGTTTTGTTGTAGCAACTTTTCATTTTATTTTTCAAAACAAAATATATATATATGCCAACAAAAAAGGTAGCATTATAAAGTATTTATATTATATTTTTGGTGTAAGCCTAATACTGCACGCTTGAACATTATAGTATGGAACATGGCTATATATGTATTAAAATTTTAAATACTGGGCCACCCTACAAATGTATGCAGCGCTGGAGAATCAAAAAGTGCACATGTTGTAAGCGCATTGCTGCGCTTTGCAACCAAGTTGTGCCTATATTAAAGTTCGACAACACTAATAGCTGGATGGCTATGCGGGGAGGAGCCCCCGAGGGGTTGTTTTTTAAAAATGACCATTGGTGAGATCTACAACCTAGATCCCCCTTACCATCACTCCATGCAAAACTCCATATCCGTATGAGAGCCCCTAAGGGTGGAAGGTGGTTCCCACGAAAACCACTTACGATGGAAAGCGAGCGTGTACAGGCGAGCTAGCTCACCCTTCCACGTCACTTCTCCCATGTCATCTCCGCTCCCACCTCTCTTACCACATCATCCTCCATCTCATCCTTTTCATACTCTTTTGTCCACATCACCATTACTTTTATTTTCCCGCCTCATCGCCAAATAATACCCTTTTCATCTATTGCATGTATATCATTCTGCTTGTTTTCATTCCCACTTTCGGTCTAGAATTGCAGTGCCTTTATCTTTAAGAATCTAGGTAACAATATCACTCAATCCCTTCCATTTCTAATTGAAGAACAAAATCTAAAATGGCCAAGAAGACTACTTTGTCTGCATCGACCGCCCACATTCTGTTAATGGACATGGAAAGGGATATTTTTGACCATGTTTGCTTTACGAACCTCATGGGAGTACGACAAAACTTATTCCTCAGCCAAATTGAGTCAGAAGTCCCCCATCGAGTAATAAAGTCTGGACTTGGCACCGCTGCCATTCCTTATACTTAACCCTTTCCAGAATTTGTTAGTTGGATTACTTCATCTTTGTATCCTCAATGGAATTCTGTCATGAGCTCAGTGGGGGGAATTATTTTTCAGGTCACTTCTCTGTTAATTTGTCAAGCTCTCGACTTCCCAGAGTTTGATTATTATATGGCATTCACTAATGATTTACTTTTGGCTATATATCAAAACCTTTCAGCAAAAGATAAAAACAAGTTTTTTGGTCTCATTTTACCTCCTGATTATGCTCTCCCTCTAGAAGCCACTGAATTTCCCAGAACTTTATTTTCTAAATCCATTAAGTCAGTCCTGGCAGTTATTATGACTGTATTGGGAAAATATGATACTAGAACTGTCAATTTCCAGGCTCTAGGATTTTTCTATTTGATAATGCAATAAGATATTATGCTAGATATTCCATCTTATTGGGAGCATGGCATTAACCTCCAATTTCAGAATTTAGCATCAATGGTTGTTTTAGATATCCATCTTTGCTTGTTTACTTATTCCTCTACGATCATGCAGATCAATTTATGGGATTGGGGTTAAATGTTGTTGATCCTAATAAACAGAATCAAAATGTTATCAATTGGACTGATATAGTTAGAAGGAAGGAAAACAATGACTGATATAGTTAGAAGGAAGGAAAACAATGAAGGCTTTTCACTTTATATGTCATTTTTATGTCAGTTGTATACAGGATTATCAATAACCTATCTACTCGTAGAATCCTACCACAAGCCAAATCACTATTTCAGCTAAGAAAATACATCAGAGTTGGTGATTGGTATGTTTTTTAGGATTGTTTAGAGATAAGGTTATATGGTGCAGAAATTTCACTGTACAAGTTGCCTGCATTTGCACCTATGAGGATTTTTTCTTTATAATTAATGAGATAGAGTTTGAATGTGGATCAAATCCACTTTGTTCCAGCTCAAAATGGTTTCTTGTTTAAGCTGCCTATAACGGTGGGTACATTTATGGTAAATAATATACAAGTTGCAGGGGAGATTGAAAAAATGTTGCAAAAGTTGGGTTTTGAACTAGGGGATAAATGGAAATATGACCCA
Source organism: Pinus tabuliformis (assembly GCA_031772625.1). Lineage (NCBI taxonomy): Eukaryota > Viridiplantae > Streptophyta > Pinopsida > Pinales > Pinaceae > Pinus > Pinus tabuliformis. The sequence continues at coordinate 570,606,583 of CM062805.1, read as the reverse complement.
CGCCAAGTAATTTCTAAAAGAAGGATGGATATATCATGTGCTCCATACACCCATGAGGAAAGACTAGAACTAGAAAGATTAGAAAATCTTGGTATGGATGAATAACAACAAGGTCTAGATATAAAAACTCCTCTTCCAAAAGAAAAGGACTTGAAGAGGCATGCTACAGAATTTATGGATGTTCAAGTTGAGAGTTCAAAATCCAGTAAAAAGGATAAAATTCAAGAAGAAGGGGCATAAATTTCACATTTGATAGAGAAGCCTTCAAGTGAAATAGGATTTCAAATGCAATTGGGATGTATAGTACATTCATCTCCATCTCCCAATCATACTGAACAGGAGTTATATTCTCTGAATGCTTTGCAGAAAGACCTTTAGCAAATTGAAGAGAAAAATGTCAAAGTGAGAAGAAATGTTACAGCTCAATTAGAGGCCCAATCAATCTCTAATTATAAAACTAGGCTCCTCTCAACCATGGATCTTGAGAGGAACCAATTAAATATATCATGTACTCATCGAGTGTCTCAATCCATTGCCTTGGACATAGACTTCAATATTGTAAATTTATCTGTAAATACTAAATATATTCCTCTGCCTGATAAGATCAATCTGCATAGGAAAATAGGAGAATTAATCTATAGTGATCTCAGTAAGACTTCTTTGGCGGAAAATAAGGCAGAGGCACTTCTGGAGAAAGTAATATATCAGCTCAAGCAAGAGAAGGAAAATTTCAGAGTCCTTCATGACCAAAATGAGGAATACAAGAAGTCCATTATCAAACTTGGAGTAGATCCTGAAGACAGAGCAATCATTCAAGCTCTTATACAAAGTACAGAATCAGAGGTTCAATATTTGAGGAAGAAATTGAAAATTCCTGCAGTAAAACATGTCCAAATACCTAAATTAGCTCAAGTAGAAAAATAAAAATAAATTTTAACAAAATAATTATTGAACAACAATGAAGAAGTCACAATCCTTAAGCAGCAGAATGTAGAATTGCAACAGAGAATGGACAAACATATATACACCATGGTGGTATCATTTGATTCAGAGGATCCAACAGAAAAGCTAGCCAGGGTCATGACAGAGTCAAAGATATCAGAAGATTAATTGAAGAAGCTACAAAGAGACCTAAATGGTACCAGAGAACAGTTAAAACATAAGGAAAGATAGTTAAATATATCAAAGGAGAATGGGAATCAACATAATTCCCAATATCAATCAGCATGTGAAGAAATTAAGGAGCTAAAAGGAAACATGTATTTGATTCAGGTTAGGAAAATCATATGGGATGATATAATTCATCTACTTTGAATTGTCAGGGAGCACATGAATTTCATTGCAGAAGAGAAATCCATGGTTAGAGCCTCTGAAATGATCATTAATACAAATGAAATCCAAGCGCAAGAAGGTGCACAATTAGAAAAGAAAATTATAGATTATTTAAATGCCAAATCCTCCCAAGAGTTGAGAGTTATGGATATTTCAGATAGGGCAGTTGTTTTGTTATAAATAGTAAAATGGTTCAAATAAATATCTATAGGAAGTAGGAAGATAAAATATTAGAAGAAGTCAAAGATTCAATTGAATCTTTTAATTCCACATTTGATAAAAGGATTAGAGTAGGACTACCATCTTGCTAGGACCAGTATGGAAACCTTCTTTCCTGGGAGTAGTATGAAACGCTATTAGTGGAAGCTAAAAGAAAAATCAACTCTTCACATGAGAAGACTGTAGTTTTGAAGGGTTCAACCATAGTGAACTACCTCTAGAGGGATTTTCATCTACTCTGGCAAATCAAGACCTTATTTACAGGTAATCCAAACTATGCCAAACTGACCAATTTAAAAATGGCTTATAGTAGGATGCTCCAATGTCTGGTTCCTAATCTAGCATTTTGGAAAAAGTGCCAAAATCTTGTGACTCCACTAAATGTTCGAGTTTTTGAGCCTGGAACTACATCAAAAGAAGCAAATATATTAAAAGAACAAGAATCCCAAAAGCCTGAATGATTTTATTTTGAGAAATTGAAATCATTTCATTTTGTAATTTTTAAATAGTTTTTAAATGTTTTAAAAGAACTCGGTAGTTAGGAAGTAGTTAAGGTAGTTGACAGTTTCCATAACTGTCACCCTATGTGATTTTTCTTTAAAAGAAGACAAAGGGAACAGGAGTGGGATTTTGAATTTTTCCTTGGAGATCATATGTTTTGTTGTGTAATATACTGAATATTTTCCTAGAGAATTAATCAAGCTTTTCAAGCGATTCCACATGTATGTTGGCTATGGCATGTGTTTTCTATTTATGTAAGTCATTCACTATGTTATTCTTCCACTAAAAATTATGTAATGAATTTGTTGGTTCCTTTTCATAAACAAATTTACAAATGATGTGACAATAGAAAAGAGTACCTGTAAAAAATGAGTCAAAGAAACCTTAAAAAGCACTCCACATTTTCATTCATTCACTTTCCTTTATTCCATAATTTCAACTAAGATTTTGTGTAGATAATTCTATCTCAGGCCTATACACTAAATCTTACCTCGGAATTCTTTCCTGCCATACTATAATCTCAAGAATTCCTGCCATACTATAATCTCATTAAACTGTAGTCACAGACATATTGGCCATCTTTAAGGGTTTTTTATCTTTTCCCAGAGCTGAAATTACATTACAACTCAAGGAAATATCTTTGGGAAATGATATTTATAGTTTTTAAACACATGTTTTTATTTACCTTTAATAGATGTCCTAGGCATTGGCCTCTTTTCAGCCAAAGGTTGTCCCTAGAGTTACAATAGGTTCCAAATCTAAGTGTATATGTTTCATGAAGCTTGCATGTCTAAGAAGAAGAAAAAATGGTGATGTTTGTTACCATTTTCTACTTCTACTATTAAAGTATTTAGGTTGCTCAATTTCTATATATCAGATGAGCCTTCCCTCAAGTAGCCTGAGAACACATAACCTTTACTTCGTTGCATAGGATTACATTATTGCCTTGTTCTCATTAATGGTTGGTCTTGATATGTCACCAAAATATATCTATTTTGATGTTGTTTTTCTTTACATGTATGCTAGGTCACAACTTATAACTAAAATAGCATGTTGGACAAAGCACTTCCACTACTAAATACATGTTATAGGGTCTTAATGCTCCCATATAGTCCTTGTGCAATACAAAACAAGTGTAATGTTTCCATATGATCATGAAATTTAAGGCCAATAAAACACCATATAGTATACCATTTCCATAATATCTTATGATATGTTTCTAATGATTTATTTTTGTAATTTTTAATTGTAGTGATGGACCAAGGCATCATTCTAAAGGTTGTAGACATGTTTTTCCAAGAGTGCAAAGAAGAAAAGACATGAAACATGGAAACAAAAAAATCACGACTTCAATGCAACAATTGTTAGGTTGGTATGGAAATAAGTAGAGTTTAATGCAACATATAGTGGTAATTAATTGTACAATCACCCAATAAAATCATTTTTGGGTTCTTGTTTGGTTATAAGTATTTGTAGGTTGCCGACATTTTGAATGGATCCCAGCCTAGTTATCTTGTACTATAATGCTTTGACTTGGTTAAACATTATTCAAGTGGATTTCTTGTAAGGATGAGTATTTCCCATTACAAACTTGGTGTATGGTGCTATTGTCTTGTGACATTTATGGTTGATGTTATTATTGACAAACTAAAAATAACACCTTAAGTATTTTTATTGTTAAATTTCATAGAAGGTGATTAAGTGACTTCCACAATTTTGGTTATGGCCAAGCCATTCCTAGGTGGGTGTGGTCTAGTGGTGTAGCTTCTTTCTTAACATAACATGTCATTCAATCAAGAGTCAAGATATATGGCTAATATTTAGGAATCCCGTTTAGATTTAATGTGCTAATAATGGTTCTATAAGATTTTATTTTGAACAAAATCAAAGGAAATCCTCAGTGTTGGCAACTTGAGATAGTACTCTTACAAGTACAATAACTTTCCCAAACAAAACCAACATCCAATCATGTACTTAATATTTTTGTGTCTTCCCTTTCTAGTCCATGGTACAAAGAAATAGAAGCTTCCATCAACATTTTCTTTATAGGAGGTTAAGAAATAAAATAGGCATATCTATTGTGTTAGTGACAAAATGGTCACCCATACCAACAACAACATTGCACCTTCACAAATATTTGTTCAAAAGGTAGCATAGGTGTATAATTCATCCAACAATATTTGATGTGGTAACAATATCTCCCTCAGAGCTGATGTGGTAGCATAGGTGTATAAGTCATCCAACAATATCTCCCTGACCACTCATCACCTTGTAAGTGTTGAAGAATGTAACTATATTCGTTCTTCATAATTCATTTGACTCATGTCATGATGTACTCAAAAGAAGAAAAATAATTGATGTCAAGATCAAAAGAAAATTATTTATAAAGAATGGGTTTCATGCTTGGTTCATTGGTCAATAAGTCAAAGAATCCATTTAATTCTATAGGATTTATCATGAGTCAAAGGTTATTATTATATTGCTAAAGACCCTCATGGGCACTTGTATCAAAAGAAGAAATATTATTTTATGATTTAGAAGTATCTAGTTGTTCCATAACTTCAATTCAACCAACTAGTGTATGTCGACCTTATGTAGGATTGAGGAGTCACACAAAAGGCTATAAAAGGATGACTTCACTCTCCATTTGAGCAGACACAAGTGAGCTCACATATCTAGCTTTTGGTCTGGGGTTTGAAGGAGAATTGAAGGTATGAAATAGAGTATCCAAGGCATGTGAAGTAGGTCTATTATGTCCTATGTGATGTACCTAGGGTTACCTCAAGTTTGAGGTTACAAGAGGTACCACAATTATTCTTGAAAAGTTTTGTTTGAAGAGAACATATCTTGTTGTCCTTGGAGACCTATGAAGGAAGTCTAGCTAGTTGATTGGTGGAAGCAGGGGTGTACTATTTCGTCTTGTAATTATCCTTTGATTTAATTCTATAAGAATAATTTATCATGGTTTTTCCCCTTTGGAGGGGTTTTTCCTTGGCTTGGAGCCTATTTCTGGTGTCTCTCTCTTATGGTTGTGATCTGTATTATTTTGGAATTTATTTGATGATGAACATAAGCATAATAAACAAATAAGAACTAAATATCACAGATAAATTTCATGTATGGAAAATGGAATAATAAGTTGCCCTAATATTTAATTTTTCCAACATGGTATTAGAAAAGGTCAAAACATTGGCAGCTAAAGAGATCATTGTGACTTGAAGACTTGCAATCTCCTTGAGGACCGGAATTCTCTAGGCCTAAAATAGGTTTGTTTTCTTCATTGTTCTTACTCCAATATTGGCACCAATAGCCACAGATCTGAAAACCTGAGTCAAGGCCATAGAAGGAACCACATGCATAACTCTAGGCATGATTTGGGAGGCCGAAAGACCTAGATTCTACTTCAAGAGAATGTCGCAGATCTAGATGACCTTGTTGAGAGCTACCAAGAGTTTTAGATATGGCTTAGAAGAAGTTTGCATGCCTTTTTTTTCTCGTTGATTGAAGGGAGAGGGCCTCAACCTTGTAATAGCTTCACTATGATAAGAAATATTAGTCGAGACCTCTATAATAGTGGATAGAACTATGGATAAAAGACCAAAGGTATGGTAAAGTCGAGAAAAGGCCAAATAGGTAGCATTATCATCACTTTTCAGAGATCTTTAAGGGAAAGAAGAGGCTTATTCCATATTAAAGGTCCCATTATGGAGAAAAAAAATCCTAAAAATGAAGTCATGTAATCACATTTTCTAAAAAATTAATTAAAAATTTGGTAGGTTAGAAATAGTCATTCTATCCAGTAAGAGAAGATGTTTAGTAAGGAAATAGGCCAACTTGTATGGAAGACTCTATGGGCCTATTATTAAAACATATATAGTGAACATATGAATCCCTATTTTGATAATTGATGTCACAGAAATCCTACTACAAGAAGGCTTCAAATATCTCAAGAAATAGGTACCAAACTTATTCATTTATTTAAGAAGAAAAAACATTTGAAGTTAATATAAAATCCTATCTTGAAAGCTATAACAGTGTCTAAATTCATATTCTATTTAAGAGAAATACTTTCATAGAAGTCTTGGAGCTGGAAGAAGTATAGAAATTATCTTAAGTTGGCACTACTATTGGGAAAATCATGACATCAATGGAAGGAGCAATACCTTGATTATGATGACAACTTTGTAGCAGCTTTTGATTATGGAGGACGAAGGTATGTAGTCCTTGACTATAAGGTACATATAATTATTTTATGCATAAAGGATCTAACATGAATTATTTTAGAGTTTTTGTGATAAGTTTCTAGGGTTTATAATCTTCATCTTTGAAGGATATTAGTATCTAGAGATAGTGAATCCTAGGTGGTATTTTGGAACCCTAGTTGTTTGAAAATCCCTAACTACTTGTTCCCTCATAGAAAACTTAACTCCTAATATTTAGGGTTTTTTGGTAGTCTAGGGTATATAAAAAGGTTGGAATCAAATGAATTCTAGGGTATGACATCATGTTCCTAGATATGGTTAGGGTTTGTACTTGAAAACCTTAGGAATTCATTCTTTAATATTCCATGAGGAAACCCTAGATTGCAAAATATGTCTTCATTCTCTTGTCATTATATATTTTGCTTTGTGGTATTGGTCAATGAATAATGCAGGTAAAGGAAGCAAAATAAGAAGCAAAGTAGCCCTTGTTCTTTAGTGAGCATATCGAAAGAGGGGAATTGTAAGGATCCTGGAATGCTTATTAAAGGAGTAAGCGTGAATTATTTTTTATTTAGTAAGGTATAGTGTGATAGTAGCATATTTAGAATATACGTGGTTGGATTTGTTTAAGAGAATCATCTAGTCTTTTAAAGTTTGAAATCAACTTGCATAAGGTTCATCCTCTCTTTGTCTAGCATTATCTTAAAGGTGGTCATTCTGCTAAGGTGGATCCTCATGATCCTATAAGTAACATCACTTTGGAGGTCCTTGGAAAATGCATTATGACATATACTTCTAAAAGGATGATAAAATACGGCTGGTCTGGTTGCAATCTCATTAGGAAAGATATTCATTTATCTTGAAAGATCAAATGTGGACTCATTTAAGATCAAATAGCTATATTATTGAATGAAAACATGAGGAATGCATATTTAAGATAACTTCTGGGTAGGACTCATATAAATCCTGCAAGAAAAGTTAGTCATTATGATGCCTAGGAGGACATAACTGACTTACTCTAGAAGGAATTGAATATTGATACTTTCTCGTTAAAATTTATATGTTCAACATCTAATATGATCTATGGAAGGAAATGGTAACTTGGTAATAAAGTTGGATCCTTGAGCACTCTGACATATAAAGGTAAACTCATGTGGAGATTATCTATGAAGTTGTTGATGCCTTGTTGAGAAGTTCATCTTGATGAGGTAAGTTTATTGTTAATATATATTATTGGTTATCTAGTTGACTTGTTGTTTTGCTACCTGGAGAAATGTTGTGGTTATTCATGATGAAAATTGAGGCAATTTCAACTATGTATATGGAATGATAAAATAATATGAAGAGGAACTCAATCTCTAATACATGGCAACTGTGAAGATCAAGATGTGCTCATCTTAATCTTGGAAGGTAGCAGTCTAAGAAGATAACCCAAAGGTCAAAGTTTGTACTACAAGAAGGAAGATCACTTTCATGAGGAATCTATGATCAACTTGAAGTTTGGGCGGGCTTGATAGAATTCTTTCATTGATGATGACAATATGAAAGTGATTTGCAAGATGGATGACTTGGAACAAGTCGTAAGAAGATGGCTCTATGACCTATGATACTAAGAAAGGAAGCACACTCGATATAAAGAGATGCGAAGGAAAGTGGGAGCCATGCAAGCTTTGAGTAATTGATAGTTGAATTTGTGGAAGTATGGAATCTCCTCTAGATTTGAGAGGGAGTAAAGGAGTCTCCTTATATAGGAGTAGGAAATCCTCCTTTGTTGAGAGGGAGTGATGACAGATAGTTCCTATCCTTATGTACCATGCACTAGACCAGGACTAACAACCGTAAGTCTTAATGAAGGCCATAAGGAAAGAATGGTATCTGGAGGATTTGATAATCATATGAGACTGGTACTCCTTGAGGATTGGAAATATAAGATAGGAAGTAGTCTCGCAGATCGACACTCTTTAAGGATATGGTAGGTTTCCAAGATAAGAGTGGCCGAAGAGGATCAATATTCTTTGGGGATTCAAGGCCAGGAATCCAAGATAAGAATAATCCTAAATGGACATACCTTGTGAACATCTAGATGGGGTATGTGTCTTAGAGGTAGTGTGGTAGCTCACTTAAAGTCTCCTAGCATAATGCTCATAGTTAGAGATGAGATTTTCTAGTTAAGGCCTTCAAGGATAGTGTTGTTTATGATAAATATGATTTACAAAATATGGCTTATAAATGTGACTCTTCTTATGAGAAATTTTCAAAGGGAGTATTATCCTTGTACCAGTTGGAAAATTATGAATACCTCCCTAGTTAAGAGGAAGTGTTGAAGAATGTAACTAGTTTTGGTCTTCATAATTGTCATTTGACTCATGTCATGATGTAATCTTTATGTATCCATCAAAAGAAGAAAAATAATTGATGTAAAGATCAAAATAAAATTATTTATAAAGCATGGGTTTCATGCTTGGGTCATTGGTCAATAGGTCAAAGCATCCATTGAATGTTTATAGGGTTTATCATGAGTCAAAGGTCATTATTATATTGTTAAAGACCCTCATGGGCACTTGTATCAAAAGAAGAAATATTATTTTATGATTTAGAAGTGTCTAGTTTCTCCATAAGTTCAAGTCAGACAACTAGTGTATGTCATCCTTATGTAGGCTTGAGAAGCCACACAAAAGGATATAAAAGGATGACTTCACTCTCCATTTGAACAGAGACAAGTGAGCTCATACCTTAGCTCTTGTTTTGTAGTTTGGAGGAGAATCGAAGGTATGAAAGAGAGTCTCCAAGGCATGCAAAGGAGGTCTATTCTGTCCTATATGGGGTACCTAGGGTTACCTCAAGTCTGAGGATACAGGGGGTACCACAATTGTTCTTGAAAAGTCATGTTTGAAGAGAACCTTTTTTGTTGTCCTTGGACACCTATGAAGGAAGTCTAGCTGGTTGATTGGTGGAAGTAGGGATCTAGGATTTGGTCTTGGAAGTCTCCTTTTATTTAATTCTATAAGATACATGATTCTCGGGATGTTACAGTTCAAGTAAATCCTCTTATAATAGAAATACAAAACCCCAGCAAAAATAGATAATGTGATCAAAAGGGGCATATTAGAGGTGGAAAATATGGAAACAAATGAGGAACAACCTGAAAGAAAAAGAGGGTTGAAAAGGGAAAATACTTTATTGATTTAGAGAAAGAAGAAAAATCCACAAATTAGGGAGAGAATGTTGTCATTGTTATGGAAGAACAAAGCATGATAAGCAAGGAAGGAAAAATTGTGACAGAGTAGAAAAAGTCACAACCTACTTTTCAAAGTCAAAGGTTTTCATTTTCAGATGTCCAAGGAGCATCATATAAATCAAAGGATTACTTAATTACATAATATATAGAGAAGAAGAAGCAGTCCTCCACTCAAGATTTGAAATTATTTCCAGAAGTCAGGAAAATATCCTAGGACAAGATTTCTTTACTTACTGTCAGAAATTTTGAAAAGAATATCTTTAATATTGCATTAACAAATGAAAATAAGGTGTCTAAAGTGAACATCAAATTAGATAAAGTCAATGTTCCAAATAAAGTTAGTTTTCATAAGCAAACCAGTGACCTCATTTATACTGAGTTGCTACAATCTGCATTAAACAATAAAAAGTTGGGAGAAAAGGTTTCCAAGTTAGAAGGTCAACTTAAACAGGAAAAATCATCTAACAAAGCATGGAAGCAACAAATTAAAAGGTTAAAGGTAGATATTTTTTTTATTGGTGTAGATCCCAAGAATATCTAAGGAATTAAGAAGCTTTTAGATGATAAAGATAATACCATTCAAACTCCTAAAAAGAAGTTGAAAATTTCAACAACAGAACATATACAAACTCCAGAGTTGATAGTAGTTGAACAATAGAAAGAATCATTACAGCAAGAGGTAATAAACTTTAAGGCCAAACTTTTGCATTTGAAGAAGGAAAAGTAGGATATAGAGAAAGAAAAAGAACTATTTTTAAGGAGTGCAACTGCAAGTCCTAGTCAAAGAAAAGACATATCAACTGAATATTTGGTGACAGCCATGTCCCAAATTAATTTGAAAGATAATGAAATAAAGCAATTAAAGGAAGAGAACCAAAAACTTAAACAAGAAGCAGCACAAAGAGAGGTAAGGGACAGTCAAATCTAGAAAGGCAATAAGGATTTACAGGAAAAGGTGGCCAATTGCAAGTTTAGAATTAAAGGAGGCACTCATTTACAAGGATAAAATCACATTATTTGGGATTCTTTAGTAGTACATACCACTAAGTTTAGGAAATCCTTGAATTTTGTAGAAGACATGAATGTCATAGCAAGTACAACCCTTCACAAATGTGTGGTTTTAAATGAAACATTGTTAAAAATACCATCATTGGGCTCAAAATGTAATGCACGTCCTAAACTCAGCTTCTAATACATAATTGCAAACACTTGGTGTAAAATATAGGATAGTTATTATAGTTTGGGCCAGACAGATTATAGGAAAACATAATTTTCTAAACCATGTGAAGGGAAAGGAAGAGCAGATGAAACAAGATGTATATAACTTCAAGGATTTGTTCATTAAGCTTTTAAAAAAGGCTCTCCCTTCCTTTTGGGATAATAATGGCAAACTGATTTTAGAGGAAGGTTATCATATTTTGTTGACTCAGGTCTGAATGGATCATTCAAAATTTGAATATATTGCGAAGGGGTTGAAAGGAGATACCATTGTGAATAAACTAAATGATGATTTTCAAATTTTAAACCAATTAGTTTTGATTAAAGCATATTTACCTCCCATTTCTCATGCATCTTGTATTGATTTAGAAGTTATTAATAAATAAATGGTATATTATGATATTCCACTAAAGTTCAATGGAAGCAAATCAAGAGACTCAGAATAACAAAACTCAAGATACCAAGAAGTTGACAATTGTCAACCATTTTTTACCATACATCCAAGAGGCAAAACTGGTTAACAACAATTCCCTTATTTGGGAAAATTAAATAAGTGAATCAGCATAAGCATTGAGCCCTCTCAATGTTAGTTCAAACAAATCAAAATATGAAGTCAGTTGACCCATTTTTAGGAGCATAATCAATAGTCAAATTTTTGTTAGCAACTTCGAGAAGAAGAATCCAACAGTTTCCAGAAGGAGAATCCAAGAGGATTTTCAGTTGCACAGATGGAAAAAAGTTTGAAGACTAAGAAGACTATTTGTAATTGAAGACTTTCTCTTTGAGATCAAAGACTTTGATTTTTTTTGAAACATTCCATTATTGGAATTTGTAATTAATGATTCTGAGAACAATATGCAAATAGTTATATGTACTTTCCTATATATTTCATGATTTGTAATAGCAGGGGGTTCGATTATTTTTTAGAAAGAGACTACAGAATTTTGTAATAAATTGAAGCAAGTTTATCAATACATAAATGCAGAAGATTTTCACTACAAATATTCGTGTACCAATGTTTTAAAGTGTGTCATTTCTTACTGTGAATGTGTATCTTTATCTCAGTTTTCCATTGAATGTATGATCTTCCAGTATTTAATTGAAATTAAATGTTTTAGAATTCATCTTTGATGCTCTAAATTCATCTTTGATTCATAATATGAGTTGTTGTTGAAGTGAGATTGGACAAGAGACTCATAGAGGGAGTCCCCTCTAGTTCGAAATGTCAATTTCCAGTGTAAAGATTGGTTTGAAAAGGTTACCTTTGAAGTTTTCTCCTACAGCCAAGAAAATTACAGAGTGATAACATCTTATCAACACTACTTTAGATCTGAATTCAGAGGGCGGACAGAAGTTCAGACATCAAGGTTGGTTGTAAGTTTTTCCCTGGCGACTTGTAAGATCCCTCGACTGCCAACTAGGTCTATAACTTAAGTTACCCAAAATAGAAGATTTTTTTTTCTCTTTTACAATTTATATATATATATATATATATATATATATATATATATATATATATATATATATATATGTAAGCTTTCAATTAAATCATATAATTTTTTAAGAAATGTTTGAAAATATACTTAAATTGTCTCAAATCCAACTATAATATTAAATGTTAATTTTAAATCATAAAATATGACTTCACACATAAAACCCATCCATGTTTCATACAAACATTGAAAATAGATCCATATTATTTCTATATGTTAACAATACTCTATATAGACTTTCTATCATGTTTTTGGCCTTTCATAATACATGAAAACTAAAAACATTAATCCTCCCATAAAATATAAGTCTTCCAAAAATGAACAAGAACTCATCATATTGAAAAACATTCATTCCATGTAACATAAAGTTTAGATATTAACATTTGATCCATTCATTTGAATATTTTTTCTTTGTAGGAAATACCCTATATTTTAAATATAAAATTCTTCCATTTTAGAAATATTTGATACCATTATGAAACCATTAAATCATCACAGCATGGGGATTCATTTTCATTTCCTCTTCTCAATGACTTACTTACTCACATCATTGTCAGAGATTTTTGGTCATGATGGAAATTCTTTTGCCTCATATATTGGTGACCCCACTATAATACTTTCTTCTTAAATCTCCGGTATTTTTTTTTTGTGAGCTAAGATGGAACCATTTATATTAGAACAGGTAAAAACCAGTACATACATATGATGGCCCCAACCCGCCCCGGAGGGAAACCGGGTCTATTGGCCATCTGAAGTTCTTAATAGCCATCCAAAAACAAAATTTAACGAGTCTGTTTATCCATGCTATATATACTAACCATTCAAAGAAACTAACATTGTTTGCTAACTGCATTATAAAAGATAACAGAGGGTAGCATGTTGTTCAGCTTCCTAACTAAGGAGATAATAGACATATCTTGAAGAATCTTTCTAATTTCAAATCCATTTATCTTACTTCCCAATTAGTTTTCATATTTACCCCAAACAACTAAAATTAATCTCTTTATGTACTCTAAGAATATTTCATAAATACCATAGCTTTACATGCAAAATATTACAAGGGAAAAAAAAAGTATATATATATATATATATATATATCTATATATATATATATATATATATATATATATATTCTAAAAGGAAAAATCCAACATAATTCTTATTTCAGTTTTTAAAAAGTAAGATACAATTTCCAATACTTAATAAATCACATACAATTTCAATTACTTAATAATATGGTAATATTTATATTACTTTAAAAGCATGAAAAAAAAGACAATGTCATTGAATCTCAAGCTTAGTAAAATAAATTCAATTTAATATTCGAATAACATCCACATCCATGTCAAGGAAGGATACCAGAGTATGGTGTCCATAAGTGATTGGTCATAATTACCAAAATCTGTACTATTTGAACTAAAGATTCTTATTATTACAATTGCATGTTGCATGAAACAAAATCAAAGTATATCTTGCCAACCTACAAAAGAATCGAAGTATTCTTTTCAACAAGAGTCCAAACAAACAAAACAAGTTTTCTTTCACATTGTCCAAACAAAATTACTCTATGTCGAATCTCACGTACTAAGATTTGGTGTCATGTAGTCGAATCTCACGTATTAAGATTTGGTGTCATGTAGAGTGCAACATTAAAATAATAATAAATTGTCTAAAACCCATTCCAAACTCAACTATTGGTAAAATAACCCAAGATCCCAGTGTATAAAACATTTAATAGTAAATGTTATAAAATATTACAAATCTTGTCTTCTTTCAAAAATTATGGTAGTCTAATATTTTTGACAAATATAGAAACTTTAGACTACATAATGCAAATGGATAAATCATAAAGTCTCATTTGCCAAGAATGCATATACATATTACCAAGTCATTAAAGATTACCAACATTATCAAATATTTCCAAGGTTAATATCTTTCAGAAACCAATACTTTTGGCAATAATGAAAACACAAATTATATATTGCAAAGGGAGGAATAATAAACTTTTTATAGTAAAAGGTATAGATGATTACCACACTAATTTATCTCGTGACAATTTCTAGTAAAATTTACAAAGATTGGTTTGTAGATTTCTGTGGAGTGGTTTCTGAGAGACTGAATTCGGATATTCCACAGTGTTCATCATTTTTATTTGTCGACGTTTCGAGCCTAGACCAAGACTCATCATCAGGACTGATATACAGAGAAGAGAAAAGCGTGTGATAAATATGGTGTAGGAGGGTTGTTGAGTTGATAAGCCGACCTTTTAATATTTAATCCTATTTATATTTATATTTATATTTATTAATTAATATATATATATATATATATATATATATATATATATATATATATATATATATATATATATATATATATATATATATTATTTTTATTTATTTAACTTTTATATTTGTGTTAATTTTATTTTTATTTTTATAATTGTAATTTATTTACAAAGATTACTGCACCAATTTAGGTTTCTAGTAAAAGTTACAAAGTTTACCGCACTAATTTATCTCACAAACTAGTAGGTATATCACACATTAACCAAGGTAAATGTAACACACCAATATATACACCCATCAAACTAAAAGCAGTATCCACCATTGCATTTAATGATACAACGCTCTAAATTAGCACATTGACATTAGTTAAAAAAAAATTAAGCAGATATATGTTTTTCTTTTCTGCAAAATGAATAAGTGCTATATTTCAAAGAAAACAAGCATAAACAATGTGCATGGTGCCTTCAAAACAATGACTTCTAAACTTTGAAACAAGACTTGTGCAAAACACTATTATTAGATAAAAGATAAACATATAACCTTTAAGGAAACCAACTAAGTGAAGGAGGATGCCATAGAATACGAATATGAACATCATCTCTTCTAATTATAATTTACATGACATGGTTTGTTTTTTTCTTCTACCTTTTTTTTACTCAGACAGGTAAACTACAAGCTTAAATTGCAATTCTTCTTCTTTCTTTCTCAAAAAAATTAACAAAATAATAACTCGTCTTCAATATATGCTTTCATAAGAAAAAATGTACAATAAAGCAGAGAGTTGCAAAGGGAAAATAAGAACACTACACTTGTAATGGATAGAAGGCATAGGAACTACAATTAACACTACTATGTTTTCAGCTCACAACCCATTTAAGTGAAAGAATTACTAATTGGAGTCGTTATTCACCCATTAGTCAAAACAAAAACAATGATTAGATATTTTAGAATGAGAAGGACTATTTAAAAGGTAAACTAGCAAGATCTTCATCCAAGAAAGGTTAATTAAATTGAAATATAACAAAGTGGAAAATTTACCTGATACTCAGTTACCTCGTACTCAATCATCTTTTTTCATCAGTTCTACTTGCCAAATCCAACAGACCAGTCAATTTTACCACCAACCATATCCAAGGGAAACATTTTTCCCTGCAACCCCCAAGCCTTATGAGCTCACAAACAGTACCAAATTCAGCAATAGTGAGAAACATTGGGCAAACTAAGGAAGCTATATTATCTTCCTCTCACACATATTGGGATTTTTAATTTAGGAATTTAGTAGTCATTTCGGCAACATCTCCCTACTCTTCTTGGTATCCCCCTCCATGGGGAAAATTATTTCAATATTTATAAGCATTGAGTGGAGTGACACCTCACCACCTTCATGCAAAAATTAACTTATTTTTAATTTATTATAATTCATATTATTCACCACCCTCCCTGAGGTGGAAACCTCTCATTTTTTTCTTAATTATTTAATTACTTTAATTATCTAATATTCATCCCCCCATGTGTCCTTTCTAGAAAACTTTCTATTATTCATTTTTTCAAAATTAGGTAATTATTATTTTAAAATAATTTTTATTCAAATAATCCTCTAAAGTGGGTAAATTGGAATTAATTCAAGTGAAAGTTTAACTTATATTAGTTCACCTAGTTGATGTAATCCCTTAAGTGGTGTTTATTTTCAAGCCTAGAATAGGGATTCCACACCCCTATTGTGTACCTCTCTTGACTTTTTAGGACTCCACGCCCTTGCCCTATACCTAGAACTCCACGTCCTAGTAGAATCAAGACTCCACGCCTTGATCTATTAGAAAGATCCAAGATTCCACGCCTTGATCTTTCATAAAGTTAAGACTCCACGTCCTAATATTTTCCATAGATTCTCATCTATGCTTCTTTGAAGCTCCATGCTTTTTGTCAAGTTATTGGTTGTGAGCTCATATGCATTTGATGATCTGTTGGAAAGGTCTTGTTTCCCCAAACCTACATGCATCATAACCTTGTTTATTAAACACAACAACTAAAATTCATAATGAATTAATTCAATCACATTTTAACCAACTATATACATGACCTCCACAGTCATTTATTATCTGAGCATAAATGTATACATGACCTCCACGGTCATTTATTATCTGAGCATCCTTCTCGACAAGTAACTAAGTTCCCTTCTAATTCCTACTAAATACATGGTTAAGCATACATAATCATGTAATTCATAGATCATCAACAAGATTATGGTCAGCTAACTACTCCACATAGTAGCTTTTGTTCATGTGTCGCAATCATAGACCATCATTCATGTCATGCACCAAATTCAAAATAGGATGCCAAAAGAAAAACATTGATAATATGTACTTAACCAAAATACACAACCATAGATATTATCATAAGCATGCAAAAACCATGTGACCCAAACCAGGTCTATAGTGTACAAGAATATACACAAGTCTGACATATATAAGCTTTATACACTCCAACAAAATCACCCTCCATGTATCACCAAAACTAACTAACTAAGAAGGGACACTACATACTCCCCCTCTTGAGCTAAACTTGGCGCTAAGTTTTCCTGCCGTTATAAGATACTTGGTTCTTTTTAATTCTCTTGTCATAAAGGTTTTAACCTGATGTATAAGTATTTGATATATTTTACTTCATGCCAATTCTTAGCTCAATGCTTTACTAAAGTGAAAGCATCTACATGAAAACCAAAACATACCATTCTTAATCAAGTAGGAAATATATCCATGCTATATTAGATATGTTTCAATATATAAAATGCCAAATATTTCTACATCAATACCAATCGTACAATACCATAACAAGATAATATTTCATGTAATTGATATGACATCTACTTAAGTTATCTATAATTCTTGACATTCCATATGTTTTTCTTCTCATAGTTCTCATTAATCCTTCATGTGTCATCTTTTGGGTTCTATAGTGTATTTGATCTTGCCAAGCTATAAATAGCTTCCACACTAGTTGTATAACAACATTGATGGTCCATCCTATCATATAATCAAACTTGCATGATAAGAGATAGAAAATCATACATATACAATTGCATGTCAATCTAGTTACCAAACATGATGTCATATTTATAAGTAATGACATATGTTTTCTCACTCTAAATTTACCCTTTTCATTTCACAAGACATAGATGCAATCACAAATCTTAGGAACCAATAGCTCAAAGCACAATTATTTTAACTTGGTAAAGTAGCAACACCTACTTTGTACCCCTGACTTTTCTTTGAATTCCACAACCATTGATGTTATTCACTTTCATTACTCGAGAACCAATTCAATCTTGGTTTAGACGAATTTCATTCCAACATATCAATTTGCAATCTTTCAATCGAAGACAACTCGTAAAGTAGGTTACCTATAACATTATATCAACACCCATTTCTTAATTACTCATGATTTATATTCAATAACTAGGTAATTCATTTGGTTTTAGACCTTATTTCTTAACATTAATACATATAAAAAAACCTTAAACAAAGCTATGAAAACCATACATTTCTCAAACTATGAATAATCATGTTGATTTTACGTAAGATTTACACTATCACAATGGCATTTCTAGCGTAAAGCTAAGCTTCATTTCTTTTTTTTTATCTCTTTGTTTTTTTTTTTATAAAGAAGAATTAGTACCCTCTCAAAATATTACAACCTTTTGTAGGGCTACTCACTACTCATACAACTATACATCCCAGCACAAATTCCTAAATCCAACAATTTATTCCATTCCACATACAATACAATCATATTAGGTTTCTAAATCATGCAACAATTCCAATTCATCAAAAATGTGATCTCACTCTTCTTCAAATTTTCCCTCAAAAATATCACGAGCACATATTCTTGTAAAATAATAACTCAAATCAACTTTTCATTAACCTCATACCTTATGCTTTAATCTTAAATAAATAAATAAATACAATCACATAAAAGGTTTATCTCTAAACATGTTATTCTCTTAACAATTACGTGCTAATCAAATTTCAAGAAAGTAATTCATCATGTTCATAAACAACATGAATTTTAAATCTATCAACTAACTAAAAATAGGTTTGAGAAGTTCATGAGTTCAATCCTCATAATTTCTCTAATTAATTTAGTTAAATACAATTCAATCAATATGCAATCCTTAAATTCATTAAGGAGACTATTATGAATTTCCTAGGTACGGAAATATGAAATCTTCTTTAAATATGCTAGTCTTCATTTGTCTTAAGCAAACGAAAAAAAAATCATCAACTCATTACAATAATCTCTCTCTACATCAAGCATTTAAAAATCAATTTAACCCTAATAATTACAATAATGGGGTATAAATACCTAGTCCACATTTGACTACATATATCAAGATAAGTTATTACAAACATTCTAAACCACCTAATGGTGTACACTATACCAATCTTCTTTTCTTAATTTGTAATCAAAGGAAAATAATTCATTTAAATCTCAAACAAATTCTTGTTATGAACATTTATTCCACTAAATTCAAAGTATGCATAATCGACCCTTCTTAATCATGTCCATGAGATTTCATCAAAATCAGTTATTCATTACATACACAAATAATTACTTACCTTACAGATATAAGTTAATATACATTCTACCCTCATACATAACATAGCAAGTACATCCTTCAACTTTCCCTAAAATGGTTTCCATAACCATTCACACCTACAAGTCTTTTGAACCCCTTCTTTATTAGGCATGGCATACCTCAACCTAGTCCTAGAATAATTTCAAGTTATCTCATGAAGAAAACCAACCCATAATCAACACTTAACAAGATCACAAATTAGATAAAAGAAACCACAAAAATTTCATTCTTAACCATTAAGAAGGTCTTCATAAAACATATTTTAACTCTTTAATGTATGTGCATTAGTTATGCACCTACATTCATAGTTAAAAATGACTTGTTGGGGATAAATTACATTGAGTTCTAATTAGCGTGGATAATTTCATAATCAAGATTAGTATGATGAACTCAATCATTACACTAATGAAATTTCAGCCTCATACTTCTTACACAATACCAATCCATACACACTAAGTCTTCATTCCATACTAAGCCATGGTTTTTCTTAGCATGTGTGATTTCATCCCAAAAATGTGGTTTTTTTTTTAAATGGAGACTACACACAAGATAGAATGGTATTTCAATTCTTTTGCAGTTGATCTCTTTACAACTTCTTATAGACTAGTATAAAAAATAGGAAGTGAATTTTATGGTTTTCATTTTTTTCTTTTAAACTAGCCAAAACATATTAAGAGCAATTCGCCATAACTAGCTCAAATTTAACTTTGAGGTTATTAGTATGAAGATTCCAAGCTTAAACTCAAGTGTGAATTTGTGGAAATTATTCTAAAACTTTAATGATTATCTATATTAATTCTCTGTAATAATTTCAATATTATGACTTTAATACAAAAACTACATGAAAAAAATACCATGCAGATTGCCCATAATTTTTTTTTTCGCAATAAACCTAAAGATACATGACAAGAAATTGAATTTTCACTAATAATATTAAAATCATAGCATTGTACCTGAGAAAAAATATATGAAGTTTAAATCCAAACTAAGCTTCAGCTCGAATCTTTCATAATAATCTCAAAATTATAACCTTTAAATGGAATAATAAGAAATGAAAAGAAACTCCAAATTTAGTCTCCCCATAATTTTACAAATTATTTCAAAAGTATATCCTTAAACCAAAAAACATGAAGATTAATTCCAAGCTAAATGGCCATGCAAATTGAAATTTGAAACATAAACCATGAAAAGTACAACAAGATGAGGTATCAGCTCAATGCTAAAGTACAATAAGATGAAGTATAAGCTTTGTGCTAAAGTGTTGTAATATTTTTAAAATTATAGCTTTTAAGCATGATAAACTATGTGCTAGAGTGCCCTAACATATTTTTTTTATTATTAAATTGGAGGGGATTATTAGTTTATAAATTACTTATATATTTCCAAAATCTTAACAAAAATAAACAAGAAAATTATTTCGGAGGTCTATGTCAATTTTTTGTCTTTTTCTCAAAATTTAGCCTCAAACCAGAAAGAGTCTAGAAACCAAAAATAAATTAAAAAATAAAAAACTAAACAACAACATGAAATTTTAGCCTTAAGCCTTAAAAATAAAAAATAAGAAATAAAATAGTAATCCAAATTACACTTATTCTAAGAACAAATAATCAAACACACACATAACAATTCAACATGGATCCAAAATCATCATTCATATATTAATACACTAGCAAGCATGTATGCCCATTAGGCCCTAGTGTTGTAGCTCACTCTGATACCATATGTAAGATCCCTCGACTGCCAACTAGGTCTATAACTTAAGTTACCCAAAATAGGTGATTTTTTTTTCTCTTTTACAATTAATTTGTATATATATTCATAAGTACACCATATATATATCTAATTAATATATGTAAGTTTTCAATTAAATCATATAAATTCTTAAGAAATGTTTGAAGATATAATTAAATTGTCTCAAATCCAACTATAATATTAAATGTTAATTTTAAATCATAAAATATGACTTCACACATAAAACCCATCCATGTTTCATACAAACATTGAAAATAGATCCATATTATTTCTATATGTTAACAATACTCTATATAGACTTTGTATCATGCTTTTGGCCTTTCATAATACATGAAAACTAAAAACATTAATCCTCACATAAATTATAAGTCTTCCAAAAATGAAGAAGAACTCATCATATCCAAAAACATTCATTCCATGTAACATAAAGTTTAGATATTAACATTTGATCCATTCATTTGAAGAATCTTTCTTTGCAACAATACCCTATATTTTAAATATAAAATTCTTCCATTTTAGAAATATTTGATACCATTATGAAACCATTAAATGATCACAACATGGGGATTCATTTCCATTTCCTCTTCTCAATAACTTACTTACTGACATCATTGTCAGATATTTTTAGTCGTGATGGAAATTATTTTGGCTCATATATTGTTGACCCCACTATAATACTTTCTTCTTAAATATCTAGTATTGTAACTTGAATAATATTTCTAATTTCAAATCCATTTATCTTGCTTTCCAATTAGTTTTCATATTTACCCCAAACAACTAAAATTAATCTCTAAAGAATCTTTCATAAATAGCATAGCTTTACATGCAAAATATTACAAGGGAATATATATATATATATATTCTAAAAGGAAACATAATTCTTATTTAAGGTTTTAAAAAGTAAGATATAATTTCCAATACTTAATAAATCACATACAATTTCAATTACTTAATAATATGATAATATTTATATTACTTTATGATAATATTTATATTACTTTAAAAGCATGAAAAAGAAGACGATGTCATTGAATCTCAAGCTTAGTAAAATAAATCCAATTTAATATTTGAATAACATCCACATCCCTGTCAGGGAAGGATACCAGAGTATGGTGTCCATAAGTGATTGGTCATAATTACCAAAATCTGTACTATTTGAACTAAAGATTCTTATTATTACAATTGCATGTTGCATGAAACAAAATCAAAGTATATCTTGCCAACCTACAAAAAGACTCGAAGTATTCTTTTCAACGAGAGTCCAAACAAACAAAACAAGTTTTCTTTCACATTGTCCAAACAAAATTACTCTGTGTGGAAGCTCACATACTAAGATTTGGTGTCATGTAGAGTGCAACATTAAAATAATAATAAATGATTTAAAACCCATTCCAAAATCAACTATTGGTAAAATAACCAAAGATCCCAATGTATAAAACATTTAATAGTAAACATTATAAAATATTACAAAGCTTATCTTCTTTCAAAAATTATGGCAGTCTAATATTTTTGACAAAAATAAAAACTTTAAACTACATAATGAAAATGGATAAATCATAAAGTCTCATTTTCCAAGAATGCATATAAATATTACCAAGGTTATAAAATATTACCAACATTATAAAATATTACCAAGGTTAACCTCTTTTAGAAACCAATACTTTTGGCAATAGTGAAAACTTCAAACTATATATTGCAAAGGGAGGAATCATAAACTTTTTATAGTAAAAGTTACATATGATTACCACACTAATTTATCTAGTAACGTTTTCTAGTAAAAGTTACAAAGATTACTGTAGTAATTTGGGTTTCCTAGTAAAAGTTACAAATTTTACCGCACTAATTTATCTTGCAAACTAGTAAGTATATCCACATTAACCAAAGTAAATGTAACACACCAATATATACACCCATCAAACTAAAAGCAGTATCCACCATTGCATTTAATGATACAATGCTCTAAATTAGCACATTGACATTGGTAAAAAAAATAATTAAGCAGAGATATATGTTTTTCTTTTCTGCAAAATGAATAAGCGTTAAGAATACTTTCTTTTCTGCAAAAAGAATAAGTGTTATATTTCAAAGAAAACAAGCAGAAACAATGTGCATGGTGCCTTCAAAACAATGACTTCTAAACTCTGAAACAAGACTTGTGCAGAACACTATTATTAGATAAAAGATAAACATATAACCTTTAAGGAAACCAACTAACCGAAGGAGGATGCCAGAGAATATGAATATGAACATCATCTCTTCCAATTATAATTTACATGACATGGTTTT
Source organism: Pinus tabuliformis (assembly GCA_031772625.1). Lineage (NCBI taxonomy): Eukaryota > Viridiplantae > Streptophyta > Pinopsida > Pinales > Pinaceae > Pinus > Pinus tabuliformis. The sequence continues at coordinate 570,583,418 of CM062805.1, read as the reverse complement.
TTTTTTCTTCTACCTTTTTTTTACTCGGACAGGTAAACTACAAGCTTAAATTGTAATCCTTCTTCTTTCTTTCTCAACAAAAATTAACAAAATAATAACTCGTCTTCAATATATGCTTTCATAAGAAAAAATGTACAATAAAGTAGAGAGCTGCAAACTGAAAATAAGAACACTACACTTGTAATGGATAGAAGACATAGGGACTACAATTAACACTACCATGTTGTCATCTCACAACCCATTTAAATGAAAGAATTACTAATTGGAGCTACTATTCACCCATTAGTTAAAACAAAAACAATGATTAGATCTTTGAGGATGAAAAGAACTATTTAAAAGTTAAATTATCTACATCTTCATCCAAGAAAGGTTAATTAAAGCGAAATATACAAAGTGGAAAATTTACCTGATACTCAGTTACCTCATATTCAGTCCTATTTTTTTCATCAATTTCGCTTGCCAACTCCAACAGACCAATCAGTTTTACCACCCAACCATATCCAAGGGAAACATTTTTCCTTGGAACCCTCGAGCCTTATCTGAAATGGGGGTTTGATAACTTGTTATGGTTACAAGAACCTTCCACTCAGTTAAACAAATAAATGATCTAGCTTATATATGACATTTACGGAATTAAATAATTGAAACAGGTGTATGTTTTCTTTTAATTGTTTAAGTGCTTTAATTCCATTTGTTTCTACTAATATTAAACACATATAACAACCATATAATGCAGCAAATAAACAACCACACATAACAACAAATTTAATCTAGGAGTTCACCCGAATATTGTGGGCTACATTTCCTTGAGCTTTTGTCATCTTGACTTGGCTCTTTAGGATTATGGCAAAGTTTCTTTTACAAGTTCCACACTTAATTCCAAAGGTTACTGAACTAAGCCAATGGGCTTAGAATACCATCTATATCCCTGTCATGGCCGTCATCACTCTGTAAACAGATCTAAGCTCCCTTAGACTTGATTCCTTCAATCAGTGCTCTAAGCTACCTTAAGCTTATTGATGGCACTAACTCCTTTAAAATTCTTCAACTATCATTGAAACCTCATCTACTGTCTCCATAACATATCAGACACCAAAAATAGATTGATCATTTGCTCAAAATGAGCACTGCATCCCCAAACTAGGCCTTCCTCCATAGTTGGTACTGGGCTGCCTTAAACTTCCCTGTAGCATCTTAGCCTTTAGAATTCTTCAAATGCTTTTGAAAATCCCTAAAATGGATTCAAAATGATCATTACAGTTAGGAATTACTATTGATTCGCTGAGAACGAGTATTGGTAGCTCCTACAACTGCCTCCAACTCTTGGTGGACCTGAGCTCCAAAATCTCCCTGGATTAAAATCTCTATGAAGATGACTTCTTCAGCTTCTATGGACTATTTCATTGGCTTCATAAGGCTCCAATTAACCTATCTAGCCTCTTTTTTCGCTCTCTCTGGTCGAAAACTGCTCCTAGAGTGCATTTAGTCAATATCCCCTAGGGATACTCCACCAAATTTGGTGAACTACACCTAACTCCAGTTAAATTTAGCATATCTGCCTAAGTTTATCCGCCCCACTAAGCTAACCATTGGAGGTAGCTGTTACAATAAATTTTGGGCGTACATAGTGAACGGTATGACCCCGGCGGTTAGGGATAACGCTGGTGGTCGTATTAATGTGCAACCGCATGTTAATGCAAGTGGCGGTTAAATCGCATCGGAACATGTGAATGGTTTTCAGGGACCGTTGGCGAGTAAGACTGTTGGCGGTCCTAACCCCGAAACTTCCAACCTTTACAAAACAAATATGCAATGTATCCTTTACATGTTAAGAAACACCGTCGGGCAAGTTGGTAGAGTGTTGTCTTGTCTTGCTGGAGGTCACAGGTTCGATTCCATCGGACCCCTAACAAATTTTGCATAACCATTCTAGGGCCACGTGGTGGACTCTGGGCTTGCCACAAGTCGACACTTGATTGATCCCGAAAAGGGAATATTCCTTGGAATATACCTTTTTTAAATATTTCCAAAAACAAAATTAATCTTGGTCAAATGCCCATAAATTGCAGTTTAGTGGACTTTTCAAATTGTGATAACTCCTTCATATGGTGTCGGTTTTTCAAACCGTTCACAGCGCCAAAATCAAGAAGACGAGATATTTTCGGTTGCTTAGGTTTGACACTCTTTTGAGCACTTTGAAATTGAGCTATCACTTAGGTCATTGATAAATATCTGATCACTCCTTCCCATTAGGAATATTTTGGACCCCAAAAGACTGATATATTGATCTGTACATTAGATGAGAGTACAACACCCTCTTCTTTTAGCCTCCGTACACTTGCCTTGCATGGCTAGTGCCTTTGAACCAAAACTCAAAGGTAGTCGACACTTCCCTTCCTGGATGCTCTTGTTGTCCTATTAAGAACTGTCTTCCTTGAACTCATTCAAAATTTCTATTGAGAAGTTTATAGAAGGTAGTTGAACATCGCTTCCTTAATCATCGACCCAAGTTGGCTCAAACAAACGTGATATTACATCATAATTATATGCATTCTTAACTGAAATTTGCATATGTACCAATGAAAGTATGTTTTATTGTGTCAAGAAGTCCAACCACTTCTTACCAAGCCACTTCTATGGCGACTTTTGTCGCTGCAAATCTTCTTCTGACATCTTGTCAAAAACAACATAATTCAGGAAACAAATTGATGATATAAATTTACATCATGTGAATCATCATCATGTCTCTTACATCTTGATGTACAAATGTTCGACTAAATCACAAGCTGACAAAAACATACCTTTTTCAAACAACTGACTCTCCAAGTCAAGCATGTACAAAAAGAACTTGACGATTCTTTTTCAAAGTAGCAAGAATTCCACCTCTTGTGAAACACTTCATCATTATCTCCCTTTTTCAATCTTGGAGACAAAATCAACTTTTCCAAGTCGATATGAAATTGCATGCATGTTTAAATAAAGCTATCGACCATCAAGTCAATTACAGATACATGTTCAAATACAATGAAATTATCAACATTCCTTTATTCATACATACCATTCTCATGCATGTATTCCATTCTTCAACTTTCTTTCAAGAATAATCATAAGTACAAGATCCTCAATAATATGTAAACGTATTTACAAAGCTGAAATGAGCATAATTTTGTTGCAATAAAGCGAGTCTCATACTCAACTTTTTCATTCACCTGCTTGGTAAAACCTTGCAACTTGCATTCCATTGGCAAAGAAATGTATCAAATCAAAAGACATGCAACCTTTAATTGGATAAGAACTCTAACCATTTCTTACCAATCCACATCAAAGGCACTTCCTTTAACTGCACATTGACATCAACATGTGAATCATCCTAAAACACATCAATTATGGAAACTTCCTTTCCATTCTTGCCATTCTCTTTTTCCACCTTCTTCAAATTTCGTGGAAGCATTGTTGGATTCAAAATCCAACAATTTTTAGCAATATGTCCTTTCTTAGGGAAATAAGTGCAACACATGTTCATCCTCTTTACAGCATAATTTGCCTTGTCCAATGGACCTTTGGCTTCTTTCCTCCTCTTCTTCAAAAGTTTCCTGTATGTGGCCATTTTCTTCCAACATCTAGAAACACTATGGTTAACCAAACCACAAAAGGAACATGCAATTTTTTTCCAATGCTTATGTGGAAATTTACCATGCTTAACATAATCAAAAGAAATGTGATTGAAATCAGATTTATACCTTCCTCTTTCACCTTTGTTTCCTTCATGAGAAGGTGAATCGAATGAAGAAGTGGCTCCCTTCAGAACACCATCAATATCTTCAATGATTTTAGAGCTTTCACAAATCCCTTGTTCGAGTGCATGCTTATGAACATCTTCTTCTTGCAAAGTATGTTTCAAACAATTGCATTCCCCATGAATACAATATTTACAAACTTGAGGTAGAGAACCTAAAATGAAACTCCTTCTAGGAACTATTTCAATTGCCTTCATGGCTGCTTTGGAACTTTCTCCATAAGATTGTCCATAGCCAAGACCCAAATACTTAGGCCTTTCCTCAACTGTTATTGGCTCAACAATGCCTTGTGCATGTTTGCCCAATCCTTTTCCTTCATAGCCCATTTTTGACATCAACTTGGACCCTATGCCTCTTGTATGTTTTTCAAAAGAACCAACATAAACATTCTTAGAGGAAATTGAAGACAAACTAGGATTGTTTACCTCTTCTTCAAACTGATGCTTGACTAAGGCTTCTTTGGCAACAAGGAGCTATGTCTCCATCTCATGCATCCTTTCTAGGTTCATATTTTCAATATGAAGTTGGCTCTCCATTTCCTGCAACTTGTCAAAAAGAAACTGCTTCTCTTCCTTCATGGAATTCAACTACTCTCGAAGTCTAGTGCTCTTCCTTTCATCTTCATACATTTGTTTCACCATATCCATCATGATGAACAAGTCTCGCTTCATGTATTCATCAAAGAATATTGTGAAGGAGGAGGATTTTGAAAACTCACTTGTAGAAGTTATCATTATAGAAATGAACAAAATAAATTCAAAAAAATTCACAAAGCTTTCAAAAATCTATTAACAAAACTTTTGAACTAAATGGCTGTAGAGTCAAACTATTATTCAAGCAGCATTTTGCAAACAAACCCTCTTGTGCTTCAAGGTTTGCCTTGAGGTCCTTTGGGTAAGGAGAATGCCTTCAGCCCTTCTTCCTTCATAAACTCAAGCAACAAACAGTTTACAAATAGTCAAATAATCAAATTCTTTATACTGTTTAAACACCTTTCAAGCCAAACAAGCAACCTATTGCTCTGTCAATCAAGCAACCTATTGCTCTGTCAATCAAGCAACCTATTGCTCTGTCAATCAAGCAACTTGCTCTGATACCACCTGATCTGAGCTACCCTAAGCTTCTTGATGGCACTAACTCCTTAAGAATTCTTCAACTGCCACTGAAACCTCATCTACTATCTTCAGCACATATCAGACACCAAAAATAGATTGATCATTTGCTCAAAATGAGCACTGCATCCCCAAACTAGGCCTTCCTCCACAGTTGGCACTAGGCTTGCTTAAACTTACCTGTAGCATCTCGGCCTTTAGAAGTCTTCAAATGCTTCTGCAAATCCCTGAAATGGATTTAGAATGCTCATTACAGTCAGGAATGACTATTGGTTTGCTGAGAACGAGTACTAGTAGCTCCTACAACTACCTCCAACTCTTGGTGGCCTTGAGCTCCAAAATCTCCCTGGATGAAAATCTCTATGAAGATGACTTCTTTAGCTTCTCTGGACTATTCCATTGGCTTCAGAAGGCTCCAATTAGCCTAGCTAGCCTCTTGTTTCACTCTCTCTAGTCGAAAATTGCTCCTGGAGTGCATTTAGTCAATATCCCCTAAGGATACTCCACCAAATTTGGTGAACTGCACCTAACTCCAGTTAAACTTAGCATATCCGCCTAAGTTTATCCACCATGCCAAGCTAACCATCGGAGGTAGTTGTTACAATAAATGTTGGGCACACATAGTGAACGGTATGACCCCGGCAGTTAGGGATAAGGTTGGCGGTCGTATTAATGTGCAACCGCATGTCAATGCAAGCGGCGGTTAAATCGCATCGGAACATGTGAATGGTTTTCGAGGACCACTGGCGGGTAAGATCGATGGTTGTCCTAACCCCCAAACTTCTGACCGTTACAAAACAAATATGAAATGTATCTGTTACATGTTAAGAAACACCATCGGGCGGAGTTGGTAGAGTGTTGTCCTATCTTGCTAGAGGTCACAGGTTCGATTATGTCGGACCCCTAACAAATTTTGCATAACCATCCTAGGGCCACATGGCAGCCTCCGGGCTTGCCACGTGTCAGCACCTGATTGGTCCCCAAAATGGAATATTCTAGGGAATATTCCTTGGAATATACCTTTTTTTAAATATTTCCAAAAACCAAATTAAACTTGGTCAAATATCCATAAATTGCAGTTTACTAGACTTTTCAAATTGCGATAACTCCTTCATACGGTATTGGTTTTTCGAACCGTTTGTGGCACCAGAATCAAGAAGATGAGATATTTCTGGTTGCTCAAGTTTGACACTCTTTTAAACACTTTGAAATTTGAGCTATCACTTAGGTCATTGATCAATATCTTATCACTAGTGATCAGATATTGATCAATGACCTAAGTGATAGCTCAAATTTCAAAGTGTTTGAAAGAGTATTGAACCTGAGTGACTGAATAGATCTCTTCTTCCTGATTCTGGCACCATGAACGGTTCGAAAAACTGACACCGTATGAAGGAGTTATCACAATTTGAAAAGTCCAGTAAACTGCAACTTTTTGGACATTTGACCAAGATTAATTTGGTTTTTGCATAAATTTAAAAAAGTATATTCGAAGGAATATTCCTTGGAATATTCCCTAGAATATTCCTTAGAATATTCCCTAGAATATTCCATTTTTGGGACCAACCAGGTGCCGACACGTGGCAAGCCTGGAGACCGCCACGTGGTCCTGGAAAGATTATGTAAAATTTTGTATAGGTCTGGCGGAATCGAACCCGTGACCTCCAGCAAGACAAGACAGTGCTCTACCACCTCCATCCGATGGTGTTTATTAACATACAATGTTTGCATTGTATATTTATTTTGTAACAAGTTGTGGATTGGGGGTTAGGACCACCAGCAGTCCCCCGAACTGTTCACATGTCCCGATTTAACCGTCGCTTGCATTGACATGCGGTTACACATTAATACGACCGCCAGCCTTATCCCTAACCTCGGGGGTCATACCGTTCACTATGTGTGGCCAACAGTTATGGTAACGGCTACTTCCGATGGTTAGCTTGGTGGAGCGGATAAACTTAAGCGAATATGCTAAGTTTAACTGGAGTTAGGTGCAGTTCACCAAATTTGGTGGAGTATCCCTAGGGGATATTGACTAAATGCACTCCAGGAGCAGATTCCGACTAGAGAGAGTGAAAAAAGAGGCTAGCTAGCCTAATTGGAGCCTTCTGAAGCCAATGGAACAGTCTAGAGAAGCTGAACAAGACATTTTCATAGATATTTTCATCCAGGGAGATTTTGGAGCTCAGGGCCACCAGGAGTTGGAGGCAGTTGTAGGAGCTACCAGTACTCATTCTCAGCAAACCAATAGTCATTCCTGACTGTAATGAGAATTCTAAATCCATTGCAGGGATTTTCAGAAGCATTTGAAGACTTCTAAAGGCCGAGATGCTACAGGGAATTTTAAGGCAGCCTAGTGCCAACCGTGGAGGAAGGCCTAGTTTGGGGATGCAATTCTCATTTTGAGCAAATGATCAGTCTATTTTTGGTGTCTGATATGTGCTGGAGATAGTAGATAAGGTTTCAGTGATAGATGAAGAATTCTTAAGGAGTTAGTGCCAAAAAGAAGCTCAGGGTAGCTCAGAGCACTGATTGAAGGAATCAAGTCTAAGGGAGCTTAAATCTATTGGCAGAGTGATGATAGCCATGACAGGGATATAGATGGTATTCTAAGCCCATTGGTTAGTTGAGTAACCTTTGGATTTAAGTGTGGAACTTGTAAAAGAAACTTTTCCATAATCCTAAAGAGCCAAGTCAAGATGACAAAAGCTCAAGGAGACGTAGCCCACGATATTCAAGTGAACTCCTAGATTAAATTTGATGTTATGTGTGGTTGTTTATTTGGTACATTATATGGTTGTTATATGTGTTTAATATCAGCAGAAACAAATGGAGTTAAACCACTTAAACAGTTAAAAGAAAACATACACATGTTACAAGTATTTAATTCCACAAATGGCATATATAAGCTAGATCATTTATTTGTTTAACTGAGTGGGAGGTTCTTGTAAGCATAACAAGTTATCAAACCCCCATTTTAGATCAGGTGTTATCAGACCCAGGTTTCTTGATTGACAGAGCAATAGGTTGCTTGTTTGACTTGAAATGTGTTTAAACAGTATAAAGAATTTGACTGTTTGACTATGTGTACACTGATTGTTGCTTGAGTTTATGAAGGAAGAAGGGTTGAAGGCATTCTCCTTACCCAAAGGAGCTTAAGGAAACCCTTGAAGCACAAGAGGGTTTGTTTGCAAAAGGCTTCTTGAATAAGAGTTCGACTCTACAGCCATTTAGTTCAGAAATTTTGTCAATAGATTTTGAAAGATTTGTGAATTTTGTTGAAGTTCTTTTGTTCATTTCTATAATGAAAACTTCTACAAGAGAGTTTTCAAAATCCTCCTCCTTCACAAGATTCTTTGATGAATACATGAAGCGAGACTTGTTCATCATGATGGATATGGTGAAGCAAATGTATGAAGATGAAAGGAAGAGCACAAAACTTTGAGAGCAGTTGAATTCCATGAAGGAAGAGAAGCAGTTGCTTTTTGACAAATTGCAGGAAATGGAGAGCCAACTTCATATTGCAAATATGAACCTAGAAAGGATGCATGAGTTGGAGACACATCTCCTTATTTCCAAAGAAGCCTTATCCAAGCATCAGTTTGAAGAAGAGTTAAACAATCCTAGTTTGTCTTCAATTTCCTCTAAGAATTTTTATGTTGGTTCTTTTGAAAAACATACAAGAGGCATAGGGTCCAAGTTGATGTCACAAATGAGCTATGAAGTAAAAGGATTGGGAAAACATGCACAAGGCATTGTTGAGCCATAACGGTTGAGGAAAGGCCTAAGTATTTGGGTCTTGGCTATGGACAATCTTATGGAGAAAGTTCCGAAGCATCGATGAAGGCATTTTAAACAGTTCCTAGAAGGAGTTTCATTTTAGGTTCTCTACCTCAAGTTTGTAAAGATTGTATTCATGGGGAATGCAATTGTTTGAAACATACTTTGCAAGAAGAATGTGTTCATAAGCATGCACTCGAACAAGGAAGTTTGGAAGCTCTAGAATCATTGAAGAGATTGATGGTGTTTCGAAGGGAGCCACTTCTTCATTCGATTCACCTTCTCATGAAGGCAACAAAGGTGAAAGAGAAAGGTATAAATCTAATTTCAATCACATTTCTTTTGATTATGTTAAGCATGGTAAATTTCCACATAAGCATTGGAAAAAAATTGCATGTTCCTTTTCTGATTTGGTTAACCATAGTGTTTCTAGATGTTGGAAGAAAATGGCCACATACAGGAAACTTTTGAAGAAGAGGAGGAAAGAAGCCAAAGGTCCATTGGACAAGGAAAATTATGCTATAAAGAGGATGAACATGTGTTGCACTTATTGCCATAAGCAAGGACATATTTCTAAAAAGTGTTGGATTTTGAATCCAACAATGCTTCCACGAAATTTGAAGAAGGTGGAAAAAGAGAATGGCAAGAATGGAAAGGAAGTTTCCATAATTGATGTGTTTCACGATGATTCACATGTTGATGTCGATGTGCAGTTAAAGGAAACACCTTTTATGTGGATTGGTAAGAAATGGTTAGAGTTCTTATCCAATTAAAGGTTGCATGTCTTTTGATTTGATACATTTCTTTGCCAATGGAATGCAAGTTGCAGGGTTTTACCAAGCAGGTGAATGAAAAATTTGAGTATGAGACTCGCTTTATTGCAGAAAAATTATGTTCATTTCAGATTTGTAAGTATGTTTACATATGATTGAGGTTATTGTACTTATGATTGTGCTTGAAAGAAAGTTGAAGAATGGAATACATTCATGAGAATGGCATGTATGAACAAAGGAATGTTGATGATTTCATTGTATTTGAACATGTATGTGTAATTGACTTGATGGTCGATAGCTTTGTTTAAACATGCATGCAATGTCATATCGACTTGGAAAAGTTGATTTTGTATACTATATTGAAAAAGGGAGATAATGATGAAGTGTTTCACAAGAGGTGGAATTCTTGCTACTTTGAAAAAGAATCGTCAAGTTCTTTTTGTACATGCTTGACTTGGAGAGTCAGTTGTTTGAAAAAGGTATGTTTTTGTCGGCTTGTGATTTAGTCAAACATTTGTACACCAAGATGTAAGAGACATGATGATGATTCACATGATGTGAATTTATGTCGTCAAGTTGTTTCTTGCATTATGTTGTTTTTGACAAGATGTCAGAAGAAGATTTGCAGCAGCAAAAGTCGCCATAGAAGTGGCTTGGTAAGAAGTGGTTGGACTTCTTGACACAGTAAAACATACTTTCATTGGTACATATGAAAATTTCAGTTAAGTATGCATATATTTATGATGTAATCTCACATTTTTTTGAGCCACCTTGGGTCAATGGTCCAGGAAGCAATGTTAGGCTACCTTTTGTAAACTTCTCAACAAAAATTCTGAATGAGTTCAAGGAAGACAGTTCTTAACAGGAGGACAAGCACATCTAGGAAGGGAAGTGTCGACTACCTTCGAGTTTTGGTTCAAAGGCACTAGCCATGCAAGGCAAGTGTATGGAGGCTGAAAGAAGAGGGTGTTGTACTCTCATCTAATATATAGATCAATATATCAGTCTTTTGGGGTCCAAAAGATTCCTAATGGGGAGGAGTGATCAGATATTGATCAATGACCTAAGTGATAGCTCAAATTTCAAAGTGTTCGAAAGAGTGTCAAACCTAAGTGACCGAATAGATCTCATCTTTCTGATTTCAGTTCTGGAAATGGTTCAAAAAACCGATTCCGTATGAAGGAGTTATCGCAATTTGAAAATTCTAGTAAACTACAATTTTTGGACATTTGACTAAGATTAATTTGGTTTTTGCAAAAAATAAAAAATTATATTCCAAGGAATATTTCCCTAGAATATTCCCTTTTGGGGACCAATCAGGTGTCGACACGTGGCAAGCCCGGAGGCCACCACGTGGTCTTGGAATGGTTATGTAAAATTTTGTATAGGTATGGCAGAATCGAACTCGTGACCTCTAGCAAGACAAGGCAACTCTCTACCACCTCCGCCCGATGGTGTTTCTTAACATACAATGGTTGCATTGTATATTTATTTTGTAACAGGTTGCAGATTGGGGGTTAGGACCGCCAACGGTCTTACCCGCTAGCAATCCCCTGAACTGCTCACATGTCCTGATTTAACCGCCACTTGCATTGACATGCGGTTGCACATTAATACGACCGCCAGCCTTATCCCTAAATATCAGGGTCATACCATTTACTATGCGCCCCCAACAATTATGGTAACAGCTACCTCCAACAATTAGCTTGGCAGGGTGGATAAAGTTAGGTGCAGTTCACCAAATTTGGTGGAGTATCCCTAGGGGATATTGACTAAATGCACTCCAGGAGTTGTTTTCAATCAGAGAGAGTGAAACAAGAGGCTAGATAGGCTAATTGGAGCCTTTTGAATCTAATGGAATAGTCCATAGGAGCTGAAGAAGACATCTTCATAGAGATTTTCATCCAGGGAGATTTTGGAGCTCAGGGCTACCAGGAGTTGGAGGGAGTTGTAGGAGCTACCAGTACTCGTTCTCAGTGAACCAATAGTCGTTCATGAGTGTAATGAGCATTCTGAATCCATTGCAGGGATTTGCAGAAGAATTTGAAGACTTCTAAATGTCTAGATGCTACAGGGAAGTTTAAGGTAGCCTAGTGCCAACCATGGAGGAAGGCCTAGTTTGGGGATGCAATGCTCATTTTGAGAAAATGATTAGTCTATTTTTGGTGTCTAATATGTGTTGGGGATAGTAGATGAGGTTTCAGTGACAGTTGAAGAATTCTGAAGGAGTTAGTGCCATCAAGAAGCTCAAGGTAGCTCAAAGCACTGATTGAAGGAATCAAGTCTAAGGGAGCTTAGATCTGTTGACAGAGTGATGACAGCCATGACAGGGATATAGATGGTATTCTAAACCCATTAGTTTAGTTGAGTAACCTTTGGAGTTAAGTGTGGAACTTGTAAAAGAAACTTTGTCATAATCCCAAAGAGCCAAGTCAAGATGACAAAAGCTTAAGGAGACGTAGCCCACGATATTCAGGAGAACTCCTAGATTAAATTTGTTGTTATGTGTGGTTGTTTATTTGCTGCATTATATGGTTGTTATATGTTTTTAATATCATCATAAAAAATGGAATTAAATCACTTAAACAGTTAAAAGAAAACATACACCTGTTACAAGTATTTAATTCCGCAAATATCATATATAAGCTAGATCATTTATTTGTTTAACTGAGTGGGAGGTTCTTGTAAGCATAACAAGTTATCAAACTCCCATTTAATATCACCTTATGAACTCACAAAAAATACCAAAGCAATAGTGAGAAACATTGGGCAAACTAAGGAAGCTATCTTATCTTCCTCTCATAGCACTCAGTTTCCATCAACCTGGAAAATTTATTGGGATTTTTAATTTAGGAATTTAGTAGCCATTTCAGCAGCATCTCCCTACTCTTCATGGTATCCCCCTCCATGGGGAAAATTCTTTCAATATTTATAAGCATTGAGTGGAGTGACACGTCACCACTTTCATGCAAAAATTAACTTATTTTTAAGTTACTATAAATCATATTATTCACCACCCTCCCTGAGGGGGCAACCTCTCATTTTTTTTCTTATTTTTTGAATTACTTTAACTATCTAATATTCATCCCCCCATGTGTCCTTTCTAGAAAACTTTCTATTATTGATTTTTCAAAAATAGGTAATTAATATTTTAAAATAATTTTTATTCAAATGACCCTCTAAAGTGGGTAAATTGGAATTAATTCAAGTGAAATTTTAACTTAGATTAATTCACCTGGTTGATGTAATCCCTTAAGTGGTGTTTATTTTCAGTCAAAGAATAGGGATTCCACACCCCTATTGTGCACCTCTCTCGACTTGTTAGGACTCTGTGCCCTTGCCCTGTACCTAGGACTCTGCATCCTAGTAGAATCAAGACTCCACGCCTTGATCTTTCAGAAAGTTAGGACTCCACACCCTAATATTTTCCATAGATTCTCATCTATGCTTCTTTGAAGCTCCATGCTTTTCCTCAAGGTACTAGTTGTGAGCTCATATGCATCTGATGATCTGTTGGAAAGGTCTTGTTTCCCTAGACCTGCATGCATCATAACCTTGTTTATTAAACACAACAACTAAAATTCATAATGAATTAATTCAATCACATTTTAACCAACTATATACATGACCTCCATGGTCATTTATTATCTGAGCATCCTTCTCGACAAGTAACTAAGTTCCCTTCCAATTCCTGCTAAATACATGGTTAAGCATACATAATCATGTAATTCATAGATCATCAACAAGATTATGGTCAGTTAACTACTCCACATAGTAGCTTTTGTTCATGTGTCGCAATCATAGACCATCATTCATGTCATGCACCAAATTCAAAATAGGATGCCAAAAGAGAAACATCGATACTTAACCAAAAACCACAAACATAGATATTATCATAAGCACGAAAAAACCATGTGACCCAAACCAGGTCTATAGTGTACAAGAATATACACAAGTCTGACATATATAATCTTTATACACTCCATCAAAATCACCCTCCAGGTGTCACCAAAACTAACTAACCAAGACAGGACACTACACGACTCCACTATCAAACTTTCAATATAAGAAGGTGACTCCACTAAATAATTCACACAAGGAAGAATCTAGATCATGTCCCTCCATAAAATGTTTCATGTCCATAAAATATCCTTCAGAAGAGAAAGGAGAAAACAAAATCAGGTACTTTTCAATTGGAAAAATCCTCTTCATTACCTAAAGAAGGAATTCAAAGTATTGAAGATATTAAATTTGACATAAAGTTTGAGCATTCACTATTCAAATCTAAATCAGAATCATATTTGAGTCAAGTAGTTTTTGATAAAGAAAGGTTTTTTAGTCCTTTATTCAGAAATCTCGAAAATTAGGATCACAGTTGTCACAAGAAGAAAAATAGGTTTTTTGGGAATCTTTATCTACAAAGCTTAAAGAACAGTTGCAATATATTGAGACTCTAAAAGATACAGATCCTTTAACCTTCCTTAAAGATAGAAAACTTGAAACTCTTTTTCAAAGCAATCAAATTCATTTTTCTTATTTATCAACGCCTTTACCCTCATGATTTCTGCTAGTTTCCACTCAAAGCTTGTATATTCTTATATATATTAATGTTCCTAGTACTTCAAAATTTTCCATTTCAGGTTTTAAACCTATGAAAGTCATAGCTGCTAGATATGCTCCATTTTCTCTTCCTTCTCAATTATGTGACCTTCCCCAAAATTATTCACAATGCATAGTCACATTTAATGGAGAAGGAGATGTTACAACACAACAACATTTAGATAGATTTAATGATTTTATAGATTTGGAGGAAGTAGATCATGAAGATGCAAAGTTAAGGTTGTTTTCTCAAAGTTTGGTTGGTGATGTTAAAAAATGGTTCAGATCCCTTCAACCTAGTAGTATCACCACTTTTCAACAATTTGAAGAAGTATTTCTTAAATGATGGGAAGATAAGAAAAACCATTTACAGATTTTGACCCAATACAACAATTTAAAGAGGAGTAGTATTGAATTAGTGCAAGAGTTTTATGCTAGGTTTAATAAAATATATAACTCAATTCCATCTCATTGTAAACCTCCTCCTGGGGCTGCTCAAATGCATTATGTTGAAGCCTTTGATTATGATTTCAGTGATACCAAGAGATCATAATAGAATTGGTTATTCTTTGGCCACTTCAACCAATATTTTTAGGATTCCTATTTACCCAAATAAGAAGTATGAAATTGAGGTTAAACATAGACCATCAATACCTGATAATTCTAAACATTGGAAAGTTTTTGATGATGATCAACAAATTAAAAGATTTATGGAGATGACTGAGGAGTTTGAAAATACATATATTGATGAAGAAAATCAAAACAACAAAAATGATGAAATAGTGCGAGAGGGTTTTCCTAGGGTAAAATTTGGTGTCTATTGTGCATTTTTGTGATGTGATGCTTTTACTTTCCACTGCATTTACTTTCACTATTAAGTTTATTGTTTACTACTACACTGCTCATGTGTGTTTATTATGGTTGATGCTTTCATATGTAATTATGTTTAACGAAAATTTTGAAAAATGTACACATAATTACTTGCTTATGAAAGTAACTAAAATTCAACAATTTCATCTCATCAACGAGTGTAAGAAGGGAAGTTCTAACAAATTGACAGTCACACTATTAAAATCACCAAAACCAAATATCACAACTTTGGTACTATTATGCACATAAATCCTTTCATGATCAATACAAAGAGGAATATTAAAATATGAGGACTTCAATCATACATTTCAAGAGCTACAAGGACAAGTTCATGAAGATAAAGGACACAACAAGGCTAACTACACTCTCCAAGGTAGATGGCACTACAAGCTAGATAAGCTTTATGTGACTGACACTATGGAGGAATGTTGTGACTATCCCTGAGATTGGGCTAGTTGAAATACTAATGGAGAGATCTATGTTGTGTACATATCGATGTACTGAGATGAGTTCACTTGAGACACACTCACATTGTTAAAGTTTAGACCATGACCTGAGGTAAGACATGGAGTGCTTTCCTGAGGGATTAGCTACCCCTCGATATGATATACATGACCAATATGGTATGGGTGCACAAGTACCACAACTCTAGTAGGTTGGATAATGTGCATGTGATGAAGCCAGTCGAGTAGCCATAGGATTGGAATCTTATAATGGAGTGATATTATATCACCTAGATGATGATATGGTGGTCCTCTGGATGGAGTGATGTTATAACACCATTGAGTAGGCTAGATAACATGCATGTGATGAGGCCAATTGAGTATCCATAGGATGGTCATCCTAGATTGGAGTGATGTTATAATACCCATATGATGATATGGTGGTCCTCCGAATGGAGTGATGTTATAACACCATGGTTCTCCTGACTGGAGTTGACAATAGGTGGCCCTCCTAGATTGGAGTGATGTTATAACACCCAGATGATGATATGGTGGTCCTCTAGATGGAGTGATGTTATAACACCATGGTCCTCCTAACTGGAGTTGATGATATGTGGTCCTCCTGGATTGGAGTGGTGTTATAACACCTAGATAATGATATGGTGGTCCTCTAGATGGAGTGATGTTATAACACCATGGTCCTCTAGAGTGGAGTTGATGATAGGTGGTCCTTCATATTGGTGTGATGTTATAACACCTAGATAACTATATGGCAGTCCTCTTAGATTGGAGTTACGTTATAACACCATATAAGATGATAAGGTAGTCTTCCTAGAATGGAGTGATGCTATAACACCTAAGTAACCATGGGATAGTCCTTCTTGTGGAGTGGGCATGATTCCTTGAAGTGTTGGCGAAGGAAAACCTTTCCTATGATGTAATAAGTCAAGTAAAAGTTATAAAGTTGTGAAGAAAATCCCAAGCTAGATGTTGGTTATGTGAAGTGCAAGTTGGCCATAATGTAAAGTCATTTAAGAGTGATGTTGGACGTATATATATATATATATATATATATATATATATATATATATATATATATGTATAGAGAGAGAGAGAGAGATATGAGCTCCTTAATTGATTGTGACATATTGCTCTTGCTCTTACGCACTTGGTTTTTCTCTATAGTTGTGTGGGGAATTTTTCTACAATTTTTCTTAATCCTTCTAGGGTTTTTTATGTAGAAAATATGATGTAGGTTAACCCAATAATGCAATATAAATCAAAGCGGAATACTATAACCTACTTCTACTATCAATTTGTGGAAGCTTAAATATCGAGCTAAATAATATAACCAAAGAAGAAGAATCAATTGCACAATACACATGAAAATACTTTGGGGAAAGCCTCAGCTAAAAACCCCACTATCTATATTATCATACAAGGTGGAAATACATAGGAATTATACAAAGCCTTAGCTCTCATAGCTAGCCATCTCTCAGGACAATCCTCACATATGCTTACAGGCAGTCTAGTCTTCTCTCCAGCCTTCCTCTCTGCCCTCCAAGCTCCTATGTCCTTGAGTTTTTCCTCTGGGATGATTCACCTTCAACCAAGTGGATGATCTCCTCTCACACACTGTCAAAATTGCGCAATCCTCAAGGAATGATTCCTTGACTGCATGCATGAGTTTTCTTTATAAGAAAAAACATGCAACTGATAGTACATTGTCCTCGACATTAATCTCAGCTGGATCTTTCTCATAATAGACATGCATGAGTTTCTGATGAGGGAATCTTCAGTTAATTGGAGTACACTAGTTGAGTGCATGCATGCATCAACTGACTCTTAACACACCATTAGTTCCTCAAACAATTTGGAACTAATTTAACTGGACTTAACTCAGTAAACTAGTTAACTAATTACAACTCAAATATAACTCAATCTTATCTCCTTAATTTAAGGGATAACTCTTGCATGACTTCAGAAAGACTTCTAACTTGAATTTCTCCAACTAATTATGTCAAAATAACTTAATTAATTATTTCCAAGTAGCTATTAAGACTAAATGCGATTTTAATTCACAACTTAATTCAAGGACAAATTAAATTGGAATATTCTTGTTGCCAAATTTCAACACTCCCTCTCAACAAGAAAGGGATTATCTGCCACCCCAATCATGTCTCTATGGAACTCGAATTTACACTTTGACAATGCCTTTGTCAAAATGTCAGCATCTTGCTCCTCTGTCGAAATATATTGCAGCAACATGATCCTCCTCGCTACACAGTCTCTAAGATGATGATACCGGATGTCGATGTGCTTGGACCTATCATGAAATACTAGATTCTCAGAGAGTTTGATACAACTCTGATTATCGCAATAGATCACAGTTGGATCCATCCTTTGATCAAACTAACTAACTAGGATTTTTCGCATCTAGATGGCCTCACATGCTGCCTGACTTGCAGCCATGTATTCAGCCTATGCCGAGCTAAGTGCAATCGACCTCTGTTTCCTGTTGTACCAAGAAATTTCCGCTGAACCAAGGTTGAAAATCCCTCCTGATGTGCACTTCCGATCTGATGGACTCACTGCCCAATTTGCATCAGTGAAGCCCTGTAGCTTCACTCCCTCTATCCGTCTGTACCATAATCCATACTGAGATGTGCCTCCGAGGTATCTCAATACATGCTTTGCCGCCTTCTAATACATCTTGGTAGGTTGAACCATTGCTTGACTCAGCTGGTTCACCGCATAGCACAAATATGGTCGTGTGTTCACTAAGTACATCAGTGAACCCACAAGCTGCCTGTACATAGTAGCCTCCACTACTTCTCCAGAAGTAGCATCCTCCTTCCTCCAGTTACTAGCTAGAGGAGTCTACATGAGCTTGCACTTCTCCATGTGGAATCTCCTGAGTATCTCATTGGCATACTTGCCCTGAGACACAAACAACTCCCCATCCTTCTACCACACTTCCATGCCAAGGAAGTAATGCATGAGACCCATGTCTTTCATCTTGAATTCTCTTGCAAGTTCCTCCTTGCAAGACATGATCAACTGATCATCACCATTCAATATGAAATCATCAACATAAAGTACGATGATCAACAGCTTACTTTTCACCACGATGTGGTACAGGTTCGCATCCGCTTCACTCTTTGTGAAGCGCAACCTGGTGAAGTAGTTGTCTATCCTGGTGTACCAAGCATGAGATGCTTGCTTTAGCCCGTACAACGCTCTCTTGAGTCAGCACACATGCGACTCACGATCGAAGGTCTCAAAACCTTTCAGTTGCTCTATGTACACCTCTTCCTCAATCTCTCCATTGAGGAATGCAGTATTCACATCCATCTGATGAATCTTCCAACCCATCTATGCTGATAGTTCCAGCATAGATCTGATAGATGAGTACCTTGTGACAGGAGCAAAAGTCTCATCATAGTCAATCCCCTCGACCTGTGAAAAGCCACGGGCAACAAATCTTGCCTCATGCTTCTCCACACTACCATTAGCAGCTTGCTTTACCTTTTAAAGCCAACGTGAACTCACAACTGACTTGTTCTCCGGTCTCGGAACCACGTCCCAAACATTGTTACGAACTATGGAGTCATACTCCTCCACCATAGCATCAACCCAAATCAGCTATTGCACTGCCTCCTCAAAGGAATATTGATTGGTCTCAAGACATTCCCAAGCAAGGGCCATGTATCCAGTGTACCTCTTAGGTGACCTCCTCTGTCTGCACTGAGAAGATGGTGCTCCCACATTCTCTCTCGCATCCTCCAACAATCTGTCAGCTTCTCTTGTGTGCTTCCATCCATCTCTGGAAGACTCTACTTGAGTGGATGTATCCACTCTAGGAACCTCTACATGCGGCTGCTCCGCATCAATCTAAGGCTCCTCCTCCTTGGGAACCAATAGTTCCTCCACAGCATGTAGTTGGAGGTCCCTCTCAAGGGAAACTCGCATGGCCTTCTGCTCATCAAACTTGAGATCTCTTCGAACCATTGTCCTCCGACTGGTAGGCAAGTACACCCGATAATTGTGAGGTGTATCAGTGTACACCACAAGTATCCCCAACTCTGTTGTCGGCTCAAGCTTCTTCCATGCATCCTTTCTCACATGGCAATATACCAATGAGCCAAAGATCCTAAAGTGACCCACATCTGTTCTCTTACCAGAGAAAGCTTCCTCTGGTGTCCTCATCCCAAGTATGTGATGCGGGCTTCTATTATGCAAATAGACCATTGTGTTGCATGCCTCAGCCCACAAGTGAAGTGGTAGGCCTTGGTCATGCAGCATTGCCCGTGTTGCCCCTACAATCACTACAACAAAACAGGCAATTTGCGCCAGATTTAGCACCAGATTCTAGTGCATTTTTTTCTCAATTGGGATGAGCAACCTGGCGCTAAATCTGGCTCTATTGTACAATTTTTAAAGCGTCCTTTTTTGCACCAAATTTTGCATCTTTTTTACGCCAAATTTTCCATCATTTTCTGCATCATATTTTGCACCAAGATTTTCATTTGGTTTTACAACAGGTTTTGCTTCTAGTTTTGTGCCTTTTTTTGCATCTATTTTTGCATCATTTTTTGCTTCCTCTTTTGTGGAATTCTTTGCTTCTATTTTTCTGTCATAATTTGCATCGATTTCTACACCATCTTTGACATCTTATTTAGCGCCTTTTTTTACATCCAATTTGTGCCAATTTTTGCATCTGGTCTTATGCCATCATTTGCTTCTAATTTTGTACTTATTTTTACATCTATTTTTGTGCCAATTTTTGTGCCTTTTTTTACACCATCTTTTCCATCCAATTTTGCACCATATGTTGAATCTGATTTAGTGCCAAATTTCGCATGCATTTTTGCACCATTTTTTGAATCCACTTTTGCATTTTATTTATCTCCCTTTTTTGCATCCTATTTTGCACCATATTTTGCATTTAATTTTGCATCATTTGTTGCATCCAATTTAGCATCATTTTTAACACCATTTCTTGCATCCAATTTTTCATCCTTTTGAGCATCTAATTTTTCATCCTATGTTGAACCATATATTGCATCCACCTTTGCATCCCATTTTGTGTCTATTGTTACGTTCACTTTTGAGCCATTTTTTCGTATACTTTTGCATTTGTTTTTGCACCAAGTTTTGAATGATTTGTTGCATCATTTTACATCCAATGTTGCATCTCAATTTGCATCCAAAATTGAGCCATTTTTATGCCCATTTTTGCACCATTTTTTCTTCTTTTGTGTCCAATTTTGCACCATTTTTTATGTCCAAATTTGTATCCTTTTTGGTATCTAGTTTTTCATCCTTTTTGGCTTCCAAATTTTCATCCTTTTTTCTGCCACATTTTGTGTCCACATTTGCATCTCATTTTGCACCTAGATTTTAGTTGGAATTTTCATCTAGTTATGCATCATCTTTGACATCCTTGGTTTCACCATTTTTTAGTCCCATTTTGCATCTTGTTTTGTGTCTTTTCTTACATCCTTTTTGCATCCTAATTTTACACCATTCTTTGCATCCTCATTTTGGTGTCCATTTTTGCATCCTTGTTTGCACCCAATTCGGTATCCTTTCATATGCCCTATTTTGTTCCCTTCTTTGTGTCTTGTGTTGCACCCTTTTTTAATTTTACTTTAAAAACCTTTTTGTGTCATTGTTTGCATATTGTTTTGATGGCTAATTTAACATCCAATTCTACTCCCAATTTTTCATCCATGGTTAAATCCACTTTTGGCTTCTTGTTTAGAGTTTTACTTTTATTTCCATTTATGACCACCTCTATGGGTTCATTTTACTAAGTTCATTTACATAGTGAAATATATTAAATTTTCTAAATATCATTTTGCTGTAGGATTTAATGCATGGTTAGATGAAAACAAAACCCTCTTAGTTTATCTCAGAAACCTAGGACAAACCAATTAAGAGAAAGGTTGTTCTAAGGCTTAGGATTCTTAGTAGATCAAGATGTAGAGTATAGATTAAGAAAAAGAGAATGAATTCTTGTGAGTCCTCGCATGCAGGTCTTCTTGGAGTTTTTCGTATACCCAAGAAGCGCTCCTAGCTAGCTCCAAAGCTTGGTCCTACACATAAGAGAGAGAATAAAGCAACCTTCACAACATAATATCTTAATAATCAAAACTATAAAAAAACATATAAATATTATTGAATAAATAAATATAAACCAAAAACCCATGCATACATTAGTTAAATAGAAGAAGTAAAGAATGAATAGAAACATATGGAAGGAAGAACAACTGATCTATATGAATAAAGGAGTTGGAGGAAAGTTACAACAATCAGATATAATTGCAACATCACCTCCCCCAACTCATAGCTCCAAAACTCTCCCTCTCAAGACAGATCTCAAGAGCGTGACAATACAAAATTCCCATCATTTTTTCAATGGCCAAACCTCTAATATATAGGAAAGTGGAGGCTATGAAGATTTCCAAAATTCCTCATTAGTTCAATTTGGGAAAAATCTTTTGGGTGAATAATGTTTCCTCATATAAAAAAGGAATTTTCCACTTTTTAGATGCTTTTGTGCTTAGGAAAAAGCTTCCCCATGCTTTATGGCTCTTTCCCACTTTTGTATGCTTTTCTTTTTTAGGAAAAAGCTAAAGATGAGGATAAAGAGATTACATTCCACCATATGTTTCCGAAAGTGACCAAGAATGTCAAATTCAAATTCTAGTTTGCTTATGTTTTAGTTTTTTTTTTAATATATATTTAGTTTTAGTATTTTTTTTTTCTAGAAAAATATATTTAGTTTTTGGTATATTTTTCTATAAGAAAAATTATATTTTGTTTTTATAAAAATGGATTTTAAACATTCCATTCATGCTAAATTTGTGATTTTATGATAGGAGTTTAAATTATATATAGTAAAGTAACTTAATGTCATGTATCGTGTTGCTGAGATGGGTGTTATACATCTCTTTCTTGCTAAGTTATAAAATGTGCTTGGGTTTTCTTAATGCAATAAAACTAATTATGTTCTTCATGATATCTTGAAATGTTCATCTTGAACCAGGCTAATAAAACAATAAAGTTAAAATAGGTTTTCCTTTGTCCTTTATAGATCTTTGTCCCCATTAATCTTGGTCTTAATAGATTAATTGTCTTGTGGTGGCCTTGAGTGGTCACTGCCATTAGTTGCATGCTTTGTAGTTTTCAGTTAGTGACATTTTTTAGGCTTGATAATATGTTATTTAATTTATCAAAATGTGTTATTGTCCATATTATTGTTAAATATCAATATTAAATATGCTGATTTTTCAGCATGTTTTAGCAAAACTTTCCCAAAATGTTTATAGATTGTATTTTATAATGCAATGATTCTTTGCTTGATGAAATTGTTTTGGATATTTTTTTTAATGATTCATTGATTGATGAAATTGTTATGGATATTTTTTTTAGTATATTAAATTGTATGTGATAAAGTCAAAAATCACCTCTTTTTTAGGTTTTCATTGATCAATTTCCCTTAAGGCCATCAAGTTCACCATTTGGTCCCAGGTTAAGGAAATATAGGAGTCATGAAGTGGAATTGTCCAAGCACTTAAATCTTGAGACATGTTTCTTTTTAGTCACTTTATACTTTCTTTCTATGTAAATTTTTGATGAAAATAGTCTTGGAACATGAGGAGCGTCAATAGTAAGCGAAAACAAACTCCTAAAAGAAAAATGGTATGCAAAGAACCCATAAATAATGTTGATATAAGAAGCAAAAATATTAAGTGAGGTTCAACCTCATATAATTAGAAAATGGGGGAGGAATTTCCAAGTAGTAGTGATTGATGCTTAGAGATACTTGGGTGGAATGGTTATTATTTGAAATGATTAAGACATCAAGGTTACCAATATGTTTACCTCTTTTCGCATTATGACAATACAATTTTAGTTAATTGACATTGAGGACTACTACCATGTATCCAATGTCTATGAGTCCAATATCGCAAATGGAAAACCTCTATTTCTCAATTCTATTTCTAGCACAAGTAATTTATACTCCCCATCTCCATGGATTGTTGGGAGTGATTTCAATATTATAAGTGTCTCGAGGAAAAGAAAGAATGAATCGAAATGTTTAACAAGATATTTTGTAAGCTATACCATTAAAGCCACAAAGTAGTCTCCATTAAAGTTGTCAAGAAATGAGTCTCCAACCCACACATGTGGATCAATGAGATGTAATACATGTGTGTGTGGTTACGAACTCAATACACCTCTATAATAACTCCACAAACTTATGTATTTCACTCTGTCACATAAATTGACAGTAGTGTGACATAAGTAAACCAAGAGTAGACATGAAAGCCTTAGGAAACAAACATTCCTTAGATCCTCAATTAGGTGCTTAAATGATGAAGTGAAAATGCAAGGGGAAAAGAAGAATTCATGATTTAACCATCACATACATGTGATCAAGTGTGACTAGGAGTGTATATATTCATATATTTTCCAAAGAGGGAGTGAATACATGAGTTACCATTTATTGGCCCTTATTTTTCTTTCTTTTTCATTTTCTTATATATAGGACTTAGGGAATAAGGTTTTCATAAGTTTGGCACAACTCATAGATATAAGATTTACATGAATTTTCACTTCAACCTTAGAGTTTAGACTTAGATAAATCAATATAGTGTATGTTTAATGATTTTGGCTTTCACTTTTTTATTGTATTTCATCACAAATACAAAAGGGGAAATATTTTGCCACAAATCTATGAATGCTTAATCATAAAGTCGTCATGTGATGAAAACAAATTAATGATGTTATTCTCTACGAAAATGATGGGTATTCTTGAGAAAATCTTATGCTTGTGGATGTTTCCTCCCTGGTTGAGAGGGAGTGAGGGTAGACACCATGTTATCCATGTGTCATGTACTATGGCTAGGATTAACAATCGTAAGCCTAGTAAAGGCGCTAGTAGGGATAATGGTGGATTGGATAAACATCTGGGACCAATATTCTTTGAGAATTTGGACATTGACTAGGACTAATCGCCATAAGTCAAGTACATTAATCCAAGATAAGAATAGTCATGAGGATTGACATTTTTTGGTGTCAAATATTATGATAGTGGATTAGGAAATGATCATGTGAGGACATACCTAGTAAACATCTTGGTGGGGTAAGTGCCTTGAAAAGCAGTGGTGTCCAAATTTATGCCTCCCAACGTTGTGCTCTGATCTAATGGAGAGATAAAATTGTTAGTGAAGGCCTTACTATTTTGAAAATTTTGGCTATGATGATGTAAATCATCATTGATGTTTATCAATCTAGATCCCTTCTTATATGAATATTTCAACTTGAGAGTACTTTTTTGTCTCATTATGAGTACCTCGCTAGTTTAGAGGGAGGGTCATCATCTTCATTATTGCCATCATCACCACCATCAATGTGATCATTATTGTCATCATTTCATTATCATCATAATCACCATTCATGTCTTCTTCATGATCATCATCATCATCATGATTTTGTATATTGTCGTCAATTGTTCATAATTATAGGTATCATAAGAAATATCACCAACCTTAGGACACATGATATATGAAAGAAAAATAACCACTTTATTTTTTAGAAATGATTGATGATCATCAACATCACTACCATTATCATCGTCATTATAATTGTCATCATCCCCATCATCATAACTAATATAAGTTTTGTCATAATTTTTGTCATCTTCATCATGAACATCATAATCATCATTCATGCCATTATTGTTCTTGATTATGACCAAGATGAAAATAATGATAATGATGATCAGATGATGATGACTTGGAAGATGACGCCAAAGATAATTATTATGATTTTTACCATGATAACATTTAAAAATTGGGAGGAATGACCAAGGTCATTAGCATCATCATCATTGTCATTGTAACTCCCATCGTCTTTATCATCATTGTCATTATCATAACAATCGCAATTCATGTCATTGTCATCATCTTCATTATCATCATCGTTATAATTATTGACATTGTCATCAGTTGTTCATAATTTTCAATGTCATAAGAAATATAATCAATGCAAAAGATATGATGTGTGTTGGAAAATGGATGCAAAAGTAAACAAAAAAATGGGGGTAAAAATAGACGTAAATTTGGATGAAGAGTGGACACAACATAAGTAGATGCAGAACAAGACAGAAAAATTGAACAAAAGTGGATGGAAAAGTAGATGCAATAGTTCATACAAACTTGAACACAAAATAGGACTCAAACATGGATGAAAAAGTGGAAGAAAACATGGGCACAATAGTAGGCATAGAACTTAGCATGAATTGTGGTGAAACAAATGTGGATACTCCAATGAATGTAAAAAAAAAGGGACACAAACTTGAATGCAAAAAGGAGGAAAACTTGGATGAAAAAAGGGATGTAAACATGGGCCAAACATGGGTGCAATAGTGAACACAAAATTAGTTGCAAAACTAGACAAATCAAAAGTGGATGTAAAAGTAAATTCGAAATGGGATGCAAAAAACATAAACAATATTTGATGCAAACTTAGACACAAAAGAGGATGCAAATATGGATGCAATAGTGGAAGAAAATGTGGGTTGCAATGATAGGCATAAGATATGGCACAAATAATAGCACAAAAAAGGTGGATGTAATAATAGACACAAAAAAATATGCAAACTTAGATGCAAGAAAAGATGCTATAAGGGATGTAAAAGTGGATGCAAACACGGGTGCAACATGAGAAACAAAATTGGATGCAAAATATGGATGAAATGGAAGTACATGCAAAAGAAGATACAAAATGAGATGCAAAACCCAACACAAAAGTGGATGCAAAAATAGATGAAATATTTTATGCAAAAGAGGATGTGAAGATGGATGCAAAATTGGAAGCAAATGTGGGTACAACAGTATGTGAAAAACATGGAACAAATTTTGTCACAACAAAAGTAGATGTAATGATAGATGCAAAAAAAGAAGCAAATGAAGATGAAAAATAGGATGCAAAAAGGGATGTAAAAGTGGGTGTAAACAGGGGTGCAACAATGGATGTAAAATAGCTTTTGCAACTTATTTGAAAGAGCAATTTTGTCCCAACAATTAGACTTGTAGCATAAAGAACATGGTTAATACATATGATTCGACCAAAAACTAGTTACTACCAAAATTCAACCAAAAAAAATATTACTGCATAAAAATAGAATTAAAAACAAAAAAAATAAAAACAAAAATTTCCCAAATTAAAAATAAATAAATGATAAACTTTTTTTTACCAAAATTTAGTGATTTTTTTAGTGCTAATACTAACATCACGATTACAACAAGATATTTTTTTAGTGCTAATACTGCCATTACAACAAGATATAAGAGGGATATAATGCAAAAAGTTTAATAATAATATGTATGTAGAAGATGGTCTTCAGACTGGTGAATTCATGATAATCAATGGGACTACAGTCAAAATAATTGGATGTTATTTACTTTTTTACATAGATTGTCAAAATAATTGCATAAATCGATTTTTTTTAACCAAAATTTAACAAAAACTTTGCTAGTGCTAACATTAGAACCACCATTACAACAAGATATCTTTCTAGTGTTGACAACACCATTATAGTAAGATACCTCAAGAGAGACAGAAAATTTAAAAAGTATGATAGTAATATGTATCCAGAAGATGGTAGTGAAACTAGTAATTGTTCATTCTCATTATCATAATCATTGTCATCATCATCACCATCATCCTTGTCATCGTTATTGCCATCATTACATTATCATCATAATCACCATTCATGCCATCATCATCAGCTCCATCATCATCATCATTATGGACGTTGTTTGCAATTGTTTACAATTATAGACGTTGTAAGAAATATCATCAACCCAAAAAATGTGATCAGTGCTAGAAAAGGGTTGTTTAGGACACATTGATATACGTAAGAGAAATAACAACTCTATTTTTGAGAGATGATCGATGATCATCATCATCACCACCATTATCATCGTCATTGTCATTTTTATCATCCCCATCATCATCATTAATGTAATTTCTATCAACATTGTTGTAATCATCATCATCATTCATGCCATTATTGTTTTTGATGATGACCTAGATGAAAATGATGATGATGACACCAAAGATAATGCTTATGATTATGACAATGACAACATCTAAAATTGGGAAGATTCGCCAAGGTCATTAGCGTCGTCATCA
Organism: Pinus tabuliformis; assembly: GCA_031772625.1. NCBI lineage: Eukaryota > Viridiplantae > Streptophyta > Pinopsida > Pinales > Pinaceae > Pinus > Pinus tabuliformis. The sequence goes on along the minus strand of CM062805.1, from coordinate 570,555,831 downwards.
TCATAATCATTGCCATCATCATCATTAATGTCATTGTAACCACTATCGTCTTTATCATCATAATCACAATTCATGTCATCACCATCATCTTCATTTTCATCATTGTCAATATTATTGACATTGTCATCAATTGTTCATAATTGTCAATGCCATAAGGAATATCATCAATGCAGAAAATATGATGAGTGTTGGAAAAGGGATGCAAAAGCGAACATAGAAATGGGGGCAACAATAGAAGTAAAATTGGATGAAAAGTGGATACAACATAAGTAGATGCACAACAACATGAAAAACCTAACACAAAAGTGGATGCAAAAGTAGATGCAGTTGTCAATGCAAACTTGGATGCAAACATGTAGGCAAAAGTGGAAGCAAACATGGGTCCAATGGTAGGTGTAAAACTTGGCACAAACTGTGGTGAAACAAATGTGGATGCAACAACGGACACAAAAGTAGATGCAAAAATGGATTAAACAAAAGTGGATACAATAGGGGATGCAAAAACATACACAATATCTGATGCAAACTTGAACACAAAAGAGGATGCAAATGTGGATGCAAACGTGGAAGCAAATGTGGTTGCAATGGTAGGCGCAAGATATGGTGCAAAAAAAGTGGATGTAACAATAGACAAAAAAATATGCAAAATAAGATGCAAAAATGGATGTAAAAGTGGAAGCAAACATTGATGCAACACGCAAAACAAAATTGGATGAAAAAAATGGATACAATGGAAGTAGATGCAAAAGTAGATACAAAACGAGATGCAAAACCCAATGCATAAACCTGACACAAAAGTGGATGCAAAAATAGATGCAATATTTGATGCAAAAGAGGATGTGAACATGGATGCAAAATTGGAAGCAAACGTGGATACAATAGTGAGTGCAAAACATGGTGCAAATTATGGCATAACAAAAGTGGATGTAATGATAGATGAAAAAAAAGAATCAAAGTATGATGCAAATGAAGATTTAAAAAGGGATGCAAAAAGTGAAATTTAAAATGGGTGTAACAGTGGATGCAAAATTGTATGCAAAAGTGGATGCAATAGAAGTCGATGCAAAAGTAGATGCAAAACGAGACACAAAACCCGATGCAAATCCTGGTCCAAAATTGGATACAAAAAGGGATGCAAAAATAGATGTAGTAGTTGATGAAAACCTAGATGCAAATGAGGATGCAAACGTGGATGCAAAATTATAATCAAAAGTGGGTGCAAAAGGAGGTGCCAAACTAGGCGCCAATTGTGGCATAAAAATATTAGATGCAATAGTGGGTACAATAATAGATGCAAAAGAGGATGTAAATATGGATGCCAAACAAGATGGAAAAGTGGATGCAACAAAAGTAGATGCAAAATTATATGTAAAATTAGACACAAAACTCGATGTAAAACGTGGCGCAAAAGTGATGCACAAATGGATGAAAAAATGGATGCAAAAAATGATTTAAAAAAGGATGCAAAAGTCGATGCAAAAGTTGATGCAAGTGTAGGTGCAAAAAGTGGATGCAAATGAGGATGCAAAAGTATGTCAAACAAAAATAGATGCCAAAATTGATGCAAAACCTGGAACAAAACCTGGTGCAAAGGATGACATAAAACTTGGCATAAAATTTGGTGCAAAACGTGGTGCAAAACCTATTGCAATACCTGGTGATAAACTTGGTGTAAGATTTGGTGCAAAACTTGATGCAAATTTTGTGTCAAGTTTTGCACCATATTTGATAAATGGATGCAAATAGCACCAAAAATGGGCTCTAGATGCAAAAAAAGAAGTAAAAAGGGACGCTAATCGCCGGTTTTGTTGTAGTGAATAGTTCTTTTCTTCCTCTTAGCCACCCCATTCTGTTGTGTGTTATGAGGTGTCGTCAACTCTCGTTTAATGCCTTCCGCTGCACAGAAGTCCTTAAACTCTTGAGAGACATATTCTCCACCGTTGTCGCTTCTCAAGGCCTTGATCTTCTTCCCTGAGTCTTTCTCGACTAGAGCTTTAAACTCACAAAACTTTGTGAAAGTTTGGTCCTTCTTCTGCATGAAATAAATCCATCATTTACGAGAATAGTCATCAATGAAAATCACATAATACATTTTCTTTGATGTGGATGCCATCGAGAATGGTCCACACACATCAGTATGAACTCGTGCTAAGATAGCCTCTGCTCGACTGTCTCGATCATGAAAGGAAGACTTGGTGTACTTTCCCAACGTACAACCTTTGCATGTGTCAACTTGCTCAAGTTTACCTTTGGGAAGTCCTGTAGATATCTGTTGCATTATCTTCAAAGCCCCATGATGCAAATGACCCAACCGCCTGTGCCACAACTTGCCAATGTCTTGGCTTTGCACCAATTCTGCTTTCGTACTCAATGTTGCACAATCATCTACCTCTAGTTTATAGAGATTATTCACTTGAATCCCTATCCTCTTGGTCTGACCCGTGGCTATGTGTCTTAGGAACGCCTTTCCTTTACTGAAGACAACATTGTAGCCTTTATCCTCCAACATCGCGACCGATACCAAGTTCTTCTTCAGTCCAGGCACATACTTCACATCTGTCAAGGTGATAGGAGCTCCATGCTCCCTCTGAAAAGCAATCGTGCCCACTCCTAAAACACTATACTTTTCGTCATCACCCATCTCTATGCGCATCTTGAGGTCTTTCTCCTCCAAGGCACTAAATAAAATTTTATCACCGGTCATGTGGAATGAGGTTCCACTGTCAAGATACCAGACACAACCCATCATCGATGACACCATGCATGCGATGAGGGTAAAGTCCATTTCGAACTGAGAGGCTAATGCCTCACCTTCCAATCCTTCCAAGGATCCTTCTTGGACTTCTTCGATGGGAAATTAGTCGCATAATGTCCCATCTTGTGACAATTAAAGCATCTCACTTTAGGCTTGTCACCCTTCTTCCCTCCATGAGAAGAATTCGATTTGGAATGGAAAGCTTTCCCCTTCCCTTTCCTTTCCTTACTTGCTAAGGCCAGATTTTCTTCATCATCATTCTTGGATCAAGAACCATCTCATGTGCTCCTCCTGATCTCCTCCTGCATAAGATCCGACCACATTCATTCCCAATCTGGAAATTTCTCCCTTCCATTCACAAAGTCTTGATAGCTATTCCAACTCTTTGGAAAGCCAAGGAGAGTGAGGCTCACCATATCATCATCGAAAGTAGTTATTCCCACACTACCAAGCTCATATCTGCAGGTGGTGAGCTTGTTCACATATGTGGAAATAGTATCGTTCGTCTACATCTTGATTCTTCAAAGCTTATCCTTGAGTACCAATTTCCTCTGGTCGCTACTTTTCTGGTAGAGGTCCTTCAATGTCTTCCACATTGAAAATGGAGTATCCTTCCCATGGAGACTCGAGACAATATTGTCTCGAATTCCTTCAAGGATGATCTGTCTGGCCTTTGCCACACACTTCTTCCACTCAGCCAACTCTTGTGCATTAGTTGAAGCTGGCTTTGGGATTTCTTGATCAATGAATTCCTTCAAGACATTGTCTTCTAATACAACCTCCATTATATCTTTCCATGCTATGTAATTCGAGCTACCTTCCGGAATACTCGAGTCTCAAGCCATAGAACACCATTGGCCAACCTTGAAGTATGATATGAATTCAATTTGCACCTGCAACCCTGAACTTCAAACTTTAAATTCTCTTCTCATTATAATGTTCACAGCTCCGTTACTATGTCGAAAATTTCTACAAATCTAGCTCTGATACCATGTAGAAAATATGATGTAGGTTAACCCAATAATGCAATATAAATCAAAGCAGAATACTATAACCTACTTCTACTATCAATTTGCGGAAGCTTAAAGATAGAGCTGAAAAATATAACTAGAAGAAGAAGAATCAATCACACAATACACATGAAAATACTTTGGGGAAAGCCTCAGCTAAAAACCCCACTATCTGTATTATTATACAAGGTGGAAATACATAGGAATTATACAAATTCTTAGCTCTCATAGCTAGCCAGCTCTCAGTACAATCCTCACAAATGCTAACAGGAAATCTAGGCTTCCCTCCAGCCTTCCTCTCTACCCTCCAAGCTCCTATTTCCTTGTGTTGTTCCTCTGGGATGATTCACCTTCAACCAAGTGGATGATCTCCTCTCACACACTGTCAAAACTGTGTAATCCTCAAGGAATGATTCCTTGAATGCATGCATAAGTTTTCTTTATAAGGAAACACATGCAACTGATAGTACACTGTCCTTGACATTAATCTCAACTGGGTCTTTCTCAGAGTAGACATGCATGAGTTTCTGATAAGGGAATCTTCAGTTAACTGGAGTACACTAGTTGAGTGCATGCATGCATCAACTGATTGTTAACTCACCATTAGTTCCTCAAATAGCTTGGAATTAATTTAACTGGACTTAACTCGGCAAACTAAGTTAACTAATTACAACTCAAATATAACTTAATCTTATCTCCTTAATTTAAGGGATAACTCTTGCATGACTTCAAAAAGACTTTTAACTTGAATTTCTCCAACTAATTAAGTCAAAATAACTTAATTAATTATTTCCAAGTAGCTATTAAGACTAAATTCAATTTTAATTCACAATTTGAGTCAAGGACAAATTAAATCGCAATATTCTTGTTGCCACATTTCAACATGTTATGTCTTTATCATGCTCATTGGAGACTCGCTATGACATGTGTCTTGTCCTTAGAGGCTCGCTATGACTTTTGTCTTGTCCTTAGAGGTTCATTATGGCTTGTCTTATCCTTCGAGGCTCGCTATGACTTGTGTCTTGTTCTTGGAGGATCGCTATACTTGTGTCTTTTCATTGGTGGCTCACTATACTCTTGCCTTTCACTCTAGAGGTACTCACTATGCTTTATCAAACTACAATAGAGATATGGTTTTTTGTCTATGGGTTATGTATTACATGGTCTTGCACCTCTCCTTTGGACTCGGGCTTTTGGCAAAGGATTTGATAAAGCCATGACTAGATATTGATTTATAAGGACTTGATCATAGTGAAAGGTTGGTGATTTATAAGGGTGTTATGACTGATGGGAGCAAAAAATAACTCAAGCTACACATAAATAAACAACTCAACACAAGAAATGCAAATTGAAATATTAACATAACAATATCCAACTAAGTTATTCAAAGTCAACTAATGATACCTTATTCTCCATCTAGATAACAAAATCGGACCACTTTTTGTCTTGTATCATATTGAATTCCAATTGTGATGGATAATGGCCATATTGTTGCTCCTATCAAAACATGGAATATGGACTAGTTAAAGTAATTAATATCCAACCATTTTTAATTTTTTGTACAAAATTAAAAAAATATAATTTTGGATATTAAATATACTTACAAATTTGCATATTAAGGCTTCTAAACTTGTTTGGCTACTGTGATGTGTGGCATGAAATTTGGAAATCTTGGCCTTTGAGGCCTTGTCATGAAACATACACTAATTCAATTTAATTATGCACCAGTAAAATATAAAAATTGTTTAATGAATTTGAAATAATATTATGACCAAATTTAAATACATGTGTGCTCTCCTCACCAGACTTCCTCTGTGCATCTGCTTTATCATATGCTTTCACGAGCTCTTTCCATACTTTCACACTTACATCAATTGGCCTTCTTTTGGTCCTTAGCTCGGGAGGAATTTGTTTTATCTTTTTCATTTGGTTGCAACAAAATCTCTTGCAGTTTTGAGTCATTTGTTTTTTTACTTGCTTTATTGACCAACCTGTCCCAAATTCAATCTCCATGTCATCGATGACTTCCTTTTGAAGGTGCATGGGTATATTTGAGAATGGAAGATGTAGATGCTCTTGAAACATTAAATCATGATTCCTTCAACCTACGATTGAACACTTTCTCGAAATCTGTCATTCTAATATTCCAGAGACAACATCATATTCTACCTCAGTTTCATATGTACCAATGCAAGATGCATAACATGTACTAGTGGTGGAAGAAATATGTGTCCCAGGAGTGGCTGGGACATTGGACGTATTTTTTTCTTGTTCCACATTCTTAGAGGTTATTGTGATTTATTTTTTCCTAGATATTTTGCTCGATCCAGGAGTTGATGGGGAACCAATCGATTCCCTTTGACAATGTTGCTTTCATTGGATTGTTTCAGTTCCTTTAGTAGATCATTCTTCCACATATTTGGAAAGCATAGACAATTCCATACCTTCTAGTTTTTTCGCTGCTTCTACCCCTAGTATAGAATCCATTGCCTCTTTCAGTTTCTCATTGTCATGTCTATTTATATGTAAAATAAAAAAATTTATTTTAAATTTAGAAATAAAAAAATAAACCTTATATATAAAGGAAATTCTTCTTTTATAATTTTGAAATTAAAAACTAAAATATAGAATTCAAATAAGAAATGGAAACATGTACAAATCTATAAATTGAGTATGAAATACCTCATTCTAGAAAGAATCAAATCCCTTTGCTTGTTTCCCTCTGCTTCTTAATATTTTTTGGCATCCTAGGGCAATTTTTTTTCCTTTAAACTGTGGTAAATCCCTTCTCTTTTCTCCATATGTTTTTCTCCCTTCCTTCTAACTGTTATAAACAACAGTAGTGCAAAATGGATGGAAATGGGTTTGATTTTGTCTCTGATAGGGGGTGAATGAGATGCACAAATTGATTTTGTGACTATTAGAGGTTGAATCACAACCACAAATCAAATTTATTTAATTGAAATCCATAATAGGGGAGGAGAGGTTCGTCAATATATTTTCCCACCATCAACAAAGATCCAATCGATTAGTTATTTGTTGTCATAGCCTCAACGCATTGCTCCAACCGTGATCTACTCCAACTTCACACAGAACTTCAAATCTCCCTCGATTTGCAATTGGTGAGTATGAGAATGGAAATATGGTGAATGTATTACATTGTTTTGGTTGAATAGTTGGGATACACAATAGGTTTATCCATTGCGTGAATTATAGATTGGCGGGCTTCTTATTTTTTTTTTATTTGGTTGAATATTTGGCACTAAATTGGGCACCATTAGTGTTGGATTTAGCATCGACTATTGGCTAAAAAATGTAGTCAGTTTGGGGCGCCAAATGGGGCACTAATTGTGCCTAATTTAGTGCCTATAATATTGCATTTTTTCTCTCTGTCTAATTTGTATTCATTGTCATCTTTGCACTTTGCAATGTCGATGTGGGAGGCTTCCATGTAATTTTGTATGAGGTTTGATACCAATATTGGATGTGCAATGTGCATAGGCACATGGGATAAGTTAAAATGTTGGTTGATGTAAAGCCTTATAAGTGGTGTTTTAACCCAATGGAGGGTGTTTTATGTCATATTTTCCTAACCCACTAATGAATTTGGTGTGATTCCAAACTTTCTACTTTTATTTTAATATCCAATGGCTCAAATGTAACAATCCACTAGTTATAGTCACATACACAAATTTTCACCTTTAAAGGTTGTGTTGCTTAGTGATTATGTATACATGTGACACAAACATTTTTTATCCCGCCACTCACTCTTTATTAGTTTATAAGGTGGATGGTGGCACTGAAAATATATCTTATCTACAAGTTAACTTATATTATTTATCATATTATATATTGAGTTCATTTAGAAGACTTAGAAAACAAAATTTGAAAATAGTATATTCTCTAACATATAGGGTGAAAGGATTTTTTTAAATATACAAAAATACAAATATTTGGCAATTTAAAATTATGTATGAAGGTTTTGAATTAATTTAAATGAAAATATGAAAAAGAGAAAAGAAAAAATAGTCCATTAGTTTTCATAATCCTCATCTAAGATTTATAATAGTTGTGTCATGTCACCATATTGGGAGTAGAAATTAACAAAAAGGGTATATATTGAAAATAAGGGCATTTTAGTTAGAAAGGTGCAGTGAAAACCAATTGAGCTTAAATCGATTGTGCATTTAGCCAATTGGACGGAGCAATAATGAAGTGCATAGATGTTATGTGACTAATGTCATTGTTGTGTATTACAGAATCCAGAGAAGGCCATGGACAGAGGACGTGGACGATGTAGACCTAATAAATCAACAAGAGGAAAGTGGGTGGCCATAGAATTGGAAATAGAATTTGTAGATACAATAAAGGTAAGAAGACAAAGCAACCTTAACCAAAGGAGGATGGTGTTTATGAATTTACAAATGCTACAACATAGACGAGATAAATTTATATAAACTATGTTGCTGTTTCTTCAAATCCAAAACATGATATCAATATGTCAAATATATGAGTAAAGTGAGGTTTTGTGTTAGATGGAATATTGGTTGAAATGATATAATTAATGTACTAAACATCATTTACTATGTTATGTATTATAGGGCCAATATGAGGCAATGGAAACGGATCGTGTCATAACAAATAAGGACACAATGGATGTCGCGAGACATCAAGTAATCAAATTTTGACTTAACTTAGGAAGAATTTTGTGATACATCCATCCTTTTTCATAATATTATTAGAATTTATAGTGTATTATCCAATATTGAAATAAATTAATGCATGTTATTGATATTTCAGATGGAGAATGGAGCAAGTTCACAGCCTAAGCATTCAATTAAGCAAAAGAAAAAGAAAAAAAACATATCTATGTGGGTGTGGACCTAAAACTGTTAAATCACAAAGAACAAAGTGGGTGGAAGAGGATATGACAATGGATCCTCCATACACAACAAATAATTGCACTGAAGAAGAGGTTGGTCAAGACTATAGTACATGGGATGGGATTTGTTAAGTGATATTTGATTATATTTCTTTGAAATTGATACGTCTATGATTTATCCAGATCTTTCCAAACAGTAAATAATGGTTGTGTTTGTCGATAGGTAGAAGATGATGATGAAAGAACAACTACTAATACCCAAGTTATAACTAGGCTATTAATATTTGGACAGGAGGATTCAAACCATACCAATGTGAAAAGAGCATATTTAAGGAGAAGTCTACCACCTGATAATTTGAACAACTGATGAGATTAGCATACACTGATGAAATGCCACCTAACCTTAATGATGATGATCATGATAATGAAAATGCAGTGCAAGAAGGATTAAATGAAATACTTACAGGTTTCTTTGAGGATAGAAGCAATGATGATAATAATCATCATATGGTTGACAGTAACGATGACAGCAGGGGTAATTACCAAGAACATAATGTTGATGATAACAACCTAAAAGACTCCATCAAGAAAGCAACAAAAACACCCATGTTCAAATCGGGTGCAAGTGGAACCTCAAAAATTGTATGCACATTAATATTTTTTTTCTTCTAAATAAAATTACTCTATTAACATGAAAGGGGTAAAATTACATCTAGACCGTAGTAAAAAACAACTGCCCTGTAGGAGCGGCAGAGAAAAGCAGAGACACTGTCCATGACAGAGAGCTTAGCTGAGAACTAGAATTCAAATCCCACGCAGGGGAGCAAGTATTGACCTTCTGACTGTGCTTGCAAAAATTCAAAGAAACATGCAGATTGAACCATATCTTGCAGGTGTGGATCCATTTATCCACATGAACCAAAAAAAGCCCGATATTATGGGCCGCATTACAAGTGACAGAAGCAACAGAGAGAGATCTACACATCTGGACGCTCTTCCACAATTCTGCACCAACCGAACTCAGGAAGTTCCCTAGCATGAGCCGCTTCAGATTCATCCCTGGCGCGAGCAGCAGCAACATCAGAAGGACCAGGAGCCGCCATTTCCATCACCACGTCCGAGGCAAAGTGAATTGGAATCTCTGGAACCTGCACAGTGAGAGGATTCGGCGCAGAGATAGAGGCAGGGCCCTCTTGTTGGGCACTGGACTCGCCCACCTCCTGGGCTTCTTCATGAAAGATCACTGAGATATGGGCCGTTATCCTTGGATGATTCTGAGTGCAATTGAAAGAGAAAATCGCAGAGCCGAAAGAGGGAGACGGCGAGGAGTCTGGAGGGTGGTGGCTGGGGAGATGGACGCGCCTTCTCCCACTGCGAGTGCGGGGGTAATGGCCGGCAGTAAGGTCGCTGGAGAGGGATGGAGAAGTGGAGGTCGTGCTGGAGGGCGCACGCCGAGGAGTTCCCCTGCGGCTCCTCATCCTATGGTGAAGACGGGGCATCAAACAGAACGCAACAACTCTATTAAAACAGGACCACTCACCCACCGCCACCGAGCTTAGGCTGATTAAAAGAGCATCCGAACGAGGGCAGGAGACCTCCAGAAGACACCGGGGAAGAAACAGGGGCGGCTTCTCAGGATTGCCTGAGCAGAACCAGACCCACAGGGCGACAGACCAAGACAGACTATAACCAGACCAAAGCACCAGCAACTCCAGAACATTCCCATAACTGAACCTGTATTTATCATACTCCATCCTACCTCGAATGGCACCCATCATAACTGCTGCATTGAATAGAGCCGAGGCATCACTCAGTCCATAGCGTGCGAAGGCAGTAAGGAAATCGGCGGACAGGCTGTGCAGATCAAAGCCACCTGAAGTGAAACCAATGCACCCAATGATCCCCGAATGCCAAGGTTTAATATGCGTCAGTTGATATTCCATGTGGTACAGGGCAGGCAGGTGTCATCGCACCTCGCCCCACCCCTGTCCCATCACTTGATCCAGCTTGCTAGACACCCGCATCTGGGGTAGTTGCATCCTTTTGGACTAGGATTTTGCATTCCTGTTCTTGTTCATGATTCTGAATTATGTCTAGAGCTCCAGTGAGAAGAGAATGCCCATTTTCCACTCCCAGGTTGGCCAGTAGGTCCGCGACCCTGTTGCCTTCCCGTTTGACATGATTGAATATGATTGCTCGGTTGGTGTTGAGTGTTTTTTCTATAGCATCCAGTCTGGCTTCAAGTCTCCAGCTATTGGCTATTTTATGTGCATGAGCTCCATTGAGCAACTGGTTGGCCATGTTGATGAGGATTAGGGAGTCCCCTTCTATCTCCAGAGGCTGTAGACCATGTTGCTGGGAGAGGATTAGTCCTTGCCATAAACCCTCCAGCTCAGCTGAGTTATTCGTATCCCATCCAATGTTGCCGAGGTAAATCAGGAGAGGAGAGCCCTTATGATCTCTGAAAATGCCACTGAATCCTGCTTTGCTGGGATTACCCTTAGAAGCTCCATCAAAGTTGAGCTTGAATCTATGCCTTGGAGGGGGGGTCCATATGTGGTTTCTGATATTCATGCTTTCTGATGGCTTGCAAGTGGGAACTCCGCGAGGGAGTTGGATGTTCCAATTTTCCCATATGGCTGCCTCATTTGCCAGCGTGGGAAAGTCATCCGGAAGCCATGACTTAAGTGCCAAGGTCTCTTTCAGATTGCGACAGAAGTTGTCCCAAATGATTTCTAAAGGAGTGCTTTGGTCTTTGAAAATACGCTTGTTCCTTTCTTTCCATATTTTCCATAGGAGGAGGCCGGGTATTATTCTCCATAAATGGTTGAGAAGTGCACTTTTATAAGGGCTTTGGTGCCAAAGGCGAATGGAGTTGATAATATCCTCAGACCCTCTGCATTTTCTTTGGCATCGAAAACTGGCCTTCTCCCACAGATGGTTGGCCAGAGAGCAAGAGTCCAGGAGATGTTGAAGCGTTTCCTCCTGAGAATGACAGTTGAGACAAATGGAGGGCCCCTGAATGTTTCTCTTCCTTAGATTGTCCCAAGTTAATATCTTTCGGTGCCCAGTGAGCCAGAGAAATAAGGATACTTTGGGCCAGGTTCCCGGAGCCCAGATTCTTCCCCAGATAGGATCCATGGGCATTGAATCTTGGCAGCTAACTTTGTAGGCCTCTTTGGTGGTGAAGGATCCTCTTGGGGTATATCCCCATCTCAAGATATCTTTGCCTTCGGAATATCTGATTCGACGTTTTTGGAGCTCACTTTCCAAGATTTCTTTTATCTGGTTGTCTGCATTTCTGATAAGCCTGTCAGTTTGCTTCCATTTTCTGTAGCCTTGTTCTATCTCTTGAGTCCACTGTTGCTCGACTGATTCCTTTTGTTTCTCCTCCCATTCTTGGCACGGCGGCTGACTGAGGATGCTGTTAAGCTTTGGAAGCTGATTCCAGGCGTCCGTCCAGAATCGGGCAGTGCGGCCGTTTCTTATTTCCCAGAAACTGTGTTGTTGGATCAGCAAGAAATGTTGTCTAGCCGCATTCCAAATTAACGATCCTTTTTCAGAAGGAGTGAACCTAATGAGCTCCTCCGTTGGTCTGTGATTGGCGTATTTGGTCGTCCATATAGCTGCCCAAGGCTTGTTGGGCGCTGAGAGCCATTGCCACCAAATTTTGGCGCCCATGATTTCATTACTATGATAAGGGTCTCGCAGACCAATGCCCCCTCTTTCCTTTGGCTTGCATGCTGTAGTCCATTTGACAAGGGCCCATTTGTGATTTGTACCATAAGCTCCCCAAAGAAAGTTGCGCTGAAGATCTCTGATTCTTTTAAGGACCCATTTAGGCACTGCCAAGATTGAGAAGAGATAGAGGGGCATTGCCTGAAGCACTGCTTTGATTAGCACTAATCTACTGGCTATGTTCAGGGATCTGTGAGTCCACAAAGTGAGACGAGTTTCAAGTTTCTCAAGGAGCATATGCCAGGAGGCATGCTTGATAGCAGAGTCGATAAGAGGGGCGCCCAGGTACTTGGAAGGCAGGGAGGCTATGGAGAAGCCTAGAATGCGGGCGATAGCATGTTGGGTAATAGGAGGGGTGTGAAAAAAGAAAATCTGTGATTTGGCTTTATTTATGGTTGTTCCTGAAGCGTCAGAGAAGTCCTTCAGGAGGGATTTAAATATGGAGGCTTCCTGGACAGAAGGGTACCCAAAAAGCATGTTGTCATCAACGAATTGTTGGTGAGTAATGGCAGGAGAATTGTGAACGGAGATTCCTTTGAGCTGCTAGGATAGCAGTGCTTGCTTGATATGACGACCCAACCCTTCCGCCATTAGCATGAAAAGGAAAGGGGATAGAGGATCCCCTTGCCTGATGCCTCTGGAGGGACTGAATGGTCGAGAGGGAATGCCATTTATGAGGATAGAGAAGAAGGTAGTGGAAATTAAACTCTGGATCCAGCGAACCCACATTGGTGAAAAACCAAAGGCATGTAACATTTTTTGTATGTAAGTCCAACTTAACTTATCAAAAGCTTTAGAAAGGTCGATCTTGAGAATCATACCTGCCTGTTTGGAGTTCTTGAGGGAGTGTATGATTTCATGAGTCAGGATGATGCCATCCAGAATTTGACGTCCTTCAACGTAACCGGATTGTTCTGGCGATATGAGCAGGGGCAGAAGCGGCTTCAACCTGTTGGCAATGACTTTGGATATAACCTTGTATATGACGTTGCAAAGAGCGATTGGGCGATATTTGTCCGGAGTGAGGGAACTATCTTCTTTGGGAATGAGGGCGATAAAAGTTGAATTGAGCGAGGGCAGCAGCCAATGTAAAGTACGTGATTCCTCCACCACTTGCCACACTTCCTCTTTTATGAGCTCCCAGAAAGAGTGGAAGAAAGTAGTGGTGAAGCCGTCCGGACCAGGTGCTTTTCCTTCCTTAAGCTGATTCATGGCCAGATCCACCTCCTGAGGCGCAACAGGCCGAAGAAGAAGTTGGTTGTGCTCTTCTGTGATTATTTTTGGCACATTTTGAGTGATCTTTTCTATAGCAGGCCGTCTGTCAATTTGGGGTTCTTGTAAGACCTCCTGGAAGTGATTAATGAATTCCTGTTCAATCTCTGTATGGTTTTCCACTCTTTCCCCTCCTTGCTTTTGAATAAAGGAGATGGTATTGTGCATTCTTCTTTGAATAGTAGTTCTGTGGAAGAATTTAGTGTTTCTTTCGCCCTCTTTCAGCCATCTAATCCTAGATTTCTGCTTCCAGAGTATTTCTTCCTGCTTTCTCCTCTCCTCCAGCTGATTGTGAATGTGCCTTTCCCATTCCAAAGTCCCTTCCTTGTGTCCTTCTGTGATTATCTGTTGCTGGAGATCTCTCATTTCTTTGTTTAGTTCTTGTTGAGCCTGAAAGATGTTGCCAAAAGTCTCTTTATTCCAGCGTTTGATTTGGGCTTTCAGAAATTTGAGTTTCTGTTGAAACTGGAACATTTTTTATCCTTCTGGTGCATGGAAGTTGGTCCAATTGGATCTGATGAAGTCGTTAAAGGTGGGATGCGAGAGCCAAAAAGCTTCAAATCTGAATGGGCGTCTGGTTGAGTCTCCTGGCCGTTGCCATTGTAGAGAGATAGGCCAATGGTCGGAACCAGAGTATAGATGCTGAGAGGTCGCCGCCTAGATGCACTGCGTTGTCCGAGATGAGGAATCTATCAAGTTTTGAAGCAATTTGTTGCCGCCCCGCCCGACGATTGCTCCATGTGTGCATTCCATTGGAGGTTTGCATATCTATTAGCATATTGTTGTGGATAAAATCTTTGAAGTGGTCATTTTCCTGTTCCATCCTGGCTCGACCTCCCTTCTTTTCCTCTAACTTGGTGATCATATTGAAGTCGCCTCCAGTGATCCATAGAGGATGATCTCTATTGAAGTTAAGTGCTTCTATGGTGTCTAGAAGAGCGATTTTGTTGGCTGCTTCCTGTGGAAAATAAACATTTGTGAGATGACCATGAATGTTGGTGCCGATTATATGGAACGTTGCCTGTATAATGTGATGGGAGGCATGGAAGTTTGAAAGCGTTATTGCTTGCGTATTCCAGGCAATTGCCAAGCCTCCAGATGCACCTGACGCATCCACTGCAACCGAGTGACAACCTGGCCAAGCTTTTGAAAGGATGTTTCCCAGAGTGTTGTTGTTGCATTTTGTTTCCTGCATAAAGAATATCTGGGGCTGTTCCTGCTTTATCATATTTTTAATCATTCTGAGTTTCCCGGGGCTATTGAGCCCTCTTATGTTCCATGAAGTGAGCTTCATGATTCACTGTTAGTGGTGGGCTTGTAATACTTTGTCAATTTAGCATATCTGCCTGAGTCAACCAGGATTTTCCCTATGGCAATAGTTCGTTGGAGATCTGTCTTTCTTCCGCGTTTTTTGGAGTCTTTCGGAAGGAGGCAGCCATCCCATTGACTTCCCAGCTGTATTCCCAGTTGTTGTTGCTGATAGGCTCTAGATATTATAACTTCCAGAGTACTGAGCTGATGCGCCTAGATCTTATCATATTCCTTCTTTCTGCATACTTGTTCCAGCTCAAAAATGTCTAGACCACCCAAATCTATGCTTTTCAGTTCTTCATCCATGTGTTGCGCTTGACTGCTTTCCTCTGTGATGAGAGCTAAGTGCATGGTTTGGCTATGGGGACCGTCAACATCCATTTCATTGGACTTCCCATTAGGGTTTTTTGGAGAAACTTTGGGAGTCCCACTGAGGATTTTTGGAGACATGGGATTGGGAGAGGAGGCTGAAGGAGGGATCAGGGGGGATGGGATGATCGGCTGAGGGAATGGCGCAGAGTTCAGGGGTGGGTCTTCCGAAGTTTTTGCAAGAACCTCGAAGCTGTTGCTCGTGGAAGGGATGGAGGCAGCATCCTGCTGGGGTTTTTTCCCAGAGGAAGGTTTTTTGTGCGATCTTTTACGGCTTGCAACCTTAGTGAAGCCTTCATGGTCCGCCTTGCCTGAGGGATCAGAGTCTTGGGGTTTCGCATTGAGAGGGCAGTCCCTAAACAGATGCCCAAGGGCATGGCACTTGCGACAGCGAAAGGGAACATGTTCAAAATCTAAGGGTTGAATCCATTCATAGTCATCATGGAAGAGACTTACCGATTCCGGAAGGGCTTGGTCCAGGCGCATGAAGACACAGATGCATGCGTAGGAGGTGTATCTACTCATCTTCGTTTCTTCAGCAATTTTGACAAACTCTCCTAGCCCCTTCCCTATGTCTCTGAGAGATTCTTCATCCCAGTATTCCGTTGGGAGCGAATACAGCCTGATCCATACTGGCGCCCAGCTGAGATCCTCCTTGTCGGGGTTGAATCGCTCTCTCCATGCTCTTAAATACAGACCAGCAGAGTTGAAGAAGTAGGGACCTTCGTCCATTACCCTATTTCGATCTTCGATGCAGATAAAAATCGTCGTGAAAAACCCTTTTGGGCCTAGCTGCAGGGTAACCTGTCCTTTGGGTTTCCATTTGGCTGAGATCCATCCTTGCAAGGCTTTTTCCGTTGGCCAGAATCCAATGAATTTTCCAATGAGCGCATGGTCCTTCATGTATTGGATCCGACCATTGATTCTGTGGCTGGGAAGTTCTATTTTGGGTCTTTCAGCAGCTACAGGTCTACATGTCGATGAGGTAAACTTTGGCTTTTCCTGTTGCTTGGACTTTCCTTCTTGCTCTTCATTGTTTCTGTCAGGCTGCTCAGAGGAATCTTTTGTCGTTTCCTGCATCCGAGGGTCCCTGTTGTCCGTTTTATCCTGTTCAGGCCCCGGAGGCTCGTTCGTATTCATCTCTTGAGTATCGCTTTCAGAAAAGGGGGCAGGCATTGAAACCCCCCTGGGGGGAAGCCATTGTGGTGCAGAGAATAGTAGCAGGCTGCTGTCACGGAGTGGTGTAAAGATGTTGAGAGGAGGCAGCGATAAGACCAGGTTGCGCCGTTGCAGAGGCGTTCCAGAACCCTATTTATAGAGAGCCGCGCCCCTTTCTCATATCGACATGCACATTAATATTATTAGAAATAAAGTCACTATTTATTTGGTCAAACAAAGGATTCACCACCCTACTGAAGTGAGTTGAAATCTATTTCTTACAATGCATTGTCAATTGGTCTACGTAATTCGTAAACATTCATCAACTTTGTTTATATTTCTTTAAGGGGGTTTTAAAACCATATATTGTATATGAATATTCATAATATATATTGACATATCAAACATGTTCATCATAAGTCAAACATTCAATTGATTTAATGTTTGGAAAACTTACTGCAAGGCACTAAAATCTAAAATATTTCCTAAAGAGAATGTGTTTTCATCAACTTGCAGAGAGGTGCATCAATTGTTGGTTGAGTTGGGGATTGAATATAAGAAAATTCATTCATGTAAAAATGATTTCATTTTATACAGAGATGAATATCAAGACAAGGTAGAATTCCTTGTATGCAAAGAGAAGAGATATCGTATAGATGTACAAGTTCCTACAGTTCCAAAGAAGATTTTACATCACATGCCAATTATACCTAGACTTGAATGAATGTTTTGTCGCAAGTCACTGGGAAAATTGATGGACTGACATGCAAAGAATAGAAGCAAAGATGGATTCATGTGAATTTCAAGTGACTCCAAAGCATTGAAACACATAGAGGAAAATTGGCCAAGAAAATTCAAAGATGAACCTCGTAGTATTAGGTTTGGTCTTGCAATTGATGGAATGTGCCCATTATCTTTCATGAGCTCAAATTATAATGTTTAGCCAATCGAATTGATAGTATACAATATTCCCCCATGGATGAGTGTTAGAAAGGAGCACCTTATGTTGACTCTCATTGTTCCAGGAAAAAATCAAGTTAAAAACATGGATGTTTATCTTGTGCCTTTTATTGATGAGATGCAACTATTATGGAAAGGCATAAGAATGTATGACATATCACATCCTCCATCAAATAGGTCCTTCATGTTGTATGGTGTGTTATGTTGGACTATTCATGATTTCCCAGGACTTAGTGTTTGTTCTGGTAAGACAAAAAACAAAAAAAAACATATTTACATTCATAATTTATTGTCATCCCAACTTTCATACTTAGCTTTATACTATTATTTTGATGTTATTAACCTTACTTATTGAATTGCAGGGATTTAAACCAAGAGGATATTTGCATGTCCAAGATGTGTAGAACAATTTCAAGGGTGGTATTCTAAAGATATACATAAATTTATTTATGCAAACAAGGGGGTTTTCTACCACCAAATCATAGGTTTAGAAACCGCCATGAGAATCAATTTGATGGAAAAGTGAAAATATAGGCCCTCCCATGATTATGGGTCTAGTTGATTGGCTTATGAAGTATGAAGATGTTGAATTGAAAGCTTGGTGGGATTTTTTTGATGGGGGTGATTCTATTGAAGAACCAGAACAAGTTGTAATTAAGATGCCAGAAGGGATGAAAAGGAAATCCATATTTTATGAGCTCCCATACTAGAAGGATATATTAATATATCACCTATTATATCCTATGCACATCTTCAAAAATGTCCCAGATTCAATATTTCGACATATATAAGGAAAAGAGAAGGACACCTTGTCTTCGAGGAGAAATATTTCTCTTTCGCATACAAAATTTGATAGAAAACGTTTGTGGCCAAACATGGAAAATGAAAAATATGTAGAAGCTCCATGGATCCTGAAAAATAAAGAGATAGACCAACTAAAAAATGCCATGCGTTCAATAAGGACACCTATTTGATATGGGTCATCATTGGATAAATATTTTACAATTGATGGACATATCACAAGATTTAAAACACGTGATTTTCGTAATTTTATGAAGGTATTATACATCATAATTTAACATTTATTGGTAAAATTGATTATGTACTAAATATATTCTAATATTCTATTGTGTAACAAAAATAAATAATGACCTTTGACAAATGTGTTTGACAGCATATCATGCCATTGGAAATTAGGGAGGATTCATGTCTTATTGTTGACTTGAGGAATGTCATAAGTTGATTGTCATCATTTTCAAGGTATGTGGTATGGAATGTCCATGTGTGATAGACAAAGAGATATTGTATTGAATTTTAATTTCAGCCTAAAGTTTCATACTAATTTACTATTCTTATGTTAGGTGGGTAACATCCAAGGATATCAACAAAGTGAAGTGCCAAAATGGAAGAAGAAAAATGCAGAAATTGTATGTGTATTTGATAAGGAGCTCCCTACAAGTTTCATGGACCTACAAGTCCATTTACTTATACACCTAGTTGATGGTATTGAATTGGTTGGTGTCGTATCGACGAGGTGGATGTTTTTCTTTGAGAGGAATTTGAAAACTTTAAAAATATATGTCTAACAAAAGGCACATCCAAAGGGTTGCATAGCTAAAGGGTATGTATTGAATGAAACATTTTTCTTCCTGTGTGAATTCCCTGGTAAGGATTTCGAAGATGGGTCATGCTTATGGGATGAAGAATGAACATTAGATATTATTGATGGATAAAAACCACAATCTAATGGTGTTCAAGTAGAAATTATTGAGTAAACTCATGATCATTATGGTTTTTTTATTGCAATCATTAATTTACTTTATAATTTATTTGTCAAATCAACAACGTGTCCTATGGAGTTTGAAATAAACATGTTGACATATAATAAGTGTAGACGAAAGTGCCATACTCAACAAGTTCATTATGTACCACATGGACTTTATGAACAAATGGATTGATTTTTATGATACAAAGAGAGAAGACATGTTAGAAGCAAGGAGACAATTTAAGAGATTGAACCTAAGGAATACCCCATTTCCTATTGATCTGCAAGGGGAATGTGGCAAAGATTTCACACTAGAATGGGTTACTAAACAAATTGAAAATCAAATAGAAGATGCAGGTATAGATTCAAACATAAAATAATATGAAATCAACATGTCTAGAGGATGTGAAATAAAGGTGTAGTTGGAATTTTACATAATGTTGTTTCCTTACAGTTTTGACACTATTAACTATTTTAATATTTTTCATTACATTCGTTTTAACTGAAATAAATGGTCTTTCACGGGAAAAGAAATATCCAACAATGTGGGCATATGGTCAACATTATTGTGTAGAATGTGTAGATGTAAAGAGGCGATTCTTCGAATGCGATATCATGGTTGACTTCAAGCAATCCATTCGATCAAGCTCAAAATATAATAATATTGTTGAAGGGAATCCACAACATGTTCGGAAAATATAAGAAATTATTGAGTTGGATTACCACTCTTTTAAATGTTGTATTTTTAAGTGTAGATGGTATGAAGCATTTGAGAGGACACAAAGACATGATACCCATAGTGGATTTTTTTCTATAGATTCCTCAAAGTTCCTACCGAAGGATAAGCAGCCTTATGTTCTACCAATTCATTATGAGCGGGTGTTTCTTTAACTCAAGGAAGAAGAGGTAGTGATCAATAATCTATTAATACATTGTTTATTGCAAATATATATATATTTTTATTAATCAATAAAATTGTTATAACATACGTCTAATGTATGTATGTACTTTTTCATGTGCATGAATTTTTCTATGAAGATATTTTGGACCCGATATGGATATTTTTCATACATTATGATCCAATATTAAGGCATGTATTTGATGATTCATTAGTGGATATTGAGCAAAATAATGATGGCCATCAAAATGATAGAGAGGGATTAGAGAACATCAAAGAAATTGACATCCATGATGATGCTGAAAATGGTTAATTTTAGGCACAAGAAGACGACAATATAGAGTTAGATGATGTTATGGAAGAAAATAATATGGATGGTATAGAAATGATGATCCAAATACATCTGGTAACAATATGTATGGTCTACAGCCATAATTCAATGATGATGAAGTTGATGTAGGTAAATATGAGGATGATGATAAAATTAACTACTTGAAATATCCTATGAACATTGACAATGATAAACTAGATGACATTATTGCAAACAATGATGTTAATGACCAAGACTTCTAAATTTTCAGAATTATTTGTAATCCGTGTTTAAAAAATGATGATTCTTATAGCCTAAACATTGAAACACTTCAGTATTATTTGTGTCAATACAAATTACCTATTGCAATATCATTAAAGTGTTTAAGATAAGGTATGAATTGTTGGCAAAAAAAATTAGGATTACTTGAATGCTTCTTCCATTCATTTTGTATCAACATATGTTCATGAAGACATAAAAGTTAATAAAATATTAATGCACATATCTCACAATGATTTGAATAATCAACTTTATTAACTTCATTATTTTTATATTGTTTTCTTTTTAATGTTGGTCAGCATAATTTTTTATTGTGATTTATTAAGAATTAAACATAAAATAATTAAACAAAATAAAAGATTTTAATCACCTAGAATTAGATGAAAAATTAATAAATTAAAGCTCAATTTTAGTTTCCTATTTCATATCAAAACATGAATATTCAATCTCAATAATATCTTTTAAATTAACATATATAAAAATCCAAATCAATCTTAATTAAAATAAAATATTAAAAATTTCATCACATATTGTAAAATAAACTTATGAAAATAATTATAAACTTACAAAAAAAATTGTCATTAACCAATAGTAACTAGGTCCTTACCCTTTAAAACCCCTCAGCCCCTAATTCCTAAGCACTTGACCTTTAATCTCATAACCCCTAATCCTTAATCCCTTAACTTTTAAGATCTAATCCCTTAATCCATAATCCCAAAATACAAAAACCCAAACTCCCCTAACCCCTAAATCGTTGAGCCTTAAACCCTTAAGCCCTAATCCTCGAACCCTTAAGCCCTAAACTCTTAATCCCTAATCCCCTAACACAAAATCCCTAAATCACCTAACCCATAAGCCAATGACCCTTAAACCCTTAAGCCTTAAAACCTTAATCCCTAAGCCCTTAACACAAAATCCTTAAATCACCTAACCCCTAAGTCAATGACCCTTAAACCCTTAAGCCCTAATCCTTGAACCCTTAAGCCATAAAAATTTAATCGCTAACCCCTCAATATAAAAGCCTTAAATTCCCTACACCCTATGGGCATTCCCTATAACTATTATCACTCCTAATTCCTAATCCTAAATTCATAACCATTATAATTACTAACCCCATGATTTCCAAGCCTTATCACCCCTAAATTGTATAACACATAACAACTATAATTTTAAGCCCCTATAACCCTTAACACCTACTAACTTTGACCCTTAACGTTTATTATCTAATATATCTTGTAACCATAACCACTATATCCCAAAAATCATAACCCTATCACCCTTAACTCTTGAAATGTAACCATTATCACTAATAAACTCTTAGTCATAACAACTATACTTGTTAACTAGTAACATATATGATCCATATACAAACAAATTCTCTAACTCCTATATTCCCTAACCAATAACCTATATGACACGTCCAAACCATTTTCATTTTAAAACCTTAAACCAAATAACCCTTATCCCTAAATGCATATATCCTTTGGACTTGGCATTAATAACCAAGTTTCCTAAATTAATATATCCACTATAGTTGATAACTATATAATTTATAATCCTTAACACTCTAAAAACTCCAAACCCCTATAAATACTCACCTTATAACACCTTGAAAAAATACCCTAACCCTTAACAAATAGCCCTAATAAACCCTAATGCATAGTTTAAAACCCCTAGTTTCTAACCCACATAATCCTTAATCCCTCTATCGCATAGCCCCAAACATATATAAATCCTAATAAACCCCAGTGTGTGACCTTATAAACCTTATATTTATCCTTTATAAACCTTAATAAGTAACCCGCAGTCCTTAATCCCCATACTGACTAAATTAGAACCACTATAACCCATATATAGTAACATCTATAAAACATAACCCATGTCAATTTTCCCACCTTTATCCCCATCACCTATAAACCCTAACATATCACCCCTAACACTTTAACTTGTAATTAGTGATCTCTATAAATCAAAACGTATATAACATATATAACCATTTAACCAAATCACATAATCTTTAACCACAACCCCTAATTTCTAATTAAACATTGTAAGCCCTTACCTTAATAACATTTAACCCTAACTGCTAGTCCATGTAGCTTATATCACCCCTTACTCGTAATACCTCCAGCCACTAACCCTTAAATCTCTTAACCATTATCACCCCTAAGTTATAGCCTTTAAAAACCCTAATTCTTATATCCCTAATATCTAACCCATAACCCTTGACATGTATAAACTTTATCCATTATAATACTTATCCCTAAACACTTAACCATGATAAGCCCTCATTAGTGAACCATGTATCTCATAACCTTAATCCCTTATAACTCCTCATTTCTAACCCTGAACCCCTAACGGCCTCTAACATCCTCATGACATCAAACCATTATCACCTTATACCATGTAACATATAACACCTTGAATCCTTAATCCATATAGAATCTAACCTCTGGTGATTAACACCTCTACTTAATAATATTATATAACATAACCCATCTAATATTTAACTCTTGTAACTCCCAAACCATAACCCTTATCACTCATATCCATTAACCCACATAAGGTGAATTTATAGCTATTAACCTTAACAACCACAAACATATAACACCTAACCCCTATCATCACTAACCACTATATACCTACTAATCAATCCCTCAACTTTACTAACCCTTAATTTAATATAATCTTTAACCAATAATGTGTTTATGCATAAACCCCCTTTTCATTAACTTATGTAACCCATAAACTCTATAACTACTCACCCCCACTTTGTAACACTTAATCCTTATAATTCCCAATCACTTATATGTGTCATCTTCAATGCTTATTATATATAATTGTCAGCCTTTAAAAACCTAATGACCCTTAATCCCCATCCAATTATTATACGACCCAATAACTCATAACTGTTAAACACCAAATCCATATAACTTCAATGCCTATATTACGACTAGTGTAACCTATGAGCCCTATAAAAATTAAACCCAAATCCCTAATGATCCTAATTACAAAATACCTTAACTTCTAAAAACCTTAACCCATAACCATTTTATTCATGCATGTCATGCGGAAAGAGTCAATTTTGCAAACAAAACCGACCTCCCTAGAAAACAAGGCTTTTCTAGTGACAAACAAAACAATCAAGCATGATCTTTCCCTAAATATGCATTTAAAATAAAAGCAACCAGGTGTTTAAGGCTTACCTTTAGTCCAACGTTGTTTGTAGTAGCCAAGCCTCTTCGATCCAGATGAGCTCCTTCTCCTTGAAGCCTGCATTCACTAACAAGCAAACGATTACATAGTACCTGAATAACTCATATAATAAAACATATTCATCATAAAGACCAGTGAGTTTATGAAACAAATTATATATAACAACTTGTTGAGAAAAATGAACTTAATTGTATTAATTGGAAACAAAAGAAACCTTACAACCAGTGCCTTGGTGTTGTGCAGGTCCCTCCCAGGGTCCAGCAAGAGTTCTCCTCTACTTTGATCAGCTCACCCACTTCCAAATGAAGCTAAGAAAGGAATGTGATCTATCCTCTCAAGCTCTATAAGGGAGTTCTAATTTCAGCAGCATCTACCCTTAGGAATGTTCAGCTTTCAGCCTCCCTTGCCTCTGGCCCAATGCCTGTATTTATAATGCTTTGGAGGAAGTTAAACAGGTCCACCATCAATGGGATAAGCCCCTCTTTCAAAGGGATAGCTCCCCTCTTCATGGGATAAATTCCTCTTTCATTGGGATGCATGAACCATCTGGAAGCGCTCAATCCACATCAAACCATCTTCTAGAATGCTCTAGAATCGACCGCAAGTAAGTTTTTTGAAGTAAAACTGTTGGCATTATGATTCAAGTGTTGTCCTTGATGGCAACTCACTCAGAGGTTGGTACAGGTGCTCAGAGACTGGTACAGGTGATGACAACTTATCTAGTGGACAAATCTCAGTACAGCAGGACAAGAAAGAGATATACGCAGGTTCAGCAAGGCGAAACAGCGTGTACACGCAGGTTGGCTTCAGCAAAAGCGCGTGTATGTGGAAACGTACCTTTGGTCCATGGCGGTTAGTCCTTGGAAGTTGTGCCTATGGTTTCGGACCATTGTGTCTCGACGGGCGTGTCGATCCCTAGTATTGAAATTGATGGTATTGTGTTACTATGGTTTTGGCTCTTGGCATTGAGCAAGACCTAAGGCTATATAAGGAAAAGATCACTAGGCCAAAGTGAGCAAGTGTGAGCAAGTGTGAGCAAGTGTGAGTGATGAAGATCTGAGAAAGTGTGTGATCCAAGTGCTGGTTATGGGTTGGTGATCTGAACCAAGGTTTCACCCATGTGGAGGATGATGAATGATGGAACGAGATCTCAAGGCTTGGAATGATTATCTTCATATGGTTTGACTCTGGATAGACTAGATCTACTGACGCATGTTTATTATTATGATCTGGGTATGCTTTGATGTCTGATATAGCTGCAGAGTTTTAAGGTTGAATTTATAGATCTGTACGCGAGTTGGTTTTGGTAAAAGAGCGTATACACGCAGGTTGGGGTCATCCAAGTAGCGTATACAATGTGAAGTATGATATTTGAATATGGAGCTGGATCTGGTTGTTGCTATGATTGTCTGGTGATTGTTGACAGGGTTACAGTGATTCAGAATTGGGTGTTTCAGTGATTGATGATGCAGGTTGTGCTACAATGATGATTGTCTTATGGATCTAGTATGAAAATGTATGAAACATGGTCCCGGGTAGATCGTAGGCCGGCACCTACGTATTGGTAAACATATCAGCCAGTACAAGAGCCAGGGGGTTGTAGCTCCCTTCCAGGAGCAGCTGGAAAACGAGTGAAGGTTGTAGCCTTCTGTAGGGTTGGCACCTACGTACTAGTAAATGGATCGGCTAGTACAAAAGCTATGAGGGTTGTAGCCCTCTGCAGGTTGCAGCCTGCGTGCTGGTAAATGACTGCACCAGTGCATTGTAAAAGAAGTTTCTTATTAAAGAAGAAAGAGACGAATTGCAGCAGGTGGTTTTCACCCACATTGGGTTTCCACCTTATATCATGGTGTTCATGTGTGTGGCTCTTGTGTGATGTTCTGTTCTGTTATTCTGCACCTGTTTACTGTTAATATGCTTAATAATGATCTGATGCATTTACTGAAGATTAAGATAACTGAATTATAAGATCTCTGGATATACGCGGGTTTCATTAGACACAGTAGCGTGTACACGCGGGTTCACTTAATTGAAGTAGCGTATATGTTTCTGAGTATGAAATAGAAAAGTTTGATTGATCTGATAATACTGATTCACCCCCCCTCTCAGTATTATTTCCAACAATTGGTATCAGAGCAGGTCCTTCAGAGAAGCTTGATCGCTTGAAGGAGATTCGTAGAACAATGGGGAAGAAAGCACGTCAGAAGAAGAAGACAGCTCAAAAGAACAATGACAACCTGTCGTTGTGTGGAAGCAAGTATTCAGATCCAGAAGCACCTCAGATTGAAGATGGACAAGCAAATGAAGCGTCAGATCAAATCATAGATCAACAAGATCTACCTAGCAAAAGGGAGAATGCCCTCAAAGAAGAAATCATCAGATTAGAAGAACAGTTGGAATGTGCCTTCAAAGTTCGAGAAATGCTGCTAGCACTGAATAAAGAGCAAGAAAACGAGATCCTCAAACTAAGGCATCAGTTGGATGAAGAAAGGAAAGTTGGAGAGACCTTGAAGAAGCAATGTCTTGAAAAAGAAGAACAACATCAAGTTGAGGTAAATATCTTGAAAAGCAAATTAGAAGAAAAGGATAAGCTTTTACGATTTCAAGATAGCTCTAAAGTCTTGGATGATATTCTTAGTAGTCAAAGATCTCCTGCTATCAAGACTGGTCTTGGTTTTCATGAATATGTTGAAGGTGAATCTAGTTCACAAGGTGAGGCAAGAAACTCTAATGAGAAATCTGAAATGCCCAAAAAGGAACAACCAAGGAAAGAAATTCCTCAAGGAAGATTCTCTACTCCTAACTATGGACGTGATAGACGATTATTTCCTCCACTGAATAATGTTGAATGTTATGTGTGTCATAATCTTGGACATGTTGCAGCCATATGTAGAAGAAGACGGTTTCAAGACCATCATGCAGAAAGATCATCACATTCAAGATACTTTAATGGATATTGCTTTTCTTGCAATATGTTTGGCCACAAAGCTGCTGATTGCTACAAGAGGAATATGAAACATGTAAGATGCTATGCATGTAACAAGTTTGGACATAAAGCAAGAGATTGCAGGAACAAAGCTCATGATAAGAAGAAATCATCAACATGCGTGAAGATATGGAAGAAGAAGGAAGTTCAGTCAGAAAGATGTGGCACAGCACAGGGTACTCAGCACAGCACAGACATAACAGACTCAGGGGGAGCTGAAGGTATAGAACTTCAGTGTTCTGATTCTCATACGCAAGTTTCATGAAGACAAGTCGCGTATATACGCGAGTTACAGGCTGCAAAGTCGCATATATGGAGAAAGGGCAACAGAACAGACCCAGGTTCAGTCATGGTTGGCTCAGGCTCAGGGGGGAGCAAAACAGACTCAGGAAATGGTTGGCTTACACTCAGGGGGAGAATATTCTTCGAATAATGCATTGTTGGCATTATGGTTAGAAGGTGTTGATAAAGTCTATGAAGCTAAATGATACATCTTACTGTTTAGGAATGGTATTGCAGGCTGATGCTTATGGCACAGATCATGATGCTGTTGATGGCTTTCATAAGTCTTGGTCTAGATATTTCATCACTATGTCATGTATCTCTTTTATGATGTCAAGGTCATGTAACGGCCTATGTTGGTTTCCCCACTATGCCTGGGATGAATGATGAAATGTTCATGTATTATCATGTATCTTCACATGGTTAGGTGGATGAGTCAATATTGGGATATCCCCACTAGGTTGGGTGATGAATGTATGTTGAGTCTTTTGGTGATAGGAAGGTCTTCTATGATGTATAAGTCTTTGTTCTTCTTGAAGAACATCTTTTGCAGATCTTGCCTACAGTCAAGGGGAGCATGAACAGCACAATTCAGCAAGAGCAGGATGGATAGATTGGTACACTTTGGCATACACAAAGGGGGAGCACATTTGGAGATTTCAGCATGTACTCAGGGGGAGTATGGACAGCAGAAGGTATACCAAGGAAGAGAATATCTTGGTCCACCCTTTGCCCTTGATGTCAAAGGGGGAGAGTGACTTGGTGTGGTGGTTGCCATCAAGTCCAAAGGGGGAGATTGTTGGCATTATGATTCAAGTGTTGTCCTTGATGGCAACTCACTCAGAGGTTGGTACAGGTGCTCAGAGACTGGTACAGGTGATGACAACTTATCTAGTGGACAAATCTCAGTACAGCAGGACAAGAAAGAGATATACGCAGGTTCAGCAAGGCGAAACAGCGTGTACACGCAGGTTGGCTTCAGCAAAAGCGCGTGTATGTGGAAACGTACCTTTGGTCCATGGCGGTTAGTCCTTGGAAGTTGTGCCTATGGTTTCGGACCATTGTGTCTCGACGGGCGTGTCGATCCCTAGTATTGAAATTGATGGTATTGTGTTACTATGGTTTTGGCTCTTGGCATTGAGCAAGACCTAAGGCTATATAAGGAAAAGATCACTAGGCCAAAGTGAGCAAGTGTGAGCAAGTGTGAGCAAGTGTGAGTGATGAAGATCTGAGAAAGTGTGTGATCCAAGTGCTGGTTATGGGTTGGTGATCTGAACCAAGGTTTCACCCATGTGGAGGATGATGAATGATGGAACGAGATCTCAAGGCTTGGAATGATTATCTTCATATGGTTTGACTCTGGATAGACTAGATCTACTGACGCATGTTTATTATTATGATCTGGGTATGCTTTGATGTCTGATATAGCTGCAGAGTTTTAAGGTTGAATTTATAGATCTGTACGCGAGTTGGTTTTGGTAAAAGAGCGTATACACGCAGGTTGGGGTCATCCAAGTAGCGTATACAATGTGAAGTATGATATTTGAATATGGAGCTGGATCTGGTTGTTGCTATGATTGTCTGGTGATTGTTGACAGGGTTACAGTGATTCAGAATTGGGTGTTTCAGTGATTGATGATGCAGGTTGTGCTACAATGATGATTGTCTTATGGATCTAGTATGAAAATGTATGAAACATGGTCCCGGGTAGATCGTAGGCCGGCACCTACGTATTGGTAAACATATCAGCCAGTACAAGAGCCAGGGGGTTGTAGCTCCCTTCCAGGAGCAGCTGGAAAACGAGTGAAGGTTGTAGCCTTCTGTAGGGTTGGCACCTACGTACTAGTAAATGGATCGGCTAGTACAAAAGCTATGAGGGTTGTAGCCCTCTGCAGGTTGCAGCCTGCGTGCTGGTAAATGACTGCACCAGTGCATTGTAAAAGAAGTTTCTTATTAAAGAAGAAAGAGACGAATTGCAGCAGGTGGTTTTCACCCACATTGGGTTTCCACCTTATATCATGGTGTTCATGTGTGTGGCTCTTGTGTGATGTTCTGTTCTGTTATTCTGCACCTGTTTACTGTTAATATGCTTAATAATGATCTGATGCATTTACTGAAGATTAAGATAACTGAATTATAAGATCTCTGGATATACGCGGGTTTCATTAGACACAGTAGCGTGTACACGCGGGTTCACTTAATTGAAGTAGCGTATATGTTTCTGAGTATGAAATAGAAAAGTTTGATTGATCTGATAATACTGATTCACCCCCCCTCTCAGTATTATTTCCAACAAAAACTTGCGCCTTTTGACTTTTACAGGGGTACGCACCCACCCCTTTACAGACAGAGCGTACAAGTACGCAGGTATTATGTACTTGAGGTGCGTGCCTGCAGGTAAGAGTAAGAGAAACTGCGTAACCAGAGTTATATTGATTTTTTAAAGGCTTTCTCTCTTTTTTGGAGTTTGACATGAGGAGCAGAGGTATAAGACTTACCAAGGAGGACAGTATGGTTGTTGATGGAGCCATACTAACTGCAAATAGTCATGGTGACAAATTTTAGTGTAACAGATTACCCCCTAAAGTGCGAGGTTTGTAGTAGATTAGGGTTTTATATCATCTAGGAAGGGTGAAGCACTTTATCATTTCGAGGATTATCTTGTGGAGAGCCTAGTCGGAACCTGCAAATATTCAACACAAAATACATATATGAGATCATATCATCGCTGAGGTAGGCATTCCCATACTCAGATCAATTTTTTAAAACTAACAAACTAACTACTGCTCTGACATAGGAATGATTTCGCAATACATCATAATCATAGACACATGTAGACACAGTATGGACGCAACCATCTGTTTATAATTAGTCTACTGTATAATGAATAAAAAACTCCTCGCAGCCTGGATAGCGGGAACTAGATCCAGGGTCTTCATTTCTGCTTCCCGAAATAGTACGATTCTATCCATGCGAATAAATGAGTTGATGTCGAACATGGTAGAAACCACTTGATTACCAGTCAATGATGTAAACTGTTAACAAGTGTGAGAGAGACCACCAGTGATGTCAATGGTTCTCAAAGTACCCAGTACAATCCATGAGATGTGAATGAATGTGTTGATGTCGAACATCTCACGGAATCCTTTGATCGAAAGTCAATGATGTAAACTGTCGTCAAAGGCGAGAAACCTGCCATTGAGGCATGCAAATTTCAAGGTACTGATGATTCCTAGATCATCTTTCTAGATAATGTGCTGATGTCGATAGAAAGCGACCCGTTGTAGGCAAGCCCACAACACGAAATCATAGATCATGTTGAAGAAATGTAGCTGTAAGGACTGACTCAGGGATGGTCAAGATGGATGACAGGTATTTTGCAGATGAATGGTTTATTTGCAGTGACCTCTTGAACACATAACGACATAACAGATGGCTTGGTGACAATTGACCCAAAGTTAATACCCAGAAACCGGCTGAAGACTTTCAATGTGGTTTGATCAACTGTTAGACAAAGGATTTCCCAACCCAGGTGAATGAAAAGTGTCGTGTTCAAGAGTGGTGATAAGGTTTTTCCGAGACAAAGTGTAACAAATAGGCTCATTTTCCTCTCTTTCCCCCACCATTTCTGGCAAGTACCTCTTTATTTTTTACAAGCTTGAGGAGGATAACATTTGCTTGATTATAAGCTCATCCTTCAGATGAGTCCAACTTAGTTTAGATTCGAACCCTAAGAAGGAGTGGTCCGTTCTTGTTTGAAATCGAACAGGTCCTTTACTGTGAAATTTTAACGAGTCCAGTATAGGAGAAACTCGGCGTTTTTCAATTTTAGAGAGTCTGAAAAACTTAAGAAGACTCCAAGGTTGACCTTTTTCGTAAATTTGTGTCTCCCAAGCCCGAAAAAGTATAAAATAATACTTGAGAGAACCGCTTGATCTTTACGACCAAGGAGTACTTTCATGATTAGTGTCTCTGACCTGAAAAGTAAAAAGCGATCAAGGACACGTCGTTTTATTTCCAATATTGAATTTGAAACGACAAAAATCTGGCAATCTTTTCATGTTTTTACGGTCAGAAAAGGGCTGTAAGAGGACCGTCTTTTTAATTCCGTTTTAACGAGCTAAAAAGAAAACTCAGCAATCTTTTCACATTTTAGGAGTCAGAAAAGAGCTTAAAGATGACTCTGATGTTTTTGTTTGTAAAAAATGACAATTTTCCCTGAAAATCCTTTATCCTGCACAAAAACCAACACATTACTCATACCTGTTGAAGATAGATAAAAATACTTTGAAAAATACCTTTTCATGGTGAAAAATAAACAAATTTACCATTTATTTACCCAAAAAACCTATAAAAAGGGCTTTTACCAATTCATTTTTACCATTTTACCATTTGAGGAGAGAAAAAGGGCTTTTGGCAAGAAACTTCCCGTGGACATTGCAGAGAATCCGACCGTCGAAATCGAACGTCGTCTCTTCCAGGTAATCTACAACATCCTCCTCTTTAATTTCATCCGTTTAGAATTCTTTTTTAGGCCCTAGATTTTATTTTTGGGAGGTTTTGTGGTTTCAAAAACCGCCTCTCGGCGTACGCAAGCACCACACTAGGGACCCGCGTACCCCGACATTTTCTCAGTTGGAAAAATGTCAGGGGTACGCACCTTGCCTTCAGGGACCCTGCGACACACGCTATGTTCCTAAAGGCGGGGTGCGTACCCCGCGCAACAAGTTTTTAAACCCTAAATTCTCCAAAAAGGACCAAAAATTTTTGATTTCATGGAATCTAATGGATGATTTTTGGCATGTAGATTGTTCACCATGCTCGATTGGTGCAAGAGAGAGCACGAAGACGTTGATTTGGCCGCCATTAATCATCAACCATCAATTGATGCTTTGAAGGCATGCGGTATTTATAAATACTGGGCCATACCTGGCATGAGGGCCCAAGTGAGCTTTCTGGAGTGGCTGGTAGAAAGATGGAACGTTCAGGACCAGTGTTTTTATATTGGATGGCACCAGCTTGAGATGGAGCCGGCAGATATCTACTTTCTCACTGGTTTGCCCAAGAGAGGCAAACACTTGACTCTGTTCGAGACTAGGCCAGGTGGCCAGTCTGTCGCTAGTCTCCGACTAGAATGGTGTAACACTCAGTCTCAGGAGAAGGGGATAGAGATCAAAACTATATCCCATCCTGAACTTATGGTGATTGCCTTTACAGTTACCAAACTTTGCGGGGCTGCCGCTTTACACATTGCCACTGGATCCCAGATGCGGATGGCGATTGATTGTTATCAAGGTACCATTTTCAACTGGTGTGATGTTGTGTTGGCCAATGTAAAAGGTCAACTGACTAGAGCCAAAAACGGACAGCTAAAGACCTTTGGTTATGGGGCTTTAGTTGTGAGTTTTGGCTTAGAGAGGGTTCCGATGTTGATCCCATAGCAGCTCACTATTGAGGTTGGGCTTCCTCGAGAGCCCAAATTGATGCGATGGGTCACGGTTATGGCCCGTCATCCTGATGAGGGGACGGAGGTTGTCTGATTTACTCCGGAGTACTTTCACTGGTTAGAAGACCAGGTCTTTTCTATACAGGATTTTCCTTATGCCGGAGTTGATTTTCGTGGAGATCCGGACATGGTTCTTCCACCGGGAGAACAATGGGATGATACAAGTAACTTCATTTTTCACAAGTTTTTAAACTATCTATTATTTTTGTTTGTTTTATACCGTCTCAAAACTGATAGTAATAATTTTCAAAATGCAGATGTAGGCCCACGACGTCCAGCCAATCTCCGGCCTTACGAGAGGAGACTACCCGCTGCAGCGGCACCGGCCCCACAGGACGAGGCCACAGAGACTTTGGCTGAGTTGGAAAGTGACCTGGAGCGTCTTACAGCAGATATACCGGAGACTACCATAGATGACATTCCAATCCGGCTTCAGCGTTATGTAGTCGGGGTCCCAGGACCTTTTAGGAGGTTCTTGTGTAGGGTGGCCTGTGCAGTGGTGTCATATAGAGATCATCACCAGTGATTGGATGGTCATTTAGTAGACACATGTGACATTTTGGTTTTTTGTACTTATCATTTTTGCCGATCATAAGGTGTTTTTCAACCTATGATCGAAGATGATGTATTTTTTGACACGCTCCTATATATATATATATATATATATATATATATATATATATATATATATATATATATATATATATATATCATTATTACCGGCTTATCTTGTAAATCATGTTATGAAATGGTTTTAAATTTACATGTATGATTATTGCAAATGTCTATTTAACATTCGAGAAGCAATTGCATCTGCTAATGTATTTAAAGACCTTGGAATATGCTGATATTCAATGTAATCAAACTCACGTTCCAAGAGACGCACTCTCAAAAATAACCTTAATAACACTGGATTTCTAATGGCATACACTCTATTAAGTTGTAATACGACGAGTTCAGAATCTAACCTCACTATCAAACTCCGAATTCCAAATGAAATAGATTCAGACAATAACTCAATCACTGCACTGTATTCGGCAATGTTGTTTGTTGTTTGACCAAGGCTCACCCCATGCATAGATACTAACTCGTCAGAGGGCAAATAGATAACCCAAGCTACGGAAGAGATATTCCGTGTACTACGACAAGCACCATCAGCAAATCCAATGTATGTTTGGAGAGGCATTGACATCTGAAACATCAAGAGTAAAACCAAGATAAGCCAGAATAACGACGAAAAACACTCTCTAAGCTAAGCACACTGTCTAAACTAACAAACACACCAGCTAGAAAGAAAAAACTAACCTAACTAAAAATCTCCATACCCATTCTTTTAAGCATAATACCTCTTCAAGTAAAGACCATTTCTGGGTTTACCTAAAGAGTCCTCGTCAAAGTCTACCAACTCATAGGCCCCTTTTGCTAGCTTTCGCTTGACAATATAGGGCCCATGCCACATAGGAACGAATTTTCCAGCACCTAATTTATCATTAGCTTGATCATACAATAACACTAGGTCTCCTTCCGAAAAATTTCGAGGGGTCACATTTCGATCATACTGAGCTTTCATACGTTTTGCGTGAGTCTCGATCGCCAATGCAGCATTACGTCGATTCTCATCTAATTGAGCTAAGTATAATAAACGCTTTTCCTCTTCGGAAGTAGCTGGAAGTAACTCGATGGCCATTTGCAGTGACGGGATTTCGCATTCAATGGGTAGCACAGCTTCCAAACCATAAACTAGTTGGAAAGGAGTGAACCCTGTTGATGTTTTCACTGAGGTTCGGTACGCCCAAAGCGCTGAAAATAACATGTTATGCCAATTCGACCGATGAATACCAATGATTCGTCGGATCATGATAACTAAAACTTTGTTGATGGACTTAACCAGACCATTCGCTTGTGGATAATAAGGAGTTGAACTATCGTGACGCAAACCAAGCTGGCCTGTAAGTTCTGTCATCATAACGTTTCGAAAATGGCGCCCATGGTCAGTGATTATCGCTTGTGGGACACCAAACCTAGCAATTATATGATTGAACATGAAAATTGCAGCTGTCTTGCCGTCTGCCTCGAATGTAGGCATCGCCTCGGCCCACTTAGTAAAATAATCTACCGCAAGGATGATATACGCATGCCCCCCGGCCGAGTGAGGGTTACATGTAATAAAATCGATACCCCATTTGGCAAAAGGACCAATGGCAATTATAGGGTGGAGAGGAGCAGGTGGAGCGTGCATTTTTCGATCAAACACTTGACAGTTGTGGCATTTTCGGACCGCAGTAATACAATCTTTAAACAAAGACGGCCAGAAGTAGCCAGCGCGCAATATCTTTTGGGTTGTGGCATACCTAGACATATGACTGCCACATGCTCCAGAGTGACAGTCATTTAGAACCCTTTCAGCCTCTTCATGTGTTAAGCAACGTCGAAAAACCAAGTCCGCCCCACGGCAATAAAGAGTATCGCCAATAATTTTGTACTGTTGGGACTGGAATCGAATTTTCCGACGTTCCGACTTTGAAACTTCGGGCCGAAAGGATTGGGTCTGGAGATAGACGATGATATCCCCATACCACGGATCTAAAGTGCTGATTAGAAACAAAGATTCGTCCGCAATGGGCTCCTCTGCCACAGTTTTTGTGTCAGCACGCGGGAAGTCACACATTAACTCTGCAAAAACTAAAGATTTCTTAGACTTAGATTTCTCAAACTCCAAGTCAAACTCCTGCAGGATGACAATCCATTTAGAGTACTTGCCCCCTAGCAATTGTTTGGTCAAAATGTAGACCATAGGGTTGCAATCCGAAATGACTGTAGTTTTACGTAGTAAAATGTAGTGACGAAAACGTTGGATAGCTTGAACGGCTGCCAATGACAATTTCTCCACATGTGAGTATTTTAGCTCAGTGGGATTTAACGTCCGACTAAGGTAATATATCACATGTTCCGTTCCGAATTCATCTTCCTGAACTAAGACCATTCCAATGGTGGAATGGGAGGCGGCGAGATACAAAAAGTAATCCTGGTTGTAGTTGGGAGGATGCAGCAACGGTGCATGGGTCAACGCGTGCTTGAGTGCATCAAAAGATTTCTGAGCTATCTCATCCCAAGAGAATTGAGCGTTCTGTTTTAACAACCGTGTAAAACCCTTTGTAACCTCGGCGTAGTTAGGAATGAATCATCGTAAAAAGTTTTCTTTCCCCTGCAAACTTTGGAGTTGGCGAAGACTCGAAGGAGGAGGCAATTTTATGATAGCTTCGACCTTCGAGGGATCAACGCGAATGCCGGATTTTGAAACTACAAACCCCAGCAATCGACCCGTTTCTATACAGAAGACACATTTGTGTGGGTTCAACCGAATACGATAATGCCTACACCTCATAAATATTGCTCGTAAATGGACAAGGTGATCAGCTCGATGTAATGAATGAGCAGGCAAATCATCGAGATAGGGTTGCACAATGTGTTTGATGTCATGAAACGCATAAGACATCTCCCTTTGAAAAGTTGCTCTGACATTCTTGAGCCCAAAAGGTAACTTGCAATAAGCAAATGTCCCCCATGGACAAATGAAAGCCGTTTTCGGTTGATCGGCAGGTAGAATATTGATTTGATTGTAACCGGAAAAACCGTCCATAAAGGAAAATATTTCACTGCCGGCACAATCATCAATGATTTGATCGATATAGGGTGTTGGGTAGTTGTCCTTTGGACAAGCTCGATTAATATCCCTATAATCGATGCATATTCTTATTGTTCCCTGTTTTTTGTTAACCGGAACAATATTCGATACCCAATCCGTTAACGGGATCGGATAAATGAAACCTGCTTTCAACAGTTTCTCAACTTCTGCTTTAATTGCAGCAGCTTTTCTTGGGTGAATCTGACGCAAACGTTGTCGGACGGGTTTAGCGTCCGGGTAAGTTTTGATCTCATGGACAACAATCGCGGGATCAATTCCTGGCATTTCCTCATAGGACCAGGCAAACACGTCGCGGAATTCTTGAAATAGGGCCTTGTATGTCTGAATTTCGTCATCTATACACGAGGCACCTATATGAATGTTCTCAACAATTCCAGGCTTAACTGAAATGTCAATGGGAATAGTTCGAGAGATGTTTCCCAAATTTAGCTCTGAATCAAGATGTTTCATGGGATTCTGAGCTTCCTTGACATATTCAGCTGTAAAAATTGATGAGAAATCATTTTCAAAACGATCATCCTCAGGTAAAAACGAAGATCTGTGATGGAGATCTTCCCATGGTAAATCATCTACACACAGGACTTCACGAAGTTGCTCGTCAGATGAAACAACTTTAGGAAATGCTATTAACTCCGAGGTTGATGTGAAAAGTGATTCCTCACGGACCACATTCGTTGAGTCCTTTTCGGTTGAATGCAGGTCGGTAAAAGACTGCACGGCTTCATAGGCAATTTCATATGGACTCAAAGGCATAGCATCACCAATTGAGTTTATCTCAGATTCAGAAGGAACGATCCAAGGATCATCATAAACAATGGTGTCTGATGTAATCATATGAATGGATGCAAACGAAGACAATGCGTTGATTGGAGGAAAAGGAAAAGTTCCCAGTAAACCGGCATCTTTAACTAATCCTACTCCAACATCCTTATATGGGATAGTCGTTTTACTGACATGCTGAATACTCTCTGAAGAGGTTGGGTCGGATGAAAAGTAAGCCAGCTGGTCTATTGTTACGATCTTTCCATTATGTGGGAACTTTATTACTCGGAAGACTGATGAAACGACCGTTGTCATAGCGTAAGACCAACTTCGACCCAAGAGAAGGTTGTAGTCTAGAGGGGCATCAACCACCTCCACATCTAGACTAACGATTTTTCCTTCAACCCCTATAGGCAAATCCTGTAGAATGCCAAAAGGATGAAACCCACGGCCATCAAAGGCCTTAAGAATTGTCGGGGATTGATTTAGTGAATGAGAACCAAGCGATCTCCAACACTGTATCGACATAATACACGTTGAAGCTCCCTCATCAATTACAGTCCGATGAATAGGCCTGTTTTTTACTATCACTGGGATCTAGAAAACCATTTGATGAGGCAAACGCAGTCCTGAACATCAACAGCTCCTATAGCCGACAAAAGTAATTTACGCTATACTGGGCATGATTGCAGCACTTCCAAAGCCAACATTGTTGAGGGAGAAACAGCTAAGTCCTCACCAATGTTATAATTCTGGACCGCTCTCGCATGTGGATTGAAAGCAAACTTTCGAAGTATACCCTTGGCGGGCGGTTTGATTACTAAGTCTGGATTAGGCTTCTCGATCTGTAGTGGATCGGAACCGGGAGCTGAGGTTGATGGATTAGAATGAGAAGATTCTGCTTCTTTTCCATCAACAGGACTTTTACTACCATAATCTTGCGATCGAGTCGCAATCCTTACATGGGACATCATCAATATGGGTTCTTCA
This sequence comes from Pinus tabuliformis, assembly GCA_031772625.1. NCBI lineage: Eukaryota > Viridiplantae > Streptophyta > Pinopsida > Pinales > Pinaceae > Pinus > Pinus tabuliformis. The sequence continues at coordinate 570,517,676 of CM062805.1, read as the reverse complement.
CTGGCACTCGAGGAAGAACCTATCATATTGCTATCTTGCTTTGGAAATGGATCCTTCAAGACAGCAGGAGTTTGGGAACCTTTGACGATTTTCATAACCTCTGCTCGATGAGGGCAGTCTCTTGTAAAGTGTTCCTCTTCACAAATAAGACATGGATAACGAGGTTTGCGCTTTTCGTCATTGGATTCCGCCTTTTCGGATTTCTCTTTCGAACTCTTGTCCATTTTATTCTTCTTCTTTCCTTTCTTCTTTCCACCGGATTTTGATTTAGTCATAGATGACTCTACAGCGTGAATATCGGCGGAAACCTCAGCAGAAGAATCTCCTGTCGGGGAATCAGGCAAGGTTATGATAGGAAAAGAATTCTTGGAAGACTTCTTCTTACTTTTAGTGTTAACCGTACCAATCATACCATCAGCAGCATGAGATCCCGAAGGAGCTGCACCGATTTGATTTGACTTGGGAAGATCAAGGATCTTTTCGTGTAACGTACCTGACTGAGTATAAACTAAGTCAAGGTATTGCGCTTGGGCAATCACTTGCTCCTCAGTAACTACTCCGGCCTTAGCTACGTCTTCAGTAATCTTCGGTAACAATGATTTAACAAACCATTCAGCTAAGATCTGGTCCGGGATAAAAACTTTCACTAACCGCCTTCGACGTCTCCATTCATGAATATGATCGGAAATATAAGTGGACGTCGATTGTTTTAATGAAGTTAGTAACTCTGTGCCATTATCATATCTGACCGGCAACTAAAAATGAGTTAAAAACGAGGTAGCTAACTGGCTAAAATTATAAAAAGAGGCCCGTGGTAACTCAATATACCACTTGGCCGCGAGACCAATGAGAGTGCGCTAGAAGAGACGTAAGCGGATCGAATCATCCGAGATGGAATTAGAGGCACACCAGAGGTGGTAAGTCATCACATGATTCGACGGGTCCTCTCCAGGTTTACCTTCGAACTTGGGAATGTCACTGGGCAACTTATTCGGCATTCGCGGCCAAAACGGAAGATAATTTATTGGATCGTTCGTTAGGCGCGACAAGTCTGGTAAGTATAAATTTGCGATAAACGGTAGCTGCCGATTAGGATCCCTAAAACTCTGTGTCATGAGACCAGTCCCAGGAGGAGGATATCCAGGATAACTAGGAATAGGAATCGCGTTCGGGATATTGTATCCTCCTGGAAAACCAGGATTAACCGGACCGTACTGGGGTTGTTGTGGTTGTTGATAAGTGTACCCAGGATACGGTTGATACTGATAAACTGGCTGCTGGACAGCAGGACCGAATTGGTACTGTCCCTGGTACGGTTGATAAGTGAATTGTGGTTGACTTGTGACAGCCGTACTTAAACCAGGTTGTCCTACAGGCATCTGAACCGTAGTTTGAATCGTGGATCCAGACGATGGTAAAGATGTCTGAGGAGTAGATACAGGAACAGTAGAAACCGAAGCTGTCGATACTCCAGAAGTAGGTGGGGTAGATTGAACAGATGTTGCGGTAGTTGCAGCAGTCGTTTGAGATGGAGTACTAGGTGTAATAGGCCCAGACTGAGAAACTACCGAAGGTACAGAAGTTTGAATATTAGACTGGACTGGTTGCTGGGGTGAACCAAAAACTAAGGGTTGTCCAGTTTGAGATGACAACTGTACACTTGGCTGCAACACCTGTTGAATTTGCGATGGATCCCACACTATGTTCATTCCGGGGTACTGACCCATAACAGGTTGAGGATATGGGGGACCATAACCAGGTTGAGGGTAGGATTGATAATTGAAAGGTACATTTCCCGTTCCTTGAACATAAGATTGACCTTGGGGTGGTTGGAAACCTTGGTTCGAGTATTTACCTTAGGGTGGTTGGAAACCTTGGTTCGAGTACTGACCTTGGGGTAGATACCCTTGAGGCATGTACTGATACTGGGGTTGACCTTGAGGTATAAATTGATACTGAGGTTGACCTTGGGGTACATATTGAGGCTGGGGTTGACCTTGAGGAATGTACTGCACCATGGGTACATACTGTCCTTGAGGTTGCCCCCCAGACACAATTTGTGTACCTTGAGGTTGCCCCCCAGGCGTTAATTGAGGCTGCCCCCCAGGCGGTAACTGGCCACCTTGAGGTTGAGAATTGGGAATAGAACCTGACATCATGAGAATGTCTCCTACGCTCAACGGTTTATTACCATTGTTTCCAGTTAATAACCCATGTTCAATGGGTTGAGGAGATGCTCCCGCAAAAGTACCAGAAAGTGACTGATACCCAGAGGGAACAGAAGGACCGCCGTACAAAAAGGATTCAGGCGATTGAGTAAACATGGACGACTGACCAGACATATTTACAGGAGTATAAAGACCTCTAGGTGGATAAGGAGCACGAGGTGGAGAAAAACTTAAGCCTGGGTTTTCCAAATAATTAGTTAAAGAAATATACCAAGTACTACTTCTAGGTGGACTGTAAAAAATTGATTCACGCTCCCTTAGATCAATAACAGGTTGATTTTCAGGGATAGGGATGCCTAATTCTTCTTCTGTAGCAAGTTCTTCAATAGCTATCAAACCAGAAGGAAGATTCTCGGTGATTACTCTTTCTACCCTAGGTGAATTAGAAGCACTAGAAGTTGGAGAGACAAACCCCGATGTTGGAGTAGCAGGTTCAGATATCTCAGGTTCTTCGCCTATATCACTAGTAGATGAAAAGCTACCAACAAGCTCGGAAACCGAAATAGCTTCAGGGTTATAACCTGTTTCTAGAGTTTGGTAATCAGGATGAAAAACCAATGAAGACTCTCCTTCTTCAGGTGACCCTACTTTACTGCCACTAGTAGTTACGAGGACTTTCAAACCTTCGTAATGACCCGGGACTTCTTCAGGAGGTTGACCCCGAAGTCTACGGGACTTCCTCAACAAATCAGCCACGGTTAAAACCTCAGGAGACTGGCCCCGAAGTCTACGGGACTGTCTTGGTAATTCAGCCACAGCTAAAAACTTTTAACTACTGCACACGCAAACAAAGTAAAATCTCAAAGCAAATCGCCTAAAGTCTCTAAAGAACCAAACAAATTCGAATCACACGCCTAAAGAATCTAGGGCGTCAAACCACACACAAACAGTAACTTTCCGGACCGAAAACACTAGTTGGTGATGAAATCCAACATCGCAGAATTCAGTACAGAAATGGCGGGTGGAATAGCTACCCCGGCAACCTGCTTAATGAATAGACTGGCACAAGTTCCTCCACTTTAACCGTCTCGAGTGAAGTGAAACCCCCAGAAAATCCAAGTGAGTCTAGTCGACGTCTGCTCTAGGTACAGTGGGATCTTCCCTCCACGGTCACCTTAGGAAGAATCCTAAAGATAATAGTCACTAAGGTCACCAACAGCAACAAATATACCTGGGGGAACAGTCTACAATCCGATACGCACGCAAGGGTAGAGTAACAAGCTCAATCCCCTTGTCGGCTCCTTGACAATAATCCAAGGTTTACCGACAAGTGACCCCAGGCTCCTCGACAATGGTTAATCCGAGGTTTACCATTTGTAGTACGTGCATATCTGGCGTCGTTCCCAATGAAGGAGGATTGATTCCCTCACTGTTTCGGACACGATCTCGTGCTTCTCCTTTAAGAGGAGCTTTCCCAGAGCATAAATGTAACAATTGGATTTATCCTACCGCAAGATAAGCTACTTGTTTGTTTTTACTGTCTTGGAGAGTTAATTACTCTCCTACTCCAAGACACTAGCCTGATCTATGTTGGTGTATCAGAGCCCTAGTAAATAAAAAGTTACTAAGTTAATTTTACTTTAAGCGTTATTTTTTATGGCTTTTCTTTAGGAAAAAAGGTAGTGGAGATGAAACTTATGATGTGTAGACTCGACTCAAATCCACTAAAAAGATGCACCTAGGATGAAAAAACAATCTTTCCTTTTCAATGAATTCCCTAGCTAAGAGAGTTGGAGAATGCAAGATTTATAAAGACAACTTTCTGAGCAATGAAAATCAAAGAAAAAATCTCTTTATCTTTTCCAAAGCACACAACACAAGACCACTAATTATTTCACGAAAATTTTTTTTCTCTTTTCAAAGACTTCAAACGCTACTAAAACAAACTTTCTACAAAAGAGATTTTGTATTTTTCCTATTTTAACAAAGCATGTAAAACTACTTAACAAAAATCAATTTTAAGATCTATGAAAATCTAAGAGAAATTTACCTAAAAGCAAATCTAATGAGGTAAAAGCCTACAAAATATAATTCCAGGTTGTTTTACTCAGTTACAATTCAACCAAGGACTAATTCATGCAGAATCATAAATCAGTCAAAAACAAAAATAAAAAACTCTTGTTCTTTTTCTTAAGAATGAAATTCACAGCTTAACAAACAAGCCTTCTCGAAATTCCGCAAAGAGACAACACAACGGTGGGTTTCTCACAAAGGTGGATTTTACGAATGGTCTGACTCCTAAGAAGACTGAAAAGACCAGGGATATCCAAGGTTTCTACAACTTCTAAAGCCAGAGTCACTACAAGACCAATACAAAAATCAAACCTAGGGCTAGAATTTCTATGAACTTCACTAAAACCCTTGATGCTAATGAAACAAGTCTAGATGAAAACTTCTGACAGGTAACCAGTGGATCTGGGCAGCAACAAATAAGCTATAAACAAAATCTAAAAAGTAAAAAGGAAAAAATTGAAATTTTCTAAACTTTTGACAGGGTACACAAGCAGCCCGTTTGCAAAGGTGCGGCCACGCTCTGTGTGCAAAGCAGAAGTTCGTACAGGTACGCACTGTGCTTAACGCAGAGGGTGCGTACTTCTCTCAAAAACAAGAAAAATAAAAAACTAACTCAATCCTAAGCTATTCCACCCAAATTCACAGTCAATCAGTCAAAAACTAGAAACAAATCAACGTTTCTCAAATCAAAGTATCAATCAAAAGAGAAATCAATCAAATCCATGGATTCCCCAGCGGAGTCGCCATTTTGTCATGCGGAAAGAGTCAATTTTGCGGACAAAACCGACCTCCCTAGAAAACAAGGCTTTTCTAGTGACAAACAAAACAATCAAGCACTATCTTTCCCTAAATATGCATTTAGAATAAAAGCAACCAGGTGTTTAAGGCTTACCTTTAGTCCAACGCTATTTGTAGTAGCCAAGCCTCTTCGATCCAGATGAGCTCCTTCTCCTTGAAGCCTGCATTCACTAACAAGCAAACGATTACATAGCACCTGAATAACTCATATAATAAAACATATTCATCATAAAGACCAAGGAGTTTATGAAACAAATTATATATAACAACTTGTTGAGAAAAATGAACTTAATTGTATTAATTGGAAACAAAAGAAACCTTACAACCAGTGCCTTGGTGTTGTGTAGGTCCCTCCCAGGGTCCAGCAAGAGTTCTCCTCTACTTTGATCAGCTCACCACTTCCAAATGAAGCTAAGAAAGGAATGTGATCTATCCTCTCAAGCTCTATAAGGGAGTTCTAATTTCAGCAGCATCTACCCTTAGGAATGTTCAGCTTTCAACCTCCCTTGCCTCTGGCCCAATGCCTGTATTTATAACGCTTTGGAGGAAGTTAAATAGGTCCACCATCAATGGGATAAGCCCCTCTTTCAAAGGGATAGCTCCCCTCTTCATGGGATAAGTTCCTCTTTCATTGGGATGCATGAACCATCTGGAGGCGCTCAATCCACGTCAAACCATCTTCTAGAATGCTCTGGAATCGACCGCAAGTAAGTTTTTTGAAGTAAAACTTGTGCCTTTTGACTTTTACAGGGGTACGCACCCACCCCTTTACAGACAGAGCATACAAGTACGCAGGTATTATGTACTTGAGGTGCGTGCCCGCAGGTAAGAGTAAGAGAAACTGCGTAACCAGAGTTATATTGATTTTTTAAAGGCTTTCTCTCTTTTTTGGAGTTTGACATGAGGAGCAGAGGTATAAGACTTGCCAAGGAGGACAGTATGGTTGTTGATGGAGCCATACTGACTGCAAATAGTCATGGTGAAAAATTTTAGTGTAACAATGCACTTATAAAATATCTAACCTTTAACCCTTAATAATTATAATCTCTTATCCATATATATCATACCTAATTAACCATTATTTCCCTTAATCCATAATAAGAAGCCAAACTAGAATCTAAAAAGCTGAACTAGATGATAAACCATGATGATGGCGACAATGTTGAGAATGATTTCCCTGAGTCTAAAAACCCTCTGATACCATCAATGCATGCACCTAGTCTAACCATGTCAAATCTTGACACATATAGCAACAATATGAAGAAATTTCAACCTTGGCCCCATTCACTTCTCATCGAACGAGGTTAGTGGATGACATTGGTGATGGATGTTTTGGAAGACATTCCATGACATTTCAAGAGAGTTTCAACAAAGACTCCATAGATGGGAATGAGGAATGGGGAGAATGAGACAACACGATGAACGTTGATGCAAACATTGACGACCTCAAATATTATGTGAGGATGTCATGCATCCTTGAGTCTTGAAACCCTCACATACCGTCAAGGCATATGTCTAGTCTAACCATGTCAAATTTTGATGCATACATGAATAGTTTGAATAAATTTCAATGTTGGCCCCATTAACTTCTCACTGTGCAGTGTCGATAGATTTCATTAGTGATGGGCATGTTGGAAGACATTCCATGACATTTCAAGAGAGTTTCAACAAATATTCCATAGATGGTAATGAGTAATGATGACAATGAGACTACATGATGAAATTTGATGCAAACATGGGCGATCTCAAATATTATGCGAGGATGTCACACATCCTTGAGCCTTGAAACCCTTGAATATCACCAAGGCATGTCTACTCTAACCATGTCAAATTTCGATGCATACAGGAATAGTTTGAAGAAATTTAAACGTTGGCCCCATTCACTACTCATCGTGCAGAAGTGATGGATGACATTGGTGTTGGGCATGTTGGAAGATGTTCCATGACATTTCAAGAAATTTTCAACAAAGATTCCATAGATGGGAATGACGAATGATGACAATGAGACTGCTTGATGAACGTTGATGCAAAGGTTGATAATCTCAAAGACTATGCGAGGACATCAACCATCCTTGAGTCCTGAAACCCCACATACTGTCAAGTCATGTGTCTAGTCTAACCATGTCAAATTTCGATGCATACAATAATAGTTTGAAGAAAATTCAAAGTTGGCACCATTCACTACTCATTGTGCAGCATCGATGGATGACATTGGTGATGGGCATGCTGGAAGACGTTCCATGACATTTCAAGAGAGTTCTGATAAATTCTTAAATACCTTAACCCCTAAGCTTGCATTGACCTTTAAATCCTTGAGCCCTAATCCCTAAAGTACCCTTAATCCCTTAACCCCAGTTAAACACTAATCCCTTAAAGCAAAATCCATAAATCCCCTAACCCCTAGGCCATCAACCCTTAAATAGTTAATCCCTAATCCCCTATCCCTTAATCCATAAACCCCTATGCCCTAAGAACTTAAACATTAATCCCTTAACCCATAATCCCTAAGTCATTAACCATTAAAATACGTAACCTGTAAGCATCGAATCCCTTAGCTCTTGACCCTTAATCCCTTAAACTATAACCCATGATCCCTTGACCCTTAATCCATGTACCCCAAAATCCCTAAATCCCATAATCCTCAAATCCCCAATCCACTTAACCCCCAAAACCTCAATTAATTAACTATTTTGGCACATCCGGTGCTAAATCTGGCCTAAATCTAGTGCTAAAAGGGGAGCTAACCAAGGCGCTAAAATGGGAGCTAAATCAGGCACTGTTACTGGCGCTATTTCTAGCACAATTTATGGTGTTATTTCTGGCGCTATTTATGACATTATTTCTAGTGTTATTTTTGGCACTAATAATGCCTAAATGTTTTGGTCGGCACTAACAAGGCCAAAAATAGCTCCATCCCGATAAATAGTGGCGATTTTTTCAAAAAAATAGAGAAAAATACACTAAAATTGTCCTTCGGAACAAAAAAAGGAGCTAATCACAAGGATTTGTTGTAGTGATTGTTGATCATCTTTTTGATGGATGTTCTTAGGAACATCAACAGAACTTCTTGAAGCAGTATTATGTCTAGATTCTCCTTTAAAGTCTTGAAGCTTGTGTATTCCTTGCTTGAGTATGCACCTGTATATCCAAGATTGGTTTTATCACTTGATGGTCTTCAACAACTAAGAAAGTTATCTAAAAATAGTGAGTTTTTAAAGTTCTTATTGAGCTTATCGACTTCAACTCTCAATGGTACAACTTCTTCTTCAAGCTTCTTACATTCTCCTTCTCTCTTCTTCATTTGGGTTTTCAACGCCTCCTCAATTCTCTTTGATTATTCAATATTGACCTTCAAAGATATGTTTTCTTCATCACACTTCTCAAGCAGGTTTTCCAATTCTCTGTTTTTATGTCTAAGCAAGGCATTTTCTTTTTCAATATCCTTCAATTTCTCATTTAGGTATTTTTATTCTTGTTCAGACTCTAAATTTTTTCCAAGCCCTCAGAAAGAATATATTCTCTTATTTGGTTCTTCAACATCTAAATCATTGACTGCATCATCATCATCATTATCTTGATTTTCTTGGGTTATGAAGAGAAATTTTCTCACATTTGGTTCTGTTGTATCACTTTCATCTGAAGAATTGCTGTCTTCTTTGGAATAAAGATTTTTCTTGTGGAAGCTTTTATTTTCCTTAAAAGGGAATCTCTTAGCATAATGACCTATTTTGCCACATTTAAAACGTAACTTACCTTTTTGTTTTCCCATTCCCATTTTTAGCTTCGTGATGAAATTTTCTTCTTCTACATCTAAATCATAATGTGGAGTTTTTTCAACCTTGAGTTCTTTGTTTCTTGACATCCTTGTCGCTTTAAAAGTTACTTCTTTGGTTGATGGTTATCATCTTATTCAAGTCCTTGGTTTCTTCTAAAGAAGATACCTTAGCATTGTATTTCAAGGGAAGTGATATGAGGACCTTTTTTACGATCAAAGGATCTTCAAGTTTTTCTCCTAATCCTCTGATGCAATTTACAACTTCATCTACCCTGAGTAATTAAGTCACAATATCTTATTTTTCATCCATTTTCATATTTTCAAACTGAGCTCTATACCTAGCTCTAAAACCAATTGTTGCAAATATTGGAACCAATTGTTAGAAATAATGAGTGGGGGATGAATCAGTATTTCGTAAATTTAAACAATTTAAGTATCAAAAAAATTAACCAATAATATCACATTAAATGAACACAAGATATATGTGTGTGTGTGTGTGTACATGTACATGTACATGTAGATATATATATATATGTGTGTGTGTGTGTGTGTGTGTGTGTGTGTGTGTGTGTGTGTGTGTGTGTGTGTGTGTATGTATATGTATATGTATATGTATATGTATATGTATATGTATATGTATATGAATATGTATATGTATATGTATGTGTGTGTGTACAATATTTTGATATTACAAGGGAAACTACAACTTCCATTTTACCAGCGACAACCCCAAGATTTACCAAATCCCATTGGAAGGAGGTCACAACCTCGTAAAGGAAGTTATAAGTTCCTTGTATAGCACCACCCTACCACCCTATAGAATAAAGGATAAAATAAAATCCTCTTAGGCTCTCGTACCAGGGACAATGGCCCTTCATAAATTTCAACAATTTAAGTATCAAAAAAATTGACCAATAATATATGAACACAAGATATATTTAGATATATATCTTGTGTTCATATATTATTGGTTAATTTTTTTGATACTTAAATTGTTGAAATTTACGAAGGGCCATTTTCCCTATGTGTGTGTGTGTGTGCGTGTGTTTGTATGTACAATATTTTGATATTGCAAGGGAAACTAAAACTTCCAGTTTACCAGCTACAACCCCAATATTTACCAACTCCCATTGGAAGGAGGTGACAACCTCCTAAAGGAAGTAATAAGTTCCTTATCTAGCACTATCCTACCACCCTATAGAATAAAGGATAAAATAAAATCATCTTAGGCTCTCATACCATGGACAATGGCTCAATTACATCAAGATAAAAATACTACAAGAGTAAGCCTTTTCAATCTTCGGATCCACCTCTTGTCGTGTCAAAGTGTAATATGTCAAAAGTTCAACAATAAATTACATACCTTAGATCATTCAAACCATAGGTTCTCTTACTTCAGCTAGCTTCAAGGCTCCTTCTACTTTATAATAAGAAAAGTCTACTACAAATCACATATCAAGGTCTGCTTTAGATTATCATTTGCCACAAATCACATGCAAAGGTATGCTCTCAAGGTCTACTTCACATTAAGTATCTGAAACAAAGGGTTGCTTAAAGGCTTATTGAGACATTAATCTCTGGTTCCAAGGGTTCTGTTGTAGCGGCTACAACCACACTCCAAAAATTTTCCTTAGCTTCATTTTGAAGCCTCCCTACCAACCTTTCATAGCAACATGTCTTGTCTTGTCAAGTACACAAGATTTAGTGATTTTCTTGCAGAATGATAACCTGTCCATCAAAGCTTATTGCATCACCCTCATAGGTTATTTCACCAAAATTGGTCTAGCTGCAGTCTGAGCAGATCCCCTAAGAAATTGTGCAATTATGGAGGGCAACCAGGCTTCCCTCCAAAAATTGCACAATTCTATCTGGGAGCTTGTTGGGCTCCCAAATTGCGCAATTTTGTGTGTCACTGTTCATTGAGAAAATTACGCAATTCCTCCCAACAGGGCTGCTCAGCCCAGAAATTGTGCAATTATGGTCAGCAGTCGGCGGCTCTGCCCAGAAATTGCGCAATCCCTCTGGTAAACCAGCCCAGCTCCGTCCCATAAATGCGCATTTTTTCCTCTGAGCTGAGCAAACTATTGCATGTGTAGTTAAGGTTACCAGTTCCCTCAAGGACCGAGCAAAACTGATTTGCATGCATGGGATACTCCTCTCAAGGCATCATGCAAAGGCATCCCTTGATTCTGGGATCTATTTTTAGCAGCTGGAGGTTACATGTAAGGATCATCTCAGAAACCTCCTGCCAAGTGTTTCTTTTCCTAGATTTGTGGCACGCATGTCACAACCTCGATCTTATCAAAACTCATCAACTAGACGTTGCAGAGCTCATTCCTCACATCGACCTTGCATCTCTGGCATCCCACATTACATCTAGGAGTCGTCGACACATTCAGCTCAACTGGCTTGAGGTAAGCCCGCTACTCATGACTTGCGATGCGTTTCTAGCGCTTTTTGTGTTTCTCTTCGTATGAATGTTTTCTGCTTGATTTCAATGAGAAATTTCTATCGTTTTCATGCATACTAGCTTGTACTTGCACCATTTCAATTTCCGTTTGCATCTCATTGTTGTCACATGCATGACATTGTTTTGCACGGAGGGTCATTGTTGTGGTGACTCGCTTCACACACATGCATGCTTTCTGGTTTTCCGAATCCTACACTTGTTGTTTGCATGAATGATCATTCGCTTTTGTTTGCATTCATCTCACCATGCATTCATACTTCTCATGTTTTCAATCACCTGTCGACCGGACTGGGCTACCATGGCCCGGACTGTGCCTTGCCCGGCTAGCACTGCGCATTTCCAAAAGCGAAGACTTCGCTTTCCCTCCAGAAATTGCACAAGTCTAGCCAAGCACTGACCTCCAGGCTTGCATTGTGCAATTCTTGGAGGTAGTGTCCTGTTGGCCCTAAAAACTGCGCAATGCAGTTTGCTGGTTGCATGTCACTACTGACTGAAATTGCGTATTGTGTAGTTTCAGTCCTCAGCAGGCTAGGCTAGACTGTGCATTGTGTAGTTCTAGCAGTTAGTCGGCCTCCTGATAGCTCGGACTATGCCTTGCGCAGTTTTGGCAGTTAGTCTCCCAACCTCCCAGAGGAAATTGCATGACCTTCATGATCAGTCACAAAGGTATGTTGCAAGTCAATTCTCAAGTTCATTTTGGTTTTTTACTGAAATATTTCTTGCCATGAGCGTTGCCATGTTTTTAGTAATTACAGATGTTCATCTGCCTCTCAACAATATAGGTACAATGGTTTCTAGGAGAGCAGAGTCAAAGACACCACTCAGAGAACACTTTGGGATGCAGTTGATCAAGTGTCTATGAACTTGCCTACCCACGAAGACATCAAGTTGTTCGTAGACAAGGAAATCAAGATATGACAGCAGTAGCATCACAGCAAGTAGCACCATGAATAGTAGTTGAAGGCAGCATACCATATGCAACAAACACAAGAGGAAGGTTGTTGACAACACAGAGGTGGAACAAAGTTTCAAGCCCAAGCAGATCCACTTGCGATGAAATCAACTTTAGAGACTTAGGCTATGAGGTGATGACTCGACATGAAGATTGCGCGAAGGCAGAGAATGAAACAGAGAAGGAGTTGCATGTGCTGAAGCAGCAACTCAAGGAAGAATATGAGACGCATACATGAGAGAATGAGTTGCAGCAGGAATAGGTACATTAGGGGGTGCAACATGCACTCACGAATGAAACTGCATTGTACAAGTTATAGATTCATCGCAGCAACTGGCATGGAGAAAACATGGTGAGAAGTGTTGTTGATCACATGCAAGGGAATTCAACAGTATGCATGTCATTGTGCGCACTCATGCGATCCCACCCATTCAGCACACTCACCGAGGCAAAGAAAAGAAGAAAGTCCGACTAGAGCTGAACATGCAGTTGACAGTTGATGCGCATGACCACCAGCACACACTGGAAGATTAACACGGACACTATGCATCAGTGTGTTTCTGATTTGGCTGCACCCAAGAAGACCATGTGCATGCTAGCAGACGATTTGGATGGAGGAGCCATACCAATGCACCTGGATGCAACAGAGACAAGATTTCTCTTCAGCAAGATGTCACCATGGAGTGCATGCACACCATCATGGACGACCAAGATTGGCACCATCTCATCACCATAACCATCACAATCATGTCAAGAGTTGGTCTCACCACAACGGACTGAGTGTTAGTGATGTCTTGCATGGCTTGCTCAAGCCATTTTGTCTCACATGGGCACATGTGCATTGTAATGTAACGTCTTGTCAAGTGGAAGTTCAAGTGTTGATAGTTGGATGTAATAGTCATAAAGTAGATGAAGAGTCATGAGGGTAGATGAATTGTCACAAAGGGGAATGTCAAGGGTCACCCCACCCTTTGCTATAAATAGAACCTCATAAATCATTATAAAGGCTTTTGTTCAGCCAAGCTTTTGATAGGACTATCTTAGAGAGAACTTGGACAGTATTGTAACGAGCCTTGGCTTCTCCACTATGTAGAGCTAGTACATCTCTTTGGAGGAGCAGGCGGTTGTGGTTGTAACGTTCCACTATTGAAATTAGTAGTTGGACATGGATGTATTGTATGACTGGAACTTACACTTCTTAACATAACAAGAGTTAGCACGTTTCATGCATATGTTGTATTGTATTACAGCTATCTGTTTACTCTAAATGATATATGTATCTATTTTCTTACACATGCATGTATAGCTATTTATGTGTATGCATGTATGAATCTTTTTGAAAGGTTTTTTTGGTTTCACCATCACTTTGGATTTCTAGCTAAATTGCCTTCCATGCTGTGATGCATCCTTGCTTGTGTGTTCCCTTCTTAACTTCGTGTTATCACAGGTTTCCAAGGGGTGCACTCATCTCAACCCCCGTGTGTTAGAACCTCTCATGCACCTTCCTTGGCTCACTGCATATGTCACACCCTTGCTACCAACAGATTTATCTTACTTGCCTCTGTGAGAAATCGCGGTCAAGGAATTACCATACAACCCATTATTGGGACTCCTACACCAAACGGTCTGAGGTCTAATTGGGACTTCTTACTGGGGAGATCCCCTGACATGTTGGCGGGTCCAGCACCGTCAACATTTCTGGCGCTAGAAGGAGGGCCAAATGACAAGCTGAGTCCTCACATCTGTTTTGAATCTCTACATATCTATCATGACTAACTACAAAGTTGCTCTTCTGGAGTGTATGTCTTATGGAAATGACTTCATAATCTCGGAAGAGCTCTCGGATAACTTGTCACATAAAACATACGATGGTGGAGGCCACGTAGCCTTGGTTAGGCATGCAGTTGGTGTTGTAGGCTCATGCAAAAGACATGGAATCTTTGAAGAATACATGACCTGCGCGTTGTTCATCTACATGCTTTGAGGGCACCCAATGCACTAGTGTGCCACGTTGCCTGAAAAAACTATTCATTCTCTTGCACATCTGGTCGCGGAGATAAACCGTGCTTTCAATCACTTTAACCATAAATCTCTCGATCAAGAAATTCTAAAATTACAAAAAGCACCCGATGAATCCGTTGATCAGTTTTACACACGCTTTTGTAATCTTTCATACTAGTTTCCCGAAGATGAAATTGATTGGGAATTTCTTTATGGGATATTTGAGTATCTTCTTCGCATATTCTAACCTCACTCAGCACACTTCGGTGATGGAGCTGCACAATCACAAGCAGGCACAGTTGTTGTCACAAGTGACTGTCTGCCTTCACCTCATCAAATAGCTCCACCACCGTGGAGTGATGTGGGAGATCATGCACACACATATGTTGAACTGTTGCATCCTCCCACCCCACCTGCTTTTGAGATCTACACAGATTTGGCTTGCAATCTTGTTGGTTGTCACGTGGATTCATTCCCCCAACCTTTGTCCCCGTGTTCTGTTGATCCTCCAGATTGTACTGTCTTGTGTTCTGTTGATCCTCCAGATTGTAATGTCTTGTCTTCTTTCGTTCTAGACTCCTCACCTGCTGTGAATGAGGATCAAGTTGTTGACAGAGTTGGCGTTATGCAGCCAACCTGCGCGATCATTCATGATGAGTGTGTGTGAGAATCTAAAGAAGAACTCGCGGTGAAGGATGACTCCCTTCCAGCCACGCCTAATCCGCTTTATCCTGACATCCCTTGTGATTCTTCCACTACCAATTTCCCCTGTGAAAACTCATTTCTGGATGTTTCTACTTCCGATCATTCACAAGACACATCGGTTGTCAATCTTTCATTACAGTGCGAAGAGGACACATCTTCCTCTGGAAATCCTTCCAATCTGTGATATGTCATTTATGAAAACACAGAGAGTGAACATCTTTGCTTCCCATCTACCCCTCTGCCCGATTCATCAAATCATGAGGATGTCGACAAACATCCTGAATTTTCTGATCTTGGTTGTCGTGATCTCTCTACTTCTTCATCTGATCATGATGTTGATTCAATCATTGTTAATCTGTCTAAGACACTGGTCTATGATGATCTATCTATCAATGAAGTTGAAACCCCGCAGACTGTCGAGGCACTTTAGCCCGAGTTGATGGTTATGTCAAGCCCTCGCTATCCTAAGGTTGGTTTCACTTTTGGTCAGGAAATTGTTGAAACACTCAAGGCTCCTCATCACTCTCTGCTTTGCATTGAAGATCAACCAAACACCCAGATTTTTCTTCCTCCACTCGAACTACACAATCCCATCGCTCATGCATTGGAGGAATCTTACACAGAAAGCACACATGCACAATGTAAGTGGTCTACCTTTCTCACATTTGTTGCATGTCACAGTTAAGAGAATGCATACACTCGACATCTACACATAGTGTAGCACAGCTCCATGGAAGCTCCATAGAGTGCATGTCATGCGCTTTCACTCATCTTTCATCTATGGTCACTTGTAAGTTCAGAGTGTGTCTGTCTTCATCATTATATATTTCATGCTTACTTGTTTGCACAACTGCGATGTTCGCAAATCATGCCTTCACCAACATGGGTCAACCAATGCGCTGGTGGTTGCATTGGAATTATCACTTCACGTGAGATGACCCATGCACTGTTATCTTAGGATTAGGAGTAGGGTTTGCTTTTGGGTTGTTTGCTTGCATTCGTGTTTTCTTCTTTATTTGTGTGTTTTTTTGCTTTCTTGTTTGTTTTCTTACTTGCATTGCTTCCTCATTTGCTTCTTCTTCTTGCTTTGCTTTTTGGTTTGTTTGCTTGTTATTATCTGTAGGTTAGTTTCGCATGGACCATGTGCTACTCTTGAAGCAAGCTGGGTAAAGTACGATTGGACTTGTACAACTAACAACATTTGGTTATCTGTTGTCCACTCTCTTATGTAAGAACCTGTTGTCTTTAGTCAATTATACATCAATGAAAAATACGTACTATTTGAAGTGAACCTTGGTGAAAACTCAACACTTGCGCACTAACTAGTATCACCTACTCTAGTCGGTTTTTTTTGGGTTAATCCTTCTCAGCTTAGTCAAGTAGAGTAAGGTGAGGGGGAAAACCTTAACAAGCACGTCATAGGTATACATAAACTACTTCTCTAAAGGAACAACCTCTTCTGATCTCAATAAGTTGGGATCCCTCTTCCGCCTCTGAAATGAATAAGTGTTATGCATAGTTATGAAGATGAAAAATGAAAAAAATGAAAAAGTGAAAAAAAAATGAAAATTAATAAGGCGAAAGAAGAGAAAGGCTTCCTGCACAGAGAGGTGATGCAAGTAACTCCGTCGGGGTACTAACCAGGCTTGCTGGTAGTGGAGCGATGCTTTTGTACCTACGTGACTCTACCGGGGTACTGTCCAGGCCTATTAGCAACAAAGCAACACCAGAGATGAAACTAAGGCTCTGGCGACTACACTACTTGTGCACCAATATACCCCTCAACCCCAATCAAAACAAATGTGTTGACTTGGCTTGGAATGTGTGTCAATCGAACAAGAGCTTGGCAGATGCTACATCTTACAATCAAGCAAGTGTGAAAACCAAGACAAACTGAGAACTGAACAATACTTCCGAAGGTGTTAGACTTGCTTTTCATGAATAACGTCCATTCGGAGAGATGGAGTTCTACTAGTGTGTCACCAAGTGTTGTAGCAGCTACAACCACCCTCCAAAATTTTTCCTTAGCTTCGTTTTGAAGCCTCCCTGACAACCTCTCACAACAGCATGTCTTGTCTTGTTGAGTACACAAGCTTCAGTGATTTTATTGCAAAATGACAATCTATCCAGCAAAACTTGTTGCTTCCCCCTCACAGGTTGTTTCATCGGACTTGGTCCAGCTGTAGGCTGAGAATATCCCTCAAGAAATTGTGCAATTCTAGAGGTAAACCAGTCTTCCCTCCAGAAATTGCACAATTTTGTCTAGCAGTTTGTTGGGCTCCAGAATTGCACAATTCTGACTGTCATTGTTCACTGAGAAAATTGTGAAATTCCTCCCAGCAGGGCTGCTCAGCCCAGAAATTGCGCAATTCTGGGTAGAAGTCAGCTGCTCAGCCCAGAAATTGCGTAATTCTGGGCAGCAGTCAGCTGCTCTGCCCAGGAATTGCACAATCCCTCTAGGTAGCCAGCCCAACTCCCTCCCAGAAATGATCATTTTTTCTTCCTAGCTAATTAGACTATTGAATTTGCAGTTGAGTTTACCAATTCCCTCTAGGACCGAGCAAAACTAATTTGCATGCATGGGTTGCTCCTCCCAAGGCAGCATACAAAGGCATTCCTTGATTCAGTGATCTATTTTTAGCAATTGGAGTTTACATGCAAGGATCATCTCATAAACCTCCCACCAAGCGTTTCTTTTCCTATATTTGTGGCATGCATGTCACAACTTATCAAAACTCATCAATTGGATGATGCAGAGCTCATTCCTCACATTGACCTTGTAGCTCTGGCATCCCACATTGTATCTATGAGTCGTCGACACATTTAGCTCATTTGTCTTGGGGTAAGCCCGCTACTCATGACTTGCGCTATGTTTCTAGTGATTTTTGTGTTTCACTTTGTATGAATGTTGTCTTCTTGATTTCAGTGAGCGCTTGTTGTCAATTGCATTTATACTAGCTTTTACTAGCACCGTTTCAATTTTAGTTTGCATATCACTACTGTTGCATGCATGACATTGTTTTACATGGATGGTCGTCATTGCGATGACTCACTTCACACACATGCATGCTTTCCCATTTTCCAAATCCTACACTTTTTGTTTGCATGAATGATCATTCACTATCATTTGCACTCATCTCACCATGCATTCAGACTTCTCATGTTTTCAGTCACCCGTCAACCAGACTGAGCTGCCTTGGACTGGACCATGCCTTAATCAACTATCACTGCACATTTCCAAAAGCAAAGACTCTACCTTCCCTCTAGAAATTGAGCAAATCTAGCCAGGCACTGACCTCCAGGCTTGCATTGCGCAATTCTTGGACACAGTGTCCTGTTGGCCCCAGAAACTGCGTAATGCAGTTTGCTAATTGCATGTCACTGCTAACTAAAATTTCACATTGCACAGTTTTAGTTCTCAGCAAGCTAGGTTGGACTGTGCATTGCACAATTCCAGCAGTCAGTCAGCCTCCTGACAGCCTGAATTGTTCCTTGTGCAGTTTTGGAAGTCAGTCTCTCGATCTCCCGATGGAAATTGTGTGACCTTCATGATCAGTCACACAGGTATGTTGCAAGTTAGTTCTCAAGTTTTTTTGGGTTTTCAACTGAAAAATTGCTTTCCATGAGTGTTTCCATGTCTCCAGGTATTGTAGGTGTTCATCTGCCTCTCAGCAGTATAGGTACAATGGTTTCCAGGAGATCAGAGTCGAAGACACCGTTCAGAGCACACTTGGGGATGCAGTCGATCAAGTGTCTATGAACTTGCCTACCCATGAAGACATCAAGTTTTTCGTAGACAAGGACATCAAGATATGACGACAGCAACATCACAGCAAGCAGCACCATGAACAACAGCTGAAGGAAGCATATCGAATGCAACAAACACAAGAGGAAGGTTGTTGACAACACAGAGGTGGAACAAAGTTGCAAGCTCAAGCAGATCCACTTGTGATGAAAGAAACTTTGGAGACTCGAGCTATGAGGTGACGACGCAACATGAAGATCACTCGAAGGTAGAGAACGGAATAGAAAAGGGGTTTCATGTGCTGAAATAGAAACTCAAAGAAGAACAAGAGCCACATACACGAGAGAATGAGTTGTAGCAGGAACAGGTACAGCAGGGGGCACAACATGCACTCACGGATGAAACTACACTCGTACAAGTTATAGATCCATCCCGGCAGCTGGGACAGAGTAGACATGGTGAGCAGTATTGTTGATCGCATGCAAGGGAATTCAGCAGTATGCATGTCATTGGGTGCACTCATGTGATCCCACCCATTCAACACACTCACCGAGAAAAACACAAGAAGCAAGCTTGACTAGAGCTGAACATGCGGTTGACAGTTGATGCGCATGACCACCAGCACACACTCAAACATCATCACGGACACTATGCATCAGTGTGTTGCTAGTTCGGCTGCACCCAAGAATACCATGTCCATGTTAGCAGATGAGTTGGATGGAGGAGCCATGCCAATGCACCTGGATGCAACGAAGGCAAGAGTTTGCTTCAGCAAGATGTCACCATGGAGCGCATGCACACCATCACAGACAACCAATCTTGGCATCATCTCACCACCTTCACCATCACAAGCATGTGAAAGAGTTGGTCTCACCACAACGGACTCAGTGTCAGTGATGTCTTTCATGGCTTGCTCAAGCCATTTTGTCTCACATGGGAACATGTGCATTTTAATGTAACATCTTGTCAAGTGGAAGTTCAAGTGTCGATAGTTAGATGTAACAATCATAGAGTAGATGAAGAGTCATGAGGGTAGATGAATTGTCACAAAGGGGAATGTCAAGGGTCACCCCACCCTTTGCTATAAATAGAACCTCATAACTCATTGTAAAGGCTTTTGGTCAGCCAAGCTTCCAATAGGACTATCTTAGAGAGAGCTTGGACAGTATTGTAATGAGCCTTGGCTTCTCCACTACGCAGAGCTAGTACATCTCTTTGGAGGAGCAGGCGGTTGTGGCTGTAACGTTTCGCTGTCAAAACTAGTGGTTGGACATGGATGTATTGTATGACTGGAACTTACACTTCTTAATATAACAAGAGCCAGCACGTTTCATGCATATGTTGTATTATATTTCAGTTATCTATTTACTCTAAATGATATATGTATTTGTTTTCTTACGCATGCATGTATAGCTATTTATGTGTATGTATGTATGAATCTTTCTTAAATGTGTTGCTGGTTTAACCATCACTTTGGATTGCTAGCTAACTTGCCTTCCATGTTGTGATGCATCCTTTCTTGTGTGTTCCCTTCTTAACTCTGTGCTATCACAAGTTTCCAAGGGGCGCACTTATCTCAACCCCCGTGTGTTAGAACCTCTCATGCACCTTCCTTGGTTCGCTGCATATGTCACACCCTTGCTACCAACAGAGTTATGTTACTTGCCTCTGTGCGAAATCGCGGTCAAGGCATTACCGTACGACCCACTGCTAGGACTCCTACACCAAACGGTCTGAGGTCTAATTGGGACTTCTTAGCAGTGAGATCCCTTGACATGTTGGCAGGTCCAGCACCGTTAACAGGTTCCTTTCGACTTCAAGGTCTGCTCCAAAGATATGCTTCAAAACAAGCGTCAAAGTCAGCTCCAGGAGAGGTCTGGTATACATATAATGGTATGCAATAAATCATGTCTCAAGGTCTACTTTCAAATATTCAATGGTCTACCACAAGTCATTAAAGGTCTGCCACAAATCATCACTTCCAATATCTACTCAAAGATATCAAAAGTCTCCTACACGATACTTGCCAAAGTCTGCTTTTTGAAAGTTGGAGATAACCCTTAGGATTAGCTTGAACAAGCCTGACTTTAGCCTCGGTGATCCAGGTGGATATTGTTGGCCACCCACCTATTCCACTTGGACCCCCACCATTTTTTTTTTTAGTTTCCTTAATTATAGCACAATTTTAGTTTCCTTAATTGTAGTGCAGTTTACTATTTTTGGTAGTTTTTTCAAGTCGTGAACTTTTAGAGTCGTTTTGAGGCATTAAACGAATTTTTTTATAAATCACGCAGACATGAGTCTTTTATTAAAGTTTGTAGTTGAAATTTGTATTCCTCATATATTTATTTCTAACGAGGTATCGTATGCCAAAGTTACGACCTTGGGAAGTTAATGCACCAATTTACCCCAACGAGACCCATAGTTTTGGCACTTCATCTCCTAGGGTTATGTTTTGGATGTTTAGGGTTTTCCATTGTTTCTCAATGATAAATAGGCCTTCAAGCCTCATTGTAACACAGTTCAGAGGCATGTAGTTGACACATCTCTTCTCAGAGATAAGCTACCATCGCGCAAGCTAGTTCATTTTCGTTCTATATGTAAGCATATTTCAGTTCTTTGATATTAATGAAATGAAGTTTTATTTCCACTGCATCTTTGTGTTTATGTTTATATTTGTATTTTGTTTTGTTCCTACATAAGTCCAAATTAGTGATATCAGAGCGGTCTTCTCTTTCTTAGTTTTTCTTTGCATGCCCCCAACGAGGTCAGGGTATAAATAGTTAGGGCTCGAACTTGTTGAACCTTTGCAAGACCAACCTCGCAAACCCCGACAGCCTCCCATTGCAGAAGAAAAGAAATACAAGGGGGCAGGAGATCCTTTCAAAATATTTCTTGAGGAGGATCTTGAGAAACAACAGAATGCGATGATGGATAACTTTGCCCAAGTCCTTCGGCGGCTACCCAGACGCGACTCATCTTCATCCAGTAGCCACCCTGAAGGCGTCACTCCTTTTAAGGTAGAAGTTAATTTTGACATTCCCGTATTTGAAGGCCAGATAAATATAGACATAGTAGATAGATGGTTAAATCTGTTGGAAGGATATTTTTTGATTCATAACTTTTCCAATCGGTAAAGTATTAATTTTTCACTCCTCAAAGCCGCCTCTCATGTCAAGGACTAGTGGGAAACCTACTCTGGAAAAAAGAATGAATGATGACAATGAGACTGCATGATGAATGTTGATGCAAACATGGATAATCTCAAAGATTATTCGGGGACATCAACCATCCTTGAGTCCTGAAACCCTCAAATATTGTCAAGGCATGTGTCTAGTCTAACCATGTCAAATTTCGGTGCATACAAGAATAGTTTGAAGAAAATTCAAAGTTGGCACCATTCACTACTCATTGTGTGGTATCGGTGGATGACATTGGTGATGGGAATGTTGGAAGACACTCCATGACATTTCAAGAGAGTTTTGATAAAGCCTTAAATACCTTAACCCCTAAGCCTGCATTTACCTTTAAATCCTTGAGCCCTAATCCCTAAAGTACACTTAATCCCTAAACCCCAGTTAAACACTAATTCCTTAACAAAAAATCCCTAAGTCCCCTAACCCCTAGGCCACCAACCCTTATCTATTAAGCCCTAATCCCTTATCCATTAATCCATAAACCCCTATGCCCTAAGAACTTAAACATTAATCCCTTAACTCATAATCCCTAAGTCATTAACCAGTAAACTACCTAACCCGCAAGCATCGAATCCCTTGGCTATTGACCCTTAATCCCTTAAACTATAACCCATAATCCCTTGACCCTTAATCCATGTACCCAAAATCCCTAAATCCCATAATCCTCAAAGCCCCAATCTACTTAACCCCCAACACCTCAATTAATTAACTATTTAGGCACATCCCGTGCTAAATCTGGCACTAATCCAGTGCTAAAAAGGGAGCTAACCAAGGCGCTAAAATGGGAGCTAAGTTATGCACTGTTACTAGCTTTATTTATAGTGCAATTTATGGTGTTATTTCCGGCACTATTTCTAACATTATTTCTAGCGTTATTTATGGCACTATTAATGCCTAATTTAGCACCTAAATGTTTTGGTCGGTGCAAACAAGGCCAAAAATAGTTCCATCCCGATAAATAATGGCGATTTTTCCAAAAAAATAGAGAAAAATACACTAAAACTATCCTTGGGAGAAAAAAAAGGGGAGCTAATCACAGGGATTTGTTGTAGTG